>JABWTJ010001075.1:0-140604 GCA_016801875.1 Solanum sitiens
TTCAATGACTTGAGTCCGGACATGAATATCCTAATCAGTGATGATTCTATTTAATTTACTCAAATTTCCTTACATAAAATAAAATGAATAGAATAATAAAATTTATCTATCTAAAAAATTAAAAAGTTGTTAAACTACCATTTAATAAATTTCAATATCACAAAAATTAAAAACAAATTACGTTCAATGAAGTCGTTAGAGTACAAGCTTTTGATTTAACGGGTAATAATTTTTTCTTTTTATAATCAACTTTAGCATATTCAAGCAATTAGTAGCAAGAATATGCTTCATTTTATCCTCAGTTTAATAAAATTATAACTTATATTTTTTCCTTGTGAATTTTATTTTATCATTGATGTTAGGGTTCTTTGCATAGAGTTAATTCGAAGAAAATGTAGCGGCGAGAGAGAAATAACATAAAAATTGCTAAAGGAATTAAGTTTTTGAGGCATAGATTCTATTAAGATAAACCTAAGGTATTTTTATTTAAAAATTGGACAAAGACCAAACCTGATAAGTTTTGGAATAATTAAAGGACTAAAATCGGTAAGATTATAGTTAAGGAACTAAAACCGTTAGGTGTATAGTTAAGGGACCAAAGCTGATAAGTTTTTCAATAGTTAAAGGACTAAATCTGTTAAGTGTATAGTAAATGGACCATTTTATACCTAATCCTATAGTTAAGGGACTATTTATGTCATTTTCTCCCACGTTCTCTAAGTGTCAGTTTTGGCTTGAATCTGTGGCTTTCCTAGACAAATTGTGTCCAGAGAGGGAACTAAATGTGATACTCAAAAAATTGAGGCAGTGCAAAATTGGCATAGAACCACATCTCCAACTGATATTAGGAGTTTCATGGGTTGGTCTGGCTATTATAGAAGGTTAGAGGGGTTATCGTCTATTTAATCCCCTTTTACGAAGTTAACTCAGAAGAAAATTATGTTTCAATGGCCTGAAGCTTGTGAGAAAAGCATTCAGGAATTGAAAAAGAGGTTGACTACTACCCAGTTTTAACTTCACCAAAAGGTACTGAAGGTTTTGGGGTATATTGTGATACATCTAGAGTCGGCTTAGGTTATGTATTAATGCAGAATGAAGAAGTTATAGCTTATGCCTCAAAACAGTTGAAGATTCATTAGAAGAATTATCTAACCCATGACTTACAATTTGCTGGTATAGTTACGCTTTGAAGATATGGCGTCATTACTTGTATGTTGTCCATGTTAATGTATTCACTGATCACAAGAGCCTACAATATGTGTTCACTATAAATTGACCTTAATCTCATAAAAAGGAGGTGGTTAAAATTGCTCAAGGATTATGACATGGGTATTCTTTACCACCCATGTAAGGCTAATGTTGTTGTTGATGCCTTAAGAAGGTTGTCTATGCATGGTTAGTATCTCCCATGTTAAGGTAGAAAAGAGAGAGTTAGCGAAGGATGTGCATAAACTTGCATGATTGGGAGTCAAACTAATGGATTCCACAAAAGGAGAATAATGTCAATAAATGGGGCTAAGTCATTATTAGTGTCAGAAGTAAAAGGCAAGAAAGTCCAAGATCCCATCTTGCTTGAATTGAAGGCAAATGTTCATAAAAATGTATTAGCTTTTGAACAAGGGGGAGATAGTGTGTTAAGGTATCAAGGAAAATTATGTGTACCAATGGTGGATTGACTCCAGGAGAGGATCATGGAAGAAGCTCATAGATCCAGATATTCCATTCATCTGGGTTCCACAAAGATGTATCACGATTTGGGAGAAGTCTATTGGTGAAATAGTATGAAGAAGGGCATTACAGAAGTTGTTTCTAAGTGACCAAATTGCAAACAAGTTAAAGTAGAGAGCCAAAGGCTCGGTGTCTTGGCTCAGAATATAGAACCTCCAGAATTGTAGTGGGAGATGATTAATGTAAATTTCATCAAAGGCTTTCCAAGGTCTCGCAGGAAACATGATTCTATTTGTGTGATTGTCGATAGAATGACAAAATCAACCCAATTTTTACCGATAAAGACTACCCATTCTGCAGAAGATTATTCCAGGCTATACATTCAAGAGATGGTAAGACTTCATGGAGTCCCAGTCTCCATTATTTCATATAGAGATAATTTATTGAACAATTCTGGAAATCTTTTTAAAAAGGCTTGTGTTCATAGGTGAATTTAAGTACTTTTCATCCTCAGCAAATGGGCAAGCAGAGCGAACTATTCAGACCTTGGAGGATATGATGAGGCATGCATGATGAATTTCAAAGGTAATTGAGATGATCACCTACCTTTCATAGAATTTGGTTACAACACTAGTTACAACTCTCGCATCTAAATGGCTCCTTACGGAGCTCTTTATGGAAGAATATGATGATCTCCTATTGGATGGTTTGAAGTTTTGAAGTAGGGTTGATATCACCAGATTTAGTTCATAAAGCTTTGGAGAAGGTGAAAGCGATTCAAGAGAGATTTAAAATGGCGCAGAGTCGTCAGAAATCCTACACTGATGATAGGACAAGGGAGTTAGATTTTGAAGTAGATGATTGGGTATATATGAAATTTTCACCCATGATGGGAATGATGAGTTTTGGTAAGAAGGGGAAGCTTAGTCCCAGGTACATTTCACCTTATCGAATATCTAAGAGGATCACCAATGTAGCCTATCAGTTGAAGCTACCACAGGAGTTAGCAGTGATTCATCCGGTATTTCACATATCCTTGTTGAAGAAATGTATGTTAGATCCTTAATTGATCATACGAACTGAAAATATTGAGATCAAGTATAACTTATCTTATGAGGAGATTTACGTTCAGATTCTATATCACCAAGTTCTCAAATTGAGAACAAAAGAGGTAGCATAAGTCAAAGTACTTTAGAGTAACCAACTTGTTGAAAAAGCTACTTGGGAAGCTGAGGAGGATATGAAGAATACATATCCACATCTCTTTGAATTCGACAAAAGTGTAGACTAAGGTACTAATTGTCCTCTTAATAATCTTCAAAATTATGAATGAGCATGTTGTTTGTTGGCACTTGCTTGTTAGGTCTATAAACTTCATGCTACCACCCTTATTCTAGTAAGAGTAATCTCATCCGAGGATGAATATTTTCAAGGGAGAGATATTGTAACATCAAGAAATTAGAAATAGCTAGGATGAAGCTAAGAACTTGACATAGTAATATTTTGGAAATAATTAAAAATCTGGAAATTTACTAAGTTAGAAAAAGTGAGTTTTTGTTAACTTGAAGAGTCTATAAATAATTTCTCAAGACGAGTTAGTATCATTTCCAGATATGGTTGGAAACCTCTTGGTGTGATCTTTCCAATGCCGCCGAGTTTGCGCGATTCCGAGTTCGTATGAGTGAGTTATGCCATTTTAAAGTTGGGTTGTTAAATTAAGGAATGTCTAAATCCGGATTTTGAAGTGTAATTTAGTATTTTCAATACCTAACTATCCTAATTAATTTTTAGGAGTTTAATTGGGGTAAATTCATATTTTAGTCCATTTTAGGAAAAGTGAATTTCACGCTAGGGCTTGGAGATGTGAGAAAAAAGGAGAAAGGAGAAGAACATTCAAGATTTGTTCAAGATTCGTCGAGATTAGCGTGTGGATTTCATTGGAGGTGACCCCTACAAAGGTATGTGAGATCACATATCGTTGGGTCAGTTCACCCACACGCCAATCATGATTCAATTTCAGAGATGTTATTAGATTTGAAAGTAAATCCTTTAATTCTTGATAAATTTCGTTTGAATTCTTGTGGGTAGTAAGGATTGGAGTTTCTGAATATTTAATCACGTTTTTCATTGTATTTCTTATTAGAATCTTATGTGCTTTCATAATATAATTGATTCTAAGTGTTTAAGGAAAGAACCCATAGAGTGTAGAGGGTTTAGAGCTAAGAAACTAAAAAGAAATTTCGTCGGGCAAATCAGGGTAGTGGTCGTGCGTCGCGGAGGTTGTTCCTAGTTTTGGGAAAAATCTTTTCGCGTTCAGATGTTCTGCTCACAAGTTATTTTAGAAATCAAAAATTAAATGCTTCTCCACATCGCGGACCTACCTTCTCATTTCGATTTTTGATCATTTTCTCATTTTTAGCTATCTAAAATCAATACTACACATCATGAGATCAGTCGTAGCACAAATCACCATCCATGAATCCATAATTCAATTCAAGGAAAGTCAAGAGGTAAGTCAACAAGTTAAGATTCAAGTCAAGTAGTCAAGATAAGTTCTTAAGGTCTTTCACAAACGTTTTAGCTATTTTAAGATTTAACTTTCAAAGTTAAGAAAATTGTTCATATCTGAAGTTCATTTATTCAAAGAAATATATGGGAACTAAGTATTCCCATGAAGTTTAAAATATTTTCACATTTAAATTAGAACGGAAACAAAGATTTCCACAGAGCCTTTGAGATAGTTTTAATAAAAGAGTATATGCTTTCATAATAAAGCGTGGGGGGGAAGTTTGATTTCCAAGGTAGCCTTTGAGCTATGTTTTTTTAGCACTAATCTGAAATTGCAGAAGGAATTATGTTTTTAAACATAAGAGCTAATATGGTATTTTTGGTAGTAGCGAGAACCGATATGTGGAAGAGTACAAACAACTCACAACCTCATAAACAATTTAGCCACCATGGTTAGAATGTGGTCATACTTTTTAGATGATTTCGTTTAGTGTTTTTCGCATAGACTAGCTGATCCACTTAGTAGTTCAGGTTCTATACTCATGGCACAGTATAGGACGTTCCTGGCAGCGTGAGACAGAATATTTTATCATCAGAATAGCTCTTAAGTAATTGTTGCCAGTTAGAGAAACTCCTAAAGCAGTATTTTGTATTTATACATACATCAAAAGCATTTGTATTTTTACATACAAACAGAGTACATATGGTATCTTTGCATATATACGGAGTTCATCATAGTATTTTTAAATACAAAGAGTTTAAAATCATGTTTTAAAGCTTCTCTTTATATTGCATTTATTTAAATTGGTTATATTAAATGAGTTTAGTCATGTTGAATTAAGTTGAGCCAGATAAGTTCTTTATATTCATTTCAAGCTTATGTTGTGTTTAACATTCCAACTCGCATACTCAAACATTCAATGTACAGATGTCAGTTGGCATGTATCGTCTTATGATGCAGACATAAGTAAAGGATCGGCATCCAATGCATCGTTGCTCCAATGAGCAATTCAGAGTTGGTTGGTGAGCATCTCTGCATTCTTGAGGACTTCTTTTATTTCTTTTAATTTTATTTTTAGTTCATTAGGATGTTGTGGCGTTTGTCCCAACATAAGTCTCAGAAGATAAGAAGAAGAAATACAAAGTGGTAGACAAAGAAAAAGAAAAGCATCTTTGAAAAAATGTAAAAGAAGAAGATAAGATTAGATACTTTAGCCAATAGATAATAGATATATGTAAAGTTTTAAAGTATTTTGTGTCGGCCATAAAATAAAAAGAAGAGGCCATTATGTAAAGTAGTAATAATGTATTTTATTTTAATCAATTAGAAAATTGCATAGTTTATATAGATGATATATTATTATGTTCACGAACACAAGATGAGCATATTAATTTATTAGAAAAATTCATATCTATAATTAAACAGTCTGGCATAAGCCTAAGTAAAAAGAAAGCAAAAATTATGAAATCACAGATAGAATTCCTAGGAATACAAATAGATAAAAATGGGATAAAAAGAACAAAATGAGTAATGAAGATATATATACTTGCAAAAATTATTGTAGAAGGATATCACAACAGATATTATACACCTATGATAGATACAGGAGCAGAGACAAATATATGTAAATATAATTGTTTACCAGAAGATAAATGGAAAAATTAAAAACACCTATGGTAGTAACAGGATTCAACAATGAAAGTAATATGATTACATATAAAGCAAAAAATATAAAAATACAAATATGTGATAAAATCTTAATAATAGAAGAAATGTATAATTTTGAATTTACAACAAAAGATATGTTATTAGGAATGCCATTTTTAGATAAACTATATCCTCATATTATAACTAAAACTCATTGGTAGTTTACTACACCATGTGGATATAAAATAGGAGCAAAAAGAGTAAATAATAAGCAAAGAAAATCAAAAGAATGGATAAAAGGAAGTGAAAAAATAAATCAAGAAATGGAAAACATAAATAGAAAACAAATAAACCAACTAGAAATTATCATATTTACAATAGATAAGGTTAAAATAATAAATGAACAATTAGAACTCTTATATAGCGAAAATCCATTAGAAGGATGGGAAAAGCATAAGACAAAAGTAAAAATTGAATTAATAGATGAAAATAGTATAATAACGCAAAAACCATTAAAATATAATTTTGATGATTTAAATGAATTTAAAATGCATATAGATGAACTATTAAAGAATAATTATATACAAGAGAGTAATAGTAAACATACAAGTCCAGCATTTATATAAATAAACATAGTGAACAAAAAAGAGGTAAAAGTAGAATGGTTATAGATTATCGTAATCTAAATGCTAAAACTAAAATATATAATTATCCAATACCAAATAAGATATTAAAAATAAGACAGATACAAGGATATAACTATTTTAGTAAATTTGATTGTAAATCAGGATTTTATCATTTGAAAGTAGAAGAAGAATCAAAACAATTAACAGCATTCACAGTACCACAAGGTTTCTATGAATGGAATGTTTTACCGTTTGGATATAAAAATGCACCAGGTAGATATCAACATTTTATGATAATCTCTTCTTGATTATAAGTATTTATTATGCTTTAATAATGTTATAATAATCATCTTTAGAAGGTTTGCTATGGAAATATTCTGAGAGTAGGTAAGCCCAGACTATGCCATCCTAAAGTGGAAACCGGTAGGCAAAGAGAAGGCCGTTTAGGGGAGTACACAGAGTTGAGGCGCTGTTAGGGTAACTGATTGACGAAGAAAACCATAGTAGTGACTAGACGAGATGATTATTAAATTATTATTATTACATAATAAATAAGTATAATCTGTGAAGAGGTTAGAAGGAATAAAATTTTAGCGAAAATATGATAAAATGACTACCTATTTATTAAATAATGATGTTAATTACATGATATTATTATTCTATATATTAAAAGATCTTGATGCTGATATAAGAAGAATAATCTATGATAAATTAGTAACATATGAAATAATTGAAGAAACAATTTATGACTGGTCAGAATTAATTATCTCAGATGATTTTGATCTTGACTATTTATTTGATGATCTAGAATTATATAGAGATCAATGATAAATTATAGATATTTGAAATTATGGAAAGAAACTAAAGAAAAGATAGATCTAGAAGAAAAATTATTAATTGAAAATGTAAATAGATATATATATCTTAGAGAAGAAGAATATTTAGAATATATAGAAACTAATGCTAAAGAAATACAAAGATTAAATCTAGTTAAAAAAGAATATTATGAAAAAATATTTTCTTAAAAAAAATGAAAAAAGAAAATAATAATATAGAAAGAAAAGTGATTAATTGTTCATCTTCTATTTTATATGGTTTAAATTGATCTAACCATTTTATTTCTAAAGTAATATTTTGATTTCCTTGGTAAATTTTAAATGGTATTAATAATAATATTCCTCCTATAATTATTTATTTTTCTACTATTTCTTCATTTATAGTTACAATTTCACTAGGTAATCCAGGGCATACATGTCCTGTTTTTATAATTTCTGTATCTAAAACTAATTCTCTAATTATGTAATTATCTTCTTGTCCTGTATTTATTAATATCCTGTATCTTTTTCATTAATTATTCCAGTTATAAAATAATGATTTGGTGTTTCTTCTTCTGTATTTAATATTTTAGGAATTTCATATTTTCTTTTGGACGTACTGGCTCTTGATGAAGTAGTTCTATTTAATATATTTGGTATGCTTGAAGTGCTTATTCTTTCTTTTACTATTTCTAAATCTTCTTCCATGTCAATTTCTTTATAACTATAATCATTATTGTCTATTATTGTAATTACTTGGTCAAAAGGGTTTTCTATTTTTATTCTATCAATTTTATTTTTTGCCATTACTTTATGTTTTGTTGTTAATATATATAGGTTTTTACATCTTGCTGTAAATATTTTACTTCCTGGTGCTAATTCTATTCCTGATAATTTCCAATATAATACTAATGATTTATCTATGTTTCTATCTGTTAATGCTATTGAGTAATTTGCACTTATTATAAATTTAAATTTTTGGTATATTAAATTTTCTTTTACCGCACTAATTACACTTTTTTCTATTGGGTGTATTATTCTATCATCTGCTAAATATATTTCAATAGGTGTATCTATTCCTTCTCTAAAACATGCTTTTATTAGTATTTCTGTTCCTCCTAAATGTACATATTTTATAGGTGTTTTAGCTTTTATATCTTGTATTTCTTGATTTATCATTCTTTTGTTTAATATAGGTATTTGTGCTTTTCCTTTTGTATATTTACAATCTACAATATGTTCTTTTTGACTAACTACATAGTATTCTTCTTTTTGTCTTTTAAACCAATTTTTTAAAGCAGGTATTTCAAGTACTTTATCTATGCTTAGATCTAATTCTTTATTTTTTATTTGTTGGAAAATTGTATTATCAAATATAATTTTTTGTTCTGCTGATTCTTCATTCTGATATTCTTCTTTAGATATTACAACATGCTAGATTTTTTATTAATACTTTTTCCATTTTTAGTTTTTCTTTTTGATTTTCACATAATTGGATAAACCATTGTTGTAAAAATTTTATTCTAGCTCCTAAAGTATCTGTTATTCCTTCATTATTCCAATCTTTAATTATATTTGTACTAAATGGTTCTGGTAATTTTGTAAAATATTGTTGTCTTATTTCTTTTGCTTCATCTATGTTATATCTGGCTTTATAATAATAATCTTTAAATGCACATGTATATTCTTCTATATAACACATATTACATATTGCTAATTTTGTCATAAGTTGTCTATTTATTATTTTTTTCTTTATTTTATTCTCTTATTTCTGTAGTCATACCTCCAAATTCATTTCTTATTGCTAGTTCATATTTATCTAATATATCTATATTTGTTGTTGATGTTGATCCATCTATTTTTTTGTCACTCCTAAGTGTTGCTATACTTTCTGATGGTAAATTTTCTATCCATAATTTTGTTGTTCCTACAAATGTTCTTTCTATATATCCTGGTGTGTCTTTTACTGTTATTTTGTTATCAACTAGCTGTTTAGATATATTTCCTACCCATAATAAAATTACTTTGTTTATATCTATAACACAGTCTAAGTCTAAAAAGTTATTTTGTTCCATTATTGGTCTAGGTATCCATTTTTTATTTAATCTACTATTCCATATTGTATTTGCTCTATCTGATCTTTCATAACTTTCTGTATAATAGGTTGGTGTTGATTTTCTAGTACTACTTCTTCTAGGACTACTCCTAGGACTATTATCTGGAGTTTTAACTCTTGATGTACCTGGTTTATTTATATCTCCTGTATTTATTTCTAATTTTTTCAGTTTATCTACTTGTTCTAGAATTTCTGTATATGTTTCACTTATATCACTTATTTCTGAATTTTGATCATTATGAATTTTTCTTTGTATTGATATTACTTTACTACTTACTCCTGCAAATATATTTTCTTCTAATCTTTCTTTTTTAAATTCTAATTCGTATCTTTTTTCATTTATGTTGTCTATCAGTTGTTGTTTATATGTTTCTCTGTCCATATTGTTTTTTCAAAACAAATATATTTATATTCTGTTTTGGAAATTATATCTATCAACAAATTTTCTTTAGTATTTTTTTTAGTAATTTTTAATAATTCATATTTTATATATAAATAAAATTTTGATCATTCATTGTATCTGATTCATTTATTTCATCATTAATTTCATTTATTTCAAGATTTTCATTTTCATTTAATATTTGTTTCATTTTATTTATTTCACTAGTCAATGCAACTTCTTTTTCTTTCTCTTTTTCTATTTGTTTTTCTTTTTGTTTAGTTTCATATAATAATTTTAACTGAGCTAATTCTTTTTCTAATTCACTTATTTTTGTATTTTTTGTTTCTTCTATCTTTTGTACTTCTTGTTTTGCTTGTGATCTTATTTTTTCAATTTCTTTAGCTTTGTCTATTTCTTCATTTTCTTTTGTTATTCTTATCATAGCTGTTAAACTATCTTCTAATTTTGCTGTTTCCTTTTCTAACATTAAATATAATTTATCTCCTATTTTTTTATATCTTTTTCCTAAATTTGAGAATATTATTTTTATTACTACTCCTTCTTGATTTTCATATGGTTTTTCGTCTACTGCAAATTCTTCTTTATTCATTATATTTATTTTTATAACATATATCATGTTGTAATTTATAACATATATCATGTTGTAATTTATATTCTAGGCAATTTATTTGTATTTCTAACTTATATAGAATTTTTCTTTGTATTGATATTACTTTACTACTTACTCCTGCAAATATGATATTATTTTTATATCATTTTCAGTCATTATATTTCTTCATTTATCATTTCATTATTTAATTCCATATTTATTTCTATATCTTCGGATTCAATGTCAGATAATTCATATATACTATCATTTTCACTTAATTCATAGTCTATATAATCTATCTGCATATATTTTTCATCATCCATAATTATTTCTGCAATTTGTTTACCTTTTAAATTTTTAGGTAATTTACAGTCTCTAGCTAAATGTCCTAACTTTCCACAATTGTAACAAGTACAATCTGATAATTTTCTTTTTGGTCTATATGGTCTTTTTATTTTATAATTTTTTACATAATATCTTTTTCTTGGATTTTTATATTTATATCTGGTTTTAGTTTTTCTTTTTATTTTATAATTTTTTACATAATATCTTTTTCTTGGATTTTTATATTTATATCTGGTTTTAGTTTTTCTATAATTTTTATATTTTTTAGGTTTTTTATAATATTTATCTTTACAACCAAATTGTGGTGCTAAAGCATCTTTGAAAAAATGTAAAAGAAGAAGATAAGATTAGATACTTTAGCCAATAGATAATAGATATATGTAAAGTTTTAAAGTATTTTGTGTCGGCCATAAAATAAAAAGAAGAGGCCATTATGTAAAGTAGTAATAATGTATTTTGTTTTTAGTGTCGGCCAAATATAATTAGGCCATGTGTAAAGTAAGTGTCGGCCACTTATATTGGCCAAATATGTAAGTTTAGTTGTATAAATAGGGGGCTTTCCCTCAATAATAAATCATCACTTTCCCTCATCACTTCTCTTTTCATAAGATTTCTCTCATTCCACTTCCAACCCCCATATTGGTATCAGAGCTAGTAAATAAAATATTAGTTATAGAAAACAAATCAGATATTAAAAATCTACAAGAACAGGTATACTCATTTTTATTCATGAGTAGCTAAACTGCTTTATTCCTGATAATCTCTTCTTGATTATAAGTATTTATTATGCTTTAATAATGTTATAATAATCATCTTTAGAAGGTTTGCTATGGAAATATTCTGAGAGTAGGTAAGCCCAGACTATGCCATCCTAAAGTGGAAACCGGTAGGCAAAGAGAAGGCCGTTTAGGGGAGTACACAGAGTTGACGCGCTGTTAGGGTAACTGATTGAAGAAGAAAACCATAGTAGTGACTAGACGAGATGATTATTAAATTATTATTATTACATAATAAATAAGTATAATCTGTGAAGAGGTTAGAAGGAATAAAATTTTAGCGAAAATATGATAAAATGACTACTTATTTATTAAATAATGATGTTAATTACATGATATTATTATTCTATATATTAAAAGATCTTGATGCTGATATAAGAAGAATAATCTATGATAAATTAGTAACATATGAAATAATTGAAGAAACAATTTATGACTGGTCAGAATTAATTATCTCAGATGATTTTGATCTTGACTATTTATTTGATGATCTAGAATTATATAGAGATCAATGATAAATTATAGATATTTGAAATTATGGAAAGAAACTAAAGAAAAGATAGATCTAGAAGAAAAATTATTAATTGAAAATGTAAATAGATATATATATCTTAGAGAAGAAGAATATTTAGAATATATAGAAACTAATGCTAAAGAAATACAAAGATTAAATCTAGTTAATAAAGAATATTATGAAAAAATATTTTCTTAAAAAAAAAATGAAAAAAGAAAATAATAATATAGAAAGAAAAGTAAGAAAGATAAAGAAAAAGTTAAAAAATTTATATATAAAATATGAATTATTAAAAATTACTAAAAAAGATACTAAAGAAAATTTGTTGATAGATATAATTTCCAAAACAGAATATAAATATATTTCTTATTTGAAAAAACAATATGGACAGAGAAACATATAAACAACAACTGATAGATAACATAAATGAAAAAAGATACGAATTAGAATTTAAAAAAGAAAGATTAGAATAATATCATATTTGCAGGAGTAAGTAGTAAAGTAATATCAATACAAAGAAAAATTCTATATAAGTTAGAAATACAAATAAATTGCCTAGAATATAAATTACAACATGATATATGTTATAAAAATAAATATAATGAATAAAGAAAAATTTGCAGTAGACGAAAAACCATATGAAAATCAAGAAGGACTAGTAATAAAAATAATATTCTCAAATTTAGAAAGAAGATATAAAAAAATAGGAGATAAATTATATTTAATGTTAGAAAAGGAAACAGCAAAATTAGAAGATAGTTTAACAGCTATGATAAGAATAACAAAAGAAAATGAAGAAATAGACAAAGCTAAAGAAATTGAAAAAATAAGATCACAAGCAAAACAAGAAGTACAAAAGATAGAAGAAACAAAAAATACAAAAATAAGTGAATTAGAAAAAGAATTAGCTCAGTTAAAATTATTATATGAAACTAAACAAAAAGAAAAACAAATAGAAAAAGAGAAAGAAAAAGAAGTTGCATTGACTAGTGAAATAAATAAAATGAAACAAATATTAAATGAAAATGAAACTCTTGAAATAAATGAAATTAATGATGAAATAAATGAATCAGATACAATGAATGATCAAAATTCAGAAATAAGTGATATAAGTGAAACATATACAGAAATTCTAGAACAAGTAGATAAACTGAAAAAATTAGAAATAAATACAGGAGATATAAATAAACCAGGTACATCAAGAGTTAAAACTCCAGAGAATAGTCCTAGGAGTAGTCCTAGAAGAAGTAGTCCTAGAAGATCAACACCAACCTATTATACAGAAAGTTATGAAAGATCAGATAGAGCAAATACAATATGGAATAGTAGATTAAATAAAAAATGGATACCTAGACCAATAATGGAACAAAATAACTTTTTAAACTTAGACTGTGTTATAGATATAAATAAAGTAATTTTACTATGGGTAGGAAATATATCTAAACAGCTAGTTTATATCAAAATAACAGTAAAAGACACACCAGGATATATAGAAAGAACATTTGTAGGAACAACAAAATTATGGATAGAAAATTTACCATCAGAAAGTATAGCAACACTTAGGAGTGACAAAAAAATAGATGGATCAACATCAACAACAAATATAGATATATTAGATAAATATGAATTAGCAATAAGAAATGAATTTGGAGGTATGACTACAGAAATAAGAGAACAAAATAAAGAAAAAATAATAAATAGACAACTTATGACAAAATTAGCAATATGTAATATGTGTTAAATAGAAGAATATACATGTGCATTTAAAGATTATTATTATAAAGCCAGATATAACATAGATGAAGCAAAAGAAATAAGACAATAATATTTTACAAAATTACCAGAACCATTTAGTACAAATATAATTAAAGATTGGAATAATGAAGGAATAACACATACTTTAGGAGCTAGAATAAAATTTTTACAACAATGGTTTATCCAATTATGTGAAAATCAAAAAGAAAAATTAAAAATGGAAAAAGTATTAATAAAAAATCTAGCATGTTGTAAAAACAAGATAGCACCACAATTTGGTTGTAAAGATAAATATTATAAAAAACCTAGAAAATATAAAAATTATAGAAAAACTAAAACCAGATATAAATATAATAATCCTAGAAAAAGATATTATGTAAAAAATTATAAAATAAAAAGACCATATAGACCAAAAAGAAAATTATCAGATTGTACTTGTTACAATTGTGGAAAGTTAGGACATTTAGCTAGAGATTGTAAATTACCTAAAAATTTAAAAGGTAAACAAATTGCAGAAATAATTATGGATGATGAAAAATATATGCAGATAGATTATATAGACTATGAATTAAGTGAAAATGATAGTATATATGAATTATCTGACATTGAATCCGAAGATATAGAAATAAATATGGAATTAAATAATGAAATGATAAATGAAGAAATATAATGACTGAAAATGATATAAAAATAATATCTAAAGAAGAATATCAGAATGAAGAATCAGTAGAACAAAAAATTATATTTGATAATACAATTTTCCAACAAATAAAAAATAAAGAATTAGATCTAAGCGTAGATAAAGTACTTGAAATACCTACTTTAAAAAATTGGTTTAAAAGACAAAAAGAAGAATACTATGTAGTTAGTCAAAAAGAACATATTGTAGATTGTAAATATACAAAAGGAAAAGCACAAATACCTATATTAAACAAAAGAATGATAAATCAAGAAATACAAGATATAAAAGCTAAAACACCTATAAAATATGTACATTTAGGAGGAACAGAAATACTAATAAAAGCATGTTTTAGAGAAGGAATAGATACACCTATTGAAATATATTTAGCAGATGATAGAATAATACACCCTATAGAAAAAAGTGTAATTAGTGCGGTAAAAGGAAATTTAATATACCAAAAATTTAAATTTATAATAAGTGCAAATTACTCAATAGCATTAACAGATAGAAACATAGATAAATCATTAGTATTATATTGGAAATTATCAGGAATAGAATTAGCACCAGGAAGTAAAATATTTACAGCAAGATGTAAAAACCTATATATATTAACAACAAAACATAAAGTAATGGCAAAAAATAAAATTGATAGAATAAAAATAGAAAACCCTTTTGACCAAGTAATTACAATAATAGACAATAATGATTATAGTTATAAAGAAATTGACATGGAAGAAGATTTAGAAATAGTAAAAGAAAGAATAAGCACTTCAAGCATACCAAATATATTAAATAGAACTACTTCATCAAGAGCCAGTACGTCCAAAAGAAAATATGAAATTCCTAAAATATTAAATACAGAAGAAGAAACACCAAATCATTATTTTATAACTGGAATAATTAATGAAAAAAGATACAGGATATTAATAAATACAGGACAAGAAGATAATTACATAATTAGAGAATTAGTTTTAGATACAGAAATTATAAAAACAGGACATGTATGCCCTGGATTACCTAGTGAAATTGTAACTATAAATGAAGAAATAGTAGAAAAAGAAATAATTATAGGAGGAATATTATTATTAATACCATTTAAAATTTACCAAGGAAATCAAAATATTACTTTAGGAATAAAATGGTTAGATCAATTTAAACCATATAAAATAGAAGATGAACAATTAATCATAACCTGTCAAAATAAGAAAATAATTATAAAAAGAACAAAATGAGTAATGAAGATATATATACTTGCAAAAATTATTGTAGAAGGATATCACAACAGATATTATACACCTATGATAGATACAGGAGCAGAGACAAATATATGTAAATATAATTGTTTACCAGAAGATAAATGGGAAAAATTAAAAACACCTATGGTAGTAACAGGATTCAACAATGAAAGTAGTATGATTACATATAAAGCAAAAAATATAAAAATACAAATATGGGATAAAATCTTAATAATAGAAGAAATGTATAATTTTGAATTTACAACAAAAGATATGTTATTAGGAATGCCATTTTTAGATAAATATACCCTCATATTATAACTAAAACACATTGGTGGTTTACTACACCATGTGGATATAAAATAGGAGCAAAAAGAGTAAATAATAAGCAAAGAAAATCAAAAGAATGGATAAAAGGAAGTGAAAAAATAAATCAAGAAATGGAAAATATAAATAGAAAACAAATAAACCAACTAGAAATTATCATATTTACAATAGATAAGGTTAAAATAATAAATGAACAATTAGAACTCTTATATAGCGAAAATCCATTAGAAGGATGGGAAAAGCATAAGACAAAAGTAAAAATTGAATTAATAGATGAAAATAGTATAATAACGCAAAAACCATTAAAATATAATTTTGATGATTTAAATGAATTTAAAATGCATATAGATGAACTATTAAAGAATAATTACATACAAGAGAGTAATAGTAAACATACAAGTCCAGCATTTATAGTAAATAAACATAGTGAACAAAAAAGAGGTAAAAGTAGAATGGTTATAGATTATCGTAATCTAAATGCTAAAACTAAAACTTATAATTATCCAATACCAAATAAGATATTAAAAATAAGACAGATACAAGGATATAACTATTTTAGTAAATTTGATTGTAAATCAGGATTTTATCATTTAAAACTAGAAGAAGAATCTAAACAATTAACAGCATTCACAGTACCACAAGGTTTCTATGAATGGAATGTTTTACCATTTGGATATAAAAATGCACCAGGTAGATATCAACATTTTATGGATAACTATTTTAATCAATTAGAAAATTGCATAGTTTATATAGATGATATATTATTATATTCAAGAACACAAGATGAGCATATTAATTTATTAGAAAAATTCATATCTATAATTAAACAGTCTGGCATAAGCCTAAGTAAAAAGAAAGCAGAAATTATGAAATCACAGATAGAATTCCTAGGAATACAAATAGATAAAAATGGGATAAAAATGCAAACTCACATAATACAAAAAATAATTAATCTTGATGAAGAGATAGATACAAAAAAGAAATTACAATCCTTTTTAGGATTAGTAAACCAAGTAAGAGAATATATACCAAAATTAGCAGAATATTTAAAACCACTACATCGAAAACTTAAAAAAGATGTTGAATATTATTTTGATAAAAAAGATAAAGAACATATAAGAAATATTAAGAACTTATGTAAAAAATTACCAAAACTTTATTTTCCTGATGAGAATAAGATATTTATTTATATAGTTGAAACAGATTCAAGCAATCATAGCTATGGAGGAGTTTTAAAATATAAATATGAAAATGAAAAAATGGAACACCATTGTAGATATTATTCAGGATCATATACAGAAGGACAAATAAAATGGGAAATAAATAGAAAAGAATTATTTGCATTATATAAATGTTTATTAGCATTTGAACCATATATTGTTTATAATAAATTTATTGTAAGAACAGATAATACACAGGTAAAATGGTGGATAACAAAAAAGATAGACGATTCAGTTACAACAAAAGAAATAAGGAGACTAGTATTGAATATATTAAACTTTACATTTACAATTGAAGTGATAAAAACTGACAAAAATATTATTGCAGATTATCTCTCAAGAAGAAACTAGCCCAAATATACAAGAAAAAATACTAGCTACCATAACTACACTTTGTCAAAAAGTAGAAAGTCTTGACAGTGAAGTACAACTATTGAAGAAAGCATATAATAGTCAGCAGCATGACTTTAAAAATGCGGAGCTACGTCGTGAGGCAGACGATAAAAGGCCAGAGCTAAAAGGTGACGTTGAGAAACACCTAAAAACTCAAAATATTAACAAATTATCAGTTGCAGGTACAAGCACAGGAGCTATGGAAAAACTACTCCAAGAAATACAAACCTAAATAGCCTATTTGGAAAACCATTTATTCCAAAAATCCAAATAATAGATACTCCAACACCACAAATATCTACATATGCAGCCAGCCAACATAAAGAAAAGAAAATATATAACCATATTTCCCAAACTTATATTGAAAATATATACCAAATACTAACCTTTTTATTCTCTAAACCTAGATCTACAACGACTACCGAAAAGACCCAAGATTATTTAACCCAAAAACTACAAGGTTACAACAAACTGATTGCACAACCAAAGACAAACCCCAATCTAGTTAAAACCTGTTATAATTATGGAATATTGAGTACAGTTTATACATATACAGGAGAAGAGATAAGTGGAATCCCAGAAATCTACAAATCCTTTTTAACATATAAAAAGATAACCAAAGGAAATTTATTTTTTATTAGATTTTATACAGCACCAGCTGAGATACTTTACAACGAGATAAAACCAATGATCCAGGTAGTAAAAATTGGATTAACTCGGGAGATGATAATACCAGAAGAGATAGGACAACAGCCGGAGATACCAAAAGTTGAGATACCCAGTTTCTATGCAAATAAAAGAATAATTGGGTTATCAACTATCATACAAGAATTAACTAATAATTATTTACAAGGCAATGCTATATGGAGTTATTATTCTAGAGACCATTTAATGATCTACGCCAATTCACGAGAAGTAAGACAAGCAGATATGGAAGAAGTGCAGAAATGGATTTTGTCCCTACTGAAACCAGAATCTACACCAACAACTAGAGCATTAAAAAAGGGATTTATTTCTAAAGAATTATTAACAAGATATTGTAAGATAATTGTACACAAATATCCAGAACACATATGCTCAAAATGCAATGAAGGAGATGATACTATTCCCGAAGTCCTATTCGAATAAAGATACGACAAAAATCAAAGACTGCAGAAGATAAATATGTTACAAAGAAGATAAGAAGAAGAAATACAAAGTGGCAGACAAAGAAAAAGAAAAGCATCTTTGAAAAAATATAAAAGAAGAAGATAAGATTAGATACTTTAGCCAATAGATAATAGATATATGTAAAGTTTTAAAGTATTTTGTGTCGGCCATAAAATAAAAAGAAGAGGCCATTATGTAAAGTAGTAATAATGTATTTTGTTTTTAGTGTCGGCCAAATATAATTAGGCCATGTGTAAAGTAAGTGTCGGCCAGTTATATTGGCCAAATATGTAAGTTTAGTTGTATAAATAGGGGGCTTTCGCTCAATAATAAATCATCACTTTCCCTCATCACTTCTCTTTTCATAGGATTTCTCTCATTCCTCTTCCAACCCCCATGTATTGGTATTACTTTACTACTTACTCCTGCAAATATATTTTCTTCTAATCTTTCTTTTTTGAATTCTAATTCATATCTTTTTTCATTTATGTTATCTATCAGTTGTTGTTTATATGTTTCTCTGTCCATATTGTTTTTTCAAATAACAAATATATTTATGTTCTGTTTTGGAAATTATATCTATCAACAAATTTTCTTTAGTATCTTTTTTAGTAATTTTTAATAATTCATATTTTATATATAAATTTTTTATATGGGGGTTGGAAGCGGATTGAGAGAAATCCTATGAAAAGAGAAGTGATGAGGGAAAGTGATGATTTATTATTAAGGGAAAGCCCCCTATTTATACAACTAAACTTACATATTTGGCCAATATAAGTGGCCGACACTTACTTTACACATAGCCTAATTATATTTGGCCGACACTAAAAATAAAATACATTATTACTACTTTACATAATGGCCTCTTCTTTTTATTTTATGGCCGACACAAAATACTTTAAAACTTTACATATATCTATTATCTATTGGCTAAAGTATCTAATCTTATCTTCTTCTTTTACATTTTTTCAAAGATGCTTTTCTTTTTCTTTGTCTGCCACTTTGTATTTCTTCTTCTTATCTTCTTTGTAACATATTTATCTTCTGCAGTCTTTGATTTTGTCGTATCTTTATTTGAATAGGACTTCGGGAATAGTATCATCTCCTTCATTGCATTTTGAGCATATGTGTTCTGGATATTTGTGTCCAATTATCTTACAGTATCTTGTTAATAATTCTTCAGAAATAAATCCCTTTTTTAATGCTCTAGTTGTTTGTGTAGATTCTGGTTTCAGTAGGGACAAAATCCATTTCTGCACTTCTTCCATATCTGCTTGTCTTACTTCTCGCGAATTGGCGTAGATCATTAAATGGTCTCTAGAATAATAACTCCATATAGCATTGCCTTGTAAATAATTATTAGCTAATTCTTGTATGATAGTTGATAACCCAATTATTCTTTTATTTGCATAGAAACTGGGTATCTCAACTTTTGGTATCTCCGGCTGTTGTCCTATCTCTTCCGGTATTATCATCTCCCGAGTTAATCCAATTTTTACTACCTGGATCATTGGTTTTATCTCGTTGTAAAGTATCTCAGCTGGTGCTGTATAAAATCTAATAAAAAATAAATTTCCTTTGGTTATCTTTTTATATGTTAAAAAGGATTTGTAGATTTCTGGGATTCCACTTATCTCTTCTCCTGTATATGTATAAACTGTACTCAATAATCCATAATTATAGTAAAGTATCTCAGCTGGTGCTGTATAAAATCTAATAAAAAATAAATTTCCTTTGGTTATCTTTTTATATGTTAAAAAGGATTTGTAGATTTCTGGGATTCCACTTATCTCTTCTCCTGTATATGTATAAACTGTACTCAATAATCCATAATTATAACGGGTTTTAACTAGATTGGGGTTTGTCTTTGGTTGTGCAATCAGTTTGTTGTAACCTTGTAGTTTTTGGGTTAAATAATCTTGGGTCTTTTCGGTAGTCGTTGTAGATCTAGGTTTAGAGTTTAAAAAGGTTAGTATTTGGTATATATTTTCAATATAAGTTTGGGAAATATGGTTATATATTTTCTTTTCTTTATGTAGGCTGGCTGCATATGTAGATATTTGTGGTGTTGGAGTATCTATTATTTGTATTTTTGGAATAAATGGTTTTGCAAATAGGCTATTTAGGTTTGTATTTCTTAGAGTAGTTTTTTCCATAGCTCCTGCGCTTGTACCTGCAACTAATAATTTGTTAATATTTTGAATTTTTAGGTGTTTCTCAACGTCACCTTTTAGCTCTGGCCTTTTATCGTCTGGCTCACGACGTAGCTCCGCATTTTTAAAGTCATGCTGTTGACTATTATATGCTTTCTTCAATAGTTGTACTTCACTGTCAAGACTTTCCACTTTTTGACAAAGTGTAGTTATGGCAGCTAGTATTTTTTCTTGTATATTTGGGCTAGTTTCTTCTTGAGAGATAATCTGCAATAATATTTTTGTCAGTTTTTATCACTTCAATTGTAAATGTAAAGTTTAATATATTCAATACTAGTCTCCTTATTTCTTTTGTTGTAACTGAATCGTCTATCTTTTTTGTTATCCACCATTTTACCTGTGTATTATCTGTTCTTACAATAAATTTATTATAAACAATATATGGTTCAAATGCTAATAAACATTTATATAATGGAAATAATTCTTTTCTATTTATTTCCCATTTTATTTGTCCTTCTGTATAAGATCCTGAATAATATCTACAATGGTGTTCCATTTTTTCATTTTCATATTTATATTTTAAAACTCCTCCATAGCTATGATTGCTTGAATCTGTTTCAACTATATAAATAAATATTTTATTTTCATCAGGAAAATAAAGTTTTGGTAATTTTTTACATAAGTTCTTAATATTTCTTATATGTTCTTTATCTTTTTTATCAAAATAATATTCAACATCTTTTTTAAGTTTTCGATGTAGTGGTTTTAAATATTCTGCTAATTTTGGTATATATTCTCTTACTTGGTTTACTAATCCTAAAAAGGATTGTAATTTCTTTTTTGTATCTATCTCTTCATCAAGATTAATTATTTTTTGTATTATGTGAGTTTGCATTTTTATCCCATTTTTATCTATTTGTATTCCTAGGAATTCTATCTGTGATTTCATAATTTCTGCTTTCTTTTTACTTAGGCTTATGCCAGACTGTTTAATTATAGATATGAATTTTTCTAATAAATTAATATGCTCATCTTGTGTTCGTGAATATAATAATATATCATCTATATAAACTATGCAATTTTCTAATTGATTAAAATAGTTATCCATAAAATGTTGATATCTACCTGGTGCATTTTTATATCCAAACGGTAAAACATTCCATTCATAGAAACCTTGTGGTACTGTGAATGCTGTTAATTGTTTTGATTCTTCTTCTAGTTTTAAATGATAAAATCCTGATTTACAATCAAATTTACTAAAATAGTTATATCCTTGTATCTGTCTTATTTTTAATATCTTATTTGGTATTGGATAATTATAAGTTTTAGTTTTAGCATTTAGATTACGATAATCTATAACCATTCTACTTTTACCTCTTTTTTGTTCACTATGTTTATTTACTATAAATGCTGGACTTGTATGTTTACTATTACTCTCTTGTATATAATTATTCTTTAATAGTTCATCTATATGCATTTTAAATTCATTTAAATCATCAAAATTATATTTTAATGGTTTTTGCGTTATTATACTATTTTCATCTATTAATTCAATTTTTACTTTTGTCTTATGCTTTTCCCATCCTTCTAATGGATTTTCGCTATATAAGAGTTCTAATTGTTCATTTATTATTTTAACCTTATCTATTGTAAATATGATAATTTCTAGTTGGTTTATTTGTTTTCTATTTATGTTTTCCATTTCTTGATTTATTTTTTCACTTCCTTTTATCCATTCTTTTGATTTTCTTTGCTTATTATTTACTCTTTTTGCTCCTATTTTATATCCACATGGTGTAGTAAACCACCAATGAGTTTTAGTTATAATATGAGGATATAGTTTATCTAAAAATGGCATTCCTAATAACATATCTTTTGTTGTAAATTCAAAATTATACATTTCTTCTATTATTAAGATTTTATCCCATATTTGTATTTTTATATTTTTTGCTTTATATGTAATCATACTACCACTACACCATTTTAGGTCTACGGCAACACTAAATCTGGACAACGCTTATAAAGTGTTGCCTAAAATACTATTGGGAACACTTTTAAAGTGTAGCCAAAGATTTTGACTTTTAGCTACATTAATTTTAGCAACACTTCTAAAGTGTACTCTTTAATGGGATAACCTACACTTTATAAGTGTTGTTATAGTTGGCAACAACTATTTACATAAATGGCCACACTTTTAAAGTGTGTTATTTTTATAATTGTAAATACAACACATTAAAAATGTGGCCTTAGTGTTTTCACCAAAATTTTATATTCCCTCCAACATTTTAACATTAAAATTTTATCTCCCTCCCATTTTTATTTGGCCAAAAAAATAAAACATTAAAGAAATATTAAAAAGAATAAAACATTAATGAAATTAAAAAAAGGCAACATTTCCTAAAACTTCAGCTGAAGCTTCCATTTTCAGCTGAAGAACACCATTTACAAGAATTGAAGAAGAGGATCGAAGAACGGAAGAAATCGATTTGTACAACGATTTTCGTCACATTTCTGTTAAACTTCAACTGAAGAACACCATTTTCAGCTGAAAAGTCGAAGAGCACTGCGATTTCTCTGAAGATGAACTGAAGAAGACAATTTTCCTCTTTGAGCTTCGTTGTTCAAGATTGGAGAGCTGAAGAAGACGATTTTCTTCAAAGATATCTGGGTAAACTGCTGTTCCATCCGATTTCCTTTTGAAAATTGAAAGAACATGCTTCACAAATCAACTTGCCTCATGTCTTAAAGCTTTAGGGTTGTTGGAATAGAGTTTATCAGATAAGAGATTTTACCTTCAAAAGTCTAAACTATAGCTTTAAGATTTTGATATTCTTGTGTGTCAGTCAAAAATGTAAGTGAGGGTTTTTATGTTCTTGTGTTGTTGATACGAATTTTGTTGATTTTGGGAGTTTAGTTTGTAGTTGTATTACGTATAAATGGGCAGATTATCTTTGACTCACTAGTTTTTTCTCTTGAATGTTGAATGTAGAAGCTGAAGCTAAGTCGCCTTTATATGAAGAACTGAGTTGTAGCTAAGTCGTCTTTCTTCGAAGAACTAAATTGTTGAAGCTGGCGATACCTACGATATTTTGTCCCTAATATAGATTTCGTCAAGTGTAAGTAGCTACTCTACATGAATTTCAAAAGGTTTTAATGTCTGTTTTAATGTCACTGTTTTTTTAGTCTTCCTGAGTTCATAGTTGTGCTCACCTTAAGCTTGGTTTGTTCCTTTGTTAACCACATTGCTTATGTCTTGTAGCTATTTGCTTGTAAATGTTTTCTTTTTTCGACTAAATGCCTTGAAGTGTTTAGAAGTCATTTTGTTGTTTCTCTAGTGCATTTTCAAGTATACATCAGAAACTTTAGTTCAATATTTCTTAGTTGTTTTGGGATCACCTCGTAGTATGAATTTGCTAAACTTGCTTTGTAGTTTGAGTTGCATTATATAGAAAACGAATCATATGCCTTAGAGATAGACGATATAGGATATATTTTTCAAGTCTAGAAGGGGTAGAGAGGGAGCAGTAACTTGTGAGAGTGTTTTGCAAGATCTGGACATTACAGTTATGACAAATAGGAAATTTCTTCCTATAAAGGGATCTATTAGCAAAATAATAGTAATAGACTTTAACTTTTGTGACCGGACAGTACATAATTTCTTATTTTTTACAATAACAAGTAACTGTGTATGATAAGTTTGATTGGTGCACATTTTATTACCTTCTATAACTGGTAAAACTACAGTGATAGCGTAACATGCTTTAATTGTTAATGTATATAACTTAAATCCTTAGTAAAGCAATTGTTTCTACGTCTTTAATTGTTTTGTTTCTTTTTCAACTTGAGGATTATGCTTTCTTTCTTTTCTGCTAACTGTTACTAGCAATAACAGAATAGAAGTAGAAGATTTGTTTTTGTAGTATGGACAACCTGTTGAGTTTTGGATATTGTTGAAAGTGAGGCTTGCTTCATCTAAGTTTTAGAAGAATTAGGAGAAGTCAGCGCAAACAAAATGGAGAGAAAGTTTTGTATGATGCTAAAGTCTGTCCTATTTGATAAGCTAGATGCAACAGATGAGAAATAGCTTGTAACTTTCTAATTTCATTACATGTCAAGTTCTTGCATATAGAATAGAAGTAAATAGAACTGTAAAGATAGTCTATGGTCAAGTGCTATAAGACTGTCTATGGATGATGCTAAAGTCTGTTTCTACGTCTGTCCTCTTGATGAAGTTAACAACTTCATTATCAACCTTTTCCTCACTGACTTTATGTTTCTCCTTCCTATGGACTTCAATGGTTCTGTCATGCTCCATAAAGTGGGCTTTCTTTTGAGCTTCAGGGGGGGGGGGAGACCTATGGTGGTATCCACCAACACTTTTTCTCTGTGACTTCAGTTGATCGGATGCCTTTCCCTTTAGTCTATGTCAAACTGTAGATATTCCAGTTAGTAGTGAACACGAATAAGCCTACTGAAGACCTTAAAATACATTTATTCTTTTGTAATTTTTGAAGAATAAACATGTTGTAATTTGTATGCTTCTAAGTTTGAAACTTGTGACCATATCTGTAAGACTAGAGTCTATTCATCTTAGTGATGAAACTAAATAAAAAAGCAGTTTTAACATATAAGAATCAACATCAGGAAACAATGTTGTTCTCTTCTTTACATTCCTAATCATAGAGTACCTCCTCACTTCTTTACAATGTATTGTTTCTTTTTTACATTGACTAAAAAAATAACTCATATAAAATGAGACAGGAGAAATAATCAATTTTGTTGTAAACTTGAAAAATGAAAAATAATTTAAAAGGGAGAAAAAATGAAGTAATTTCCAGTATGATTGGGGTAGCAGGGAAAGTGCAGACGAAAGGTGGGGGTGGTGAGGCAAGGGGTTAATAGTATTGGGTGTTGAGTTGAGAGTTGAGACAGGTCGCCTCGTGATCGGAGAAGGCAGATCCATGGAAGACTGTTCCCCCTTGTCACGTGGGTTCTCTTTTGACTAACAATAATGAGTTATGACCCATTCATTTCTTAGCCATAGATATGAAATTACAAAAAGTTGTAACGTAACACATGAGAACTAGCAGTATAACTCAGGTATTACTATATATAGTGACCACTTGGCATTTGCTTAGCTTATCAATACTAAACAGTCTGTCATGTAACACATGATCATATGGTCCCTACCCCTCTCTGCATTTTTTTCTGCAAACAAAGAATAAAAAGAAACGTTTGACGACCAACATGGACTACCCTGCACCTGCTGACTGGCATTTCAAAATTTTATCAACTTGTATAAATCAGCTAACAGACAATACGAGCTGACTGGAATGCCTTGGTCTATATCCTTGGACTATGATGCATTATTTCACTGAAAGTTATTTGTTGTTACTGTTATGCTTGACCTTTTGAATATCCTTGGACTATGATGCATAATGTTTTTATTGATTGGGTTGGGCGCATTGCAGTTCTTTTGTTTACATTCATTCCTGCTGAAATCTTAATAACATGATAACAGTTGTAACAAATACTACACTCACAGAACATTCACCACAAAAGGTAAGGATAAAAAAACACTTTCTTCATGTATCACTAATACAACAATTCAGAATATAAAAACCTGTTGTGTCACTAATACAGTGAAATTTGGAAACTGTTGTATTACTAAGACAACAAATATAAAAAAATATTGTATTACTAATACAAAGCCACATTCATAAGTTGTTGATCGAATATCTATTATAGGATCGTAAGAATGTTTGCTTGAATGTTTAAACATGGTATTATATATTTGATACTTCTCTGATTGGGTGTGCACAAAAATGAGATTTTAAAGCTTTAACTCTAAAAGCTCATAAAACTATAAAAGCACTAAAGCTCTAAATTCAATTACAAAAGTTTAACTTTTAATCATTGGAATTCTATTTATTTATTTTCTTTCTTAATTATGTATATCCTATTAATTGTACTTATTTTTTCCTTTATAGTATTATCAACATTCAAAAACATTTGTGGAGGATTCAAGGTTTGATTTGGCATAGCGAAAGTGTCATGACTAGGTAAGAAACTTTTATCATCTCATAACACATGATTCTGATAGATTACTCGTGACTTTTAAAACTTATTTGTGAACTAGTTAATGATTGTTGCTGAAAGATTAAATATTGATATCTTCTTGTAGGAGTTCACATATCCCATCCAAGGATTGGATGAATTTAGCAAGGTATAGCAAAGAGTATATTGATGGCATTGAATCATTTCTAGATTTTGCTTACTCTCATGGAGATCCACATGGAGAGAAAATTCAGTGTCCATGTGCGAAATGTTGTAATATTCTTTGGAATCGAAGGAATATAGTTTATGATCATCTAATATGCTATGGATTCGTTAAAGGCTATACTAAATGGATCAATCACGGGGAATGGGATATCAAGTTGAATGTTGATGATGATATGGATTACTCGCGTGATGATATTGATGGGTTGTTGAATGATCAATTTAGAGATGTTGCACAGGCTGGAGGAGTTTATGATGGTCCAAATGAAGATGCCAAGAAATTCTATAGCTTACTTGAAGAGGCAAACCAAGAATTATATCCTGGTTGTATAGGTTTCTCTAAATTATCATTCACACTTCGCTTATATTTGTTGAAGTGTTTACATGGATGGAGCAATGAATCATTCACTTCTCTTTTAGAGTTATTAAAAGAGGCGATGCCCGAGTTGAACATTCCTCAGTCTTACAATAAAACCAAGTCTATGGTTAAGAATCTTGGTCTGGATTATGAGAAAATTGATGCATGTCCAAATGATTGCATGTTGTTCAGGAATGGTCATAAGGATGACGAATTTTGTCATACTTGTGGAGCTTCACGATATATTCAATCTCCTAAAGTTGATAGTGAGCTTGAGCTTTCAAAAAAACAACATCGAGTTTCAGCAAAGACTTTGAGACACTTTCCATTAATTCCTAGACTCAAAAGGCTATTTATGTGCTCAAAGACAGCAGATTCTTTGAGGTGGCATGAAGAGGAACGTTCTAAAGATGGAAAGTTAAGGCATCCCGCTGATGGTCTAGCATGGAAAGACTTTGATAGGGTGCATCCAGATTTCTCACTAGATTGTCACAATGTGAGACTTGGCTTGTCAAGTGATGGATTCAATCCATTTCGAACCATGAGTATATCACATAGCACATGGCCAGTTATGTTGATGGTTTATAATCTGCCGCCTTGGATGTGCATGAAATCTGAATATTCTATACTTTCTTTACTTATACCTGGGCCGCGATCACCTGGAAATGACATTGATATTTACTTACAACCATTGATAGACGAGTTAAAATTATTATGGGATTCTGGGGTTGAAACATATGATGCTTCCAGAAATGAAACTTTTCAAATGCGGGCAGCTCTTATGTGGACAATCAGTGATTTTCCTGCATATGCTATGTTATCTGGTTGGAGTACAAAAGGAAAGTTTGCTTGCCCTTGTTGTAACTATGACACTAATTCTCGCTATCTTAAACATAGTCGGAAAATGTGCTATATGGATCATCGTGTTTTTCTACCCATGGATCATCCATGGAGATCAAACAAAAGATCATTCAATGGTAAAACTGAATTCAGGCCTCCTCCACCTCCTTTAAAGGGAACTGATGTGCTTAATATCTTACATGATTTTGAAAATGTGTTTGGGAAGAAGAGAAAGAGATCAAATGATGGCCCATGGAAAAAAAGGTCAATTTTTTTTGAATTACCTTACTGGCAGCACAACTTGTTACGTCACAACCTTGATGTAATGCACATAGAGAAGAACATAGTTGATAGCATACTTGGAACTCTTTTGGATATTTCAGGAAAAACAAAGGATCATGCAAAAGCCCGGTATGATTTGAAAGATATGGGAATCAGGAAGAACCTTCATCCACAAAATACAGAAGATAGTAAGAGAACAAAGTTTACAAAGCCGTGCTTCTCAATGACAAATGGAGAGAAATCGATCTTTTGTGGAGTTTTAAAGACAGCCAAGCTACTTGATGGTAGTGCCTCCAATATATCTAGGTGTGTGCACTTGGATGAAAGAAAGGTGTCTAATTATAAAACCCATGATGCTCATTTCATGTTACATTACTTGCTTCCAATACCAATTAAAAGCATTCTTCCTGATCATGTGGCTATTCCTTTGATTCGATTAAGTTCTTTCTTCCATCGTTTGTGCCAAAAAGTAATCACATTGGAGGAACTGGATTGCTTAGAAGTAGAGATCATAGAAACAGTAAATCAGTTGGAGCGAATTTTTCCTCCTTCATTTTTTGATATCATGATTCATTTGCCTATTCATTTGGCGAATTGTGAGATTAGGCGGCCCATTTCAAAATCGATGGATGTATTCCACTGAAAGAGAAATGGGTACATTCAAATCATACATTCGCAATAGGCGTTTTCCAGAAGGTTGCATAGCAGAGACACGGGTGGGAATAGATTGCATGAATTTATTCTCCAAATATCTGCATCGGGGTGTACATACCAGATTTAACAGAAGAGCGCGAAATAATGATGAATGTGACCCAAGTGACGCAGAACCTGTGAGTTTGTTTTCTAACAAAGGAGTTCCTTTAGGAGCAAAGAAAACTGATCCAATCATTTTAGATGATAAGTCACTAAGTCAGGCACATGCATACTTATTGGGAAATTGTGACGATGTTCAAGAATATATTAGGTACCTTAATTTGAACATAGTATTCTTTTTGTATAATTAATTTTAACTTATTTAATTTATTATTTTAACAAATATAGTAAATATTTTGTAGAGAGCATGAGCAAGAGGTTAATAATCAGTCACGGAGATCTAAATGGAGCAAAGCCAAGAATCATTGTCAAAACTTCTCTCAATGGTTTGAAACTCGTGCTTTGCAAGAGGATGTGCCTGATTTGATAAAACAATTATCTAGAGGACCAAATTCTGTTGCAAAATGATATTCTGGGTATCTCATAAATGGATATAGATTCCATGTTAGGCAGCGTGATGCAAGGCGTAAAACACAAAATAGTGGTGTTACACTAATTGCCTCAACTACAAGCTTTGCAAGCTCAAAGGATAAAAATCCGATTGCTGCAGATTTGACTTATTATGGTAGAATAGTTGATATTGTTGAATTAAACTATTATAGCCATTTTAAGGTTGTTTTATTTAAGTGTGATTGGTATGAGGTTGAAAAAGATGTTTATGGCCTTACTTATGTCTATTTTAACAAGAGATGCTCTCAGGAAGAGCCTTTTGTGCTTGCATCTCAAGTACACCAATGCTTCTATGTGCAAGATCCATATGATCAAGATAAACATTATGTTAAGATTTTATCCCATATTTGTATTTTTATATTTTTTTCTTTATATGTAATCATACTACTTTCATTGTTGAATCCTGTTACTACCATAGGTATTTTTAATTTTTCCCATTTATCTTCTGGTAAACAATTATATTTACATATATTTGTCTCTGCTCCTGTATCTATCATAGGTGTATAATATCTGTTGTGATATCCTTCTACAATAATTTTTGCAAGTATATATATCTTCATTACTCATTTTTTTCTTTTTATAATTATTTTCTTATTTTGACAGGTTATGATTAATTGTTCATCTTCTATTTTATATGGTTTAAATTGATCTAACCATTTTATTCCTAAAGTAATATTTTGATTTCCTTGGTAAATTTTAAATGGTATTAATAATAATATTCCTCCTATAATTATTTCTTTTTCTACTATTTCTTCATTTATAGTTACAATTTCACTAGGTAATCCAGGGCATACATGTCCTGTTTTTATAATTTCTGTATCTAAAACTAATTCTCTAATTATGTAATTCTCTTCTTGTCTTGTATTTATTAATATCCTGTATCTTTTTTCATTATTATCCAGTTATAAAATAATGATTTGGTGTTTCTTCTTCTGTATTTAATATTTTAGGAATTTCATATTTTCTTTTGGATGTACTGGCTCTTGATGAAGTAGTTCTATTTAATATATTTGGTATGCTTGAAGTGCTTATTCTTTCTTTTACTATTTCTAAATCTTCTTCCATGTCAATTTCTTTATAACTATAATCATTATTGTCTATTATTGTAATTACTTGGTCAAAAGGGTTTTCTATTTTTATTCTATCAATTTTATTTTTTGCCATTACTTTATGTTTTGTTGTTAATATATATAGATTTTTACATCTTGCTGTAAATATTTTACTTCCTGGTGCTAATTCTATTCCTGATAATTTCCAATACAATAGTAATGATTTATCTATGTTTCTATCTGTTAATACTATTGAGTAATTTGCACTTATTATAAATTTAAATTTTTGGTATATTGAATTTCCTTTTACCGCACTAATTACACTTTTTTCTATAGAGTGTATTATTCTATCATCTGCTAAATATATTTCAATAGGTGTATCTATTCCTTCTCTAAAAATGCTTTTATTAGTATTTCTGTTCCTCCTAAATGTACATATTTTATAGGTGTTTTAGCTTTTATATCTTGTATTTCTTGATTTATCATTCTTTTGTTTGATATAGGTATTTGTGCTTTTCCTTTTGTATATTTACAATCTACAATATATTCTTTTTGACTAACTACATAGTATTCTTCTTTTTGTCTTTTAAACCAATTTTTTAAAGTAGGTATTTCAAGTACTTCATCTACGCTTAGATCTAATTCTTTATTTTTTATTTGTTGGAAAATTGTATTATCAAATATAATTATTTGTTCTACTGATTCTTCATTCTGATATTCTTCTTTAGATATTATTTTTATATCATTTTCAGTCATTATATTTCTTCATTTATCATTTCATTATTTAATTCTATATTTATTTCTATATCTTCGGATTCAATGTCAGATAATTCATATATATTATCATTTTCACTTAATTCATAGTCTATATAATCTATCTGCATATATTTTTCATCATCCATAATTATTTCTGCAATTTGTTTACCTTTTAAATTTTTAGGTAATTTACAATCTCTAGCTAAATGTCCTAACTTTCCACAATTGTAACAAGTACAATCTGATAATTTTCTTTTTGGTCTATATGGTATTTTTATTTTATAATTTTTTATATAATATCTTTTTCTTGGATTTTTATATTTATATCTGGTTTTAGTTTTTCTATAATTTTTATATTTTCTAGGTTTTTTATAATATTTATCTTTACAACCAAATTGTGGTGCTATCTTGTTTTTACAACATGCTAGATTTTTTATTAATACTTTTTCCATTTTTAATTTTTCTTTTTGATTTTCACATAATTGGATAAACCATTGTTGTAAAATTTTTATTCTAGCTCCTAAAGTATCTGTTATTCCTTTATTATTCCAATCTTTAATTATATTTGTACTAAATGGTTCTGGTAATTTTGTAAAATATTATTGTCTTATTTCTTTTGCTTCATCTATGTTATATCTGGCTTTATAATAATAATCTTTAAATGCACATGTATATTCTTCTATATAACACATATTACATATTGCTAATTTTGTCATAAGTTGTCTATTTATTATTTTTTTTTTATTTTGTTCTCTTATTTCTGTAGTCATACCTCCAAATTCATTTCTTATTGCTAATTCATATTTATCTAATATATCTATATTTGTTGTTGATGTTGATCCATCTATTTTTTTGTCACTCCTAAGTGTTGCTATACTTTCTGATGGTAAATTTTCTATCCATAATTTTGTTGTTCCTACAAATGTTCTTTCTATATATCCTGGTGTGTCTTTTACTGTTATTTTGTTATCAACTAGCTGTTTAGATATATTTCCTACCCATAATAAAATTACTTTGTTTATATCTATAACACAGTCTAAGTCTAAAAAGTTATTTTGTTCCATTATTGGTCTAGGTATCCATTTTTTATTTAATCTACTATTCCATATTGTATTTGCTCTATCTGATCTTTCATAACTTTCGGTATAATAGGTTGGTGTTGATCTTCTAGGACTACTCCTAGGACTATTATCTGGAGTTTTAACTCTTGATGTACCTGGTTTATTTATATCTCCTGTATTTATTTCTAATTTTTTCATTTAATCTACTTGTTCTAAAATTTCTATATATGTTTCACTTATATCACTTATTTCTGAATTTTGATCATTCATTGTATCTGATTCATTTATTTCATCATTAATTTCATTTATTTCAAGATTTTCATTTTCATTTAATATTTGTTTCATTTTATTTATTTCACTAGTCAATGCAACTTCTTTTTCTTTCTCTTTTTCTATTTGTTTTTCTTTTTGTTTAGTTTCATATAATAATTTTAACTGAGCTAATTCTTTTTCTAATTCACTTATTTTTGTATTTTTTGTTTCTTCTATCTTTTGTACTTCTTGTTTTGCTTGTGATCTTATTTTTTCAATTTCTTTAGCTTTGTCTATTTCTTCATTTTCTTTTGTTATTCTTATCATAGCTGTTAAACTATCTTCTAATTTTGCTGTTTCCTTTTCTAACATTAAATATAATTTATCTCCTATTTTTTTATATCTTCTTCCTAAATTTGAGAATATTATTTTTATTACTAGTCCTTGTTGATTTTCATATGTTTTTTCGTCTACTGCAAATTCTTCTTTATTCATTATATTTATTTTTATAACATATATCATGTTGTAATTTATATTCTAGGCAATTTATTTGTATTTCTAACTTGTATAGAATTTTTCTTTGTATTGATATTACTTTACTACTTACTCCTGCAAATATATTTTCTTCTAATCTTTCTTTTTTAAATTCTCATTCGTATCTTTTTTCATTTATGTTATCTATCAGTTGTTGTTTATATGTTTCTCTGTCCATATTGTTTTTTCAAATAACAAATATATTTATATTCTGTTTTGGAAATTATATCTATCAATAAATTTTCTTTAGTATCTTTTTTTAGTAATTTTTAATAATTCATATTTTATATATAAATTTTTTAACTTTTTCTTTATCTTTCTTACTTTTCTTTCTATATTATTATTTTCTTTTTTCATTTTTTTTTTAAGAAAATATTTTTTCTTAATATTCTTTTTTAACTAGATTTAATCTTTGTATTTCTTTAGCATTAGTTTCTATATATTCTAAATATTCTTCTTCTCTAAGATATATATATCTATTTACATTTTCAATTAATAATTTTTCTTCTAGATCTATCTTTTCTTTAGTTTCTTTCCATAATTTTAAATATCTATAATTTATCATTGATCTCTATATAATTCTAGATCATCAAATAAATAGTCAAGATCAAAATCATCTGAGATAATTAATTCTGACCAGTCATAAATTGTTTCTTCAATTATTTCATATGTTACTAATTTATCATAGATTATTCTTCTTATATCAGCATCAAGATCTTTTAATATATAGAATAATAATATCATGTAATTAACATCATTATTTAATAAATAGGTAGTCATTTTATCATATTTTCGCTAAAATTTTATTCCTTCTAACCTCTTCACAGATTATACTTATTTATTATGTAATAATAATAATTTAATAATCATCTCGTCTAGTCACTACTATGGTTTTCTTCTTCAATCAGTTACCCTAACAGCGCCTCAACACTGTGTACTCCCCTAAACGGCCTTCTCTTTGCCTACCGGTTTCCACTTTAGGATGGCATAGTCTGGGCTTACCTACTCTCAGAATATTTCCATAGCAAACCTTCTAAAGATGATTATTATAACATTATTAAAGCATAATAAATACTTATAATCAAGAAGAGATTATCAGGAATAAAACAGTTTAGCTACTCATGAATAAAAATAAGTATACCTGTTCTTATAGATTTTTCATATCTGATTTGTTTTCCATAACTAATATTTTATTTACTAGCTCTGATACCAATATGGGGGTTGCAAGCGGAATGAGAGAAATCCTATGAAAAGAGAAGTGATGAGGGAAAGTGATTTATACAACTAAACTTACATATTTGGCCAATATAAGTAGCCGACACTTACTTTACACATGGCCTAATTATATTTGGCCGACACTAAAAACAAAATACATTATTACTACTTTACATAATGGCCTCTTCTTTTTATTTTATGGCCGACACAAAATACTTTAAAACTTTACGTATATCTATTATCTTTAGGAACTTTTTTTTTGACTTGTTTCTTAACATCTAGACTTGACTCTTAACTCCCTTACCTTTGATCTTAACTTCCCTTGAATTTGATTATGGAATGAAGGCTCATGATCACATGTTTATGGATGATTTCATGATTTTAAGATGTAGCTTAGTGTGTTGGAATCAACTAAGAAACATAGGTACATCACTTAGGAACTAGTAGGAAAAGATGGGTGGAAGAATGGGTAGAACTGGCATCCTGGCTGTCTGAGAGATGCTAGGCGCCAGCCCTCATCATAGAGAGAGCAGGGTGGGGCACTCTGTCTGGCGCGGTGCCCTAAGGCCCTACGGACAGACACTGGTCTTTGGGGCTTTGGCTGGCGCAGCGCCTTAACCTCTGTACCTAGGTGTTCTTGACTTTTCTGATTCGTTTTTCATCTCTAAACCCTCTAAACTTCCATGGTTATTTCTCTACACACTTAGGATCATTAATACTATTAATATACAATTGATTCAACCCAAAATTACAAATGGAAACATGAATCAATACTTTAACAGCACAACTATAAAAATTTCAATGAAAACTTCAACAATGTTCTTCAAGAACACAATTTCTTAACATTCAAATAGCTTAGATTTGCTTAATCAAACTAGATTGGTGTGTGTGTGAACTAACTCAACACTATGTAATCTCTGATACATTTTTAGGCATCACATCTGACAAATTCCACGCGCAAAGCTTAAGTGTTCTTGATATAGCTCCTCTTTTCTCTTCTTTTCTCGCTTCTCCAAGCACTAGCGTATGTTTTTCCTTTTTCTAAACCTAAACAAAGGTATGGTTTTAGCCCCACCCCCACCCCTCAATCAATTCCTAAAAATGAATTAATTAAATTGGGTAAGGAAAAGATAACTTTTCCCTTACCATATCCGGATTGGACTTTCTTTAATCCAACAACAAAACTTTTTTAATGCATAACTCATTCATACGATATCGAAATCGCGCAAACTCGGCGGCGTTGGGAAGATTATTCTAAGGGATTTCCAACCATATCTTGAACCACCCTTAAATCATCCTGATAGGAGTTATGGATGTTTAAAGTTGACTAAAAATCACTTTTTCACTTAAACAAATTATCCAAATTGTTCTTTTTCTTTCGTAGAATAAGTATTAGATTTTAACCTCTTTTCTAGTCGTTTCTAGTTGCAAAATGTTACAATATCTCCCCATTGAGAATGTTCTTCCTCGAATGAGATTACTCTTACTAGACTAAGTTTAGTAAAATCAAGTTTAAACACACAAGCAAATGCAACAAAACAATCACGCTTACTCAAAATTAGACAGCACTAAGAAGAAAGTTAATACCTTGGTCTGCACTTTCTCCAAATTAAAAAATATGTGGATATCTCTTCTTCATGTCCTCTTCAGCTTCTCAAGTAGCCTCTTCAAAAAATTGGTTCCTCCAAAGGACCTTGACTTATGCTACCTCTTTTGTTCTCAACTTACGAACTTGGCGATCTAGGATTTGCACCCGAACCTCCTCATATGACAAGTTATCTTTGATCTCCATATTCGTAGTTGGAATAATCAATGAAAGATTACCCATGCACTTCTTAAACATGGATATGTGAAACACTGGATTAACTACTGCTAACTCTTGTGGTAGCTCCAACTCGTATGCTACATTGCCAATTCTCTTGGCTATGCACTTAGATCCAATATACCGGAGACTGAGTTTCCCCTTTTTACCGCACCTCATAACAACCTTCATGGGTGAAACTTTCAGATATACCCAATCATCTACTTTGAACTCTAACGGTCTTCTCCTAACATCATTGTAGGATTTTTGACGAGTCTGCGTCGTTTTCAACCTCTCTTGAATTACCTTAACCTTCTCCATAGCTTTGTGACCTAAATCCAGTCCTATCAAACCTACTCCACAAACCTCAAACTATCCAATAGGAGATCTGAATCTTCTCCGATAAAGAGCTTCATAAGTAGCAATTAGGATGCTAGAGTGGTAATTGTTCTTGTAAGAAAACTCAATGAGAGGTAGGTTATCATCCTAGTCATTTCTAGTTGCAAAATGTTACACAAGTAGGAGGAGGAGGAGAAGATTCTCTTTCATATTTGAAGGATACAACTCTCTTTCCTTTTTCTTTACGCGTTTCCCGCAAGGAAAAACATTTCAAACATAGTTAAAAACAATTTTCGAGCCTCACCATGTAGGAAGGAAATTGGCATCAGAGGTTAGGCGAGTTTGAGAGAGATCACCTAAGATGCATCATAACACATAGTTAAATATCAAACAAGCATACATGGGAGAGTCGTCTCCAACTTAGTGATCCACCGAGTTGGTTTCGGCTTGCTAAGAAAAGTCTTCCAAAAGATATAGGTCACAAGAAAAAAAGAACATGCAAAACGGCTATATCCACTCTAACTTGGCGATTCACCGAGATGGTTTCTATGACTAAGACAAGTTCACCGAATGAGACAATGCTCAATTCACAAATTCGAATTTAGAAGGCAATTGGATAATTAGTAGGTGATTCACCTAACTACCTTAGGAAGCTAAGACAAGCCCACCGAATAGGTTACTTCAGCCCAATGATTATTTTTAATTAATTAACATAATATCTAACAATACCCATTACCCAATTAGTTTGACAGTCTACCCACATGTTATTCTACCCATGGGTACTCAAACTTCCCCAAAATTTCACATAGTATTTCCCAAATTTATGTTTTTTCCTTAAGAAGGTGTTCCCTCTAGTTATCATTAGGCAAATACAAGTCTATGGGGGCAACAGTGGGCTAAAAACACTTCACCCAACTCATTATAACTCAAGACCCAACAACTATAATGACTTCATTTCAATATTTAATATTCACATTTTTTATACGTTCAAGCACAATATAATCTATCCTAGCTCATGGGCACAGTTTAATCTTTAACATTTATCAAGATCCAATCAAATTAGACATCACAAAAATAATATAACACCAGAACCATGTCATAAACATTAAGATAAAGCAAAAATATCACTACAATCCTCGAAACACAAACCTCACAGAAGTACATAACAAAAAATCCAGGGAGGAAAGGCTTATATTGATAGCTAAGCACCACAATACACTCCAAGCAATTAAATCCATGCAAATGAGGACAAATTTACAAAGAAATAAGGGTATGAGAAGTTTTAGAAGTGTTAAAGTTCAAAAAGATGAAAGGTTGCTTTTTAGAAGATGAAAAGACTCTTGAGCTTTTTATTTCATACGCACTTGGCAGAGTGAGACTAACGTCATCAAACATGTTTAATGAATCACCATGTCACATCCGGGAAGTACCTCCTAGACGTAACCGGCGTCGTCGTCCTCAGAAAGGACTAGGACTAGCCTCTTAGCATTCATTATTACATTCATAGGTTAAAATGCAGAAAATTTAAAACATTTCATCTACACTACTTCATGAGGTTTACTTAGACCTCTCGCTTACACATAATATATTTATATTGAGTATACATAGACCCTTCGTATAAGAAGATTACATAGTCTTCTACTTTTATGGCACATATATATAAATATAAGATGCATAACATAGTCTTAAAACGGATGTCTCATATCATAACCATCTAAACAAGAGTATAACCATTGGGCATAGCCCTTACATACATATAATAAAAGCCACATATAGGTTATACAATCATAGTACTCAAACGAAAGAGAATGAACAAAGTGTGTTTAAGACTAATCAACATCCAATGCTAGCAAGTGGTATTGCCCTTGAAGTGGTGAGGACCTACCCAACTTGGAGAATGAGAATCCAAGTCTTCTTCAAATGGCCTCAACCTTGTCAACTACTGGAACCTAAAATGTTTTGGACAAAGGGGAAATGGGGTTAGAACATCACTTATACTAAGTATAGGCACATATGCACACACAACATAGAAATCATGCTAAAAGGGGACATTTCATAAAAGCATGTCAAATTACTTTGAAAAGCCTTATGCATATTCAAGAACCAACACAAGTCAATAAGCACAGATTCCTTAAGTCAAGACCATGTACATCACAATACCAACAATATCAAGTATAGTCAAGTCGACATGCATATCAACATAATTGAACACATAATCAAGACAACTCTATCAGCTAGTTATAATATCAATAAGCATGCAATAGAGTTTATAACATCATAACCTAAGCAATACTATTACTCATGTGCCCTCATTAAGTCCACTAGTGCAATTGGCTAAGTAAAGCCTCATAACGTTACTCAACCAAGTAAACTCAACAAGAACTATAAGAAATGCCCAACTTTACATACTATATCATTAAGAGATAACATCATCATACCATAGCAATATAGACCAACCACATGTTCATAAGTGAAACCAATATCACATAGCTTCAATAACATGTAAGATAACCATATACATATCATATACAATTATAAGCACATAAGCACATAAGAACATCTTTCTAAGACTTCCCTCAAGGCTAACTAGTGCAATGTATAGGTAGAGTCCCATACCCCTACCTAGACTAAGCCAAACCCCTTAGGTCATCCTAGTTAGAGTTCACTTTATTGCTTAACTTTACCTTTTGGGAACATCTTTCCTTAACCTACATAGACCACATGAACTAATGTGGAATCCGATGTCATGGGACCCTACACCGAAAGAAGTTGGACTACTTTCCAAGGTAGTACCGAAACATGAACATAGCGTCTATGTGGATCCACTAGCTAGTATTCCTATGAGGGCAACATAGTTAAAGAACTAGGAGATGTAACTGGGACCCTCTTTATGCTACATGCATTAAAGTCTCCAATTTCATGAGTACATTAGTGAACCTACATTCCTTATGTGGGAAGGGATACTCATCACTCTAGTTCACTCGGTACTAAGCTAGAGTCCCTTATGAAATGTCTTCCATTAACAATAATAACTTAGTTTTAGGTCATACAGGTATACCCCTCATATAGCCATAGTCATAGCTCAATAGGAATTGCATGAGTATTGTCCTTTTAATACAATTCACACATGTGAGGTTGGCACATTTACATCACCATATCATAATAAGACATATAAGAAATTCATCAATAACCTTATATCATTACATCCTAGCCAACAACTCACAAGCCATAAATCAAGACATTTCAATTCAACATCATACCAACCCTAATCAATCCTATCATAAGGTATACTTAAATATAACTTCATCACTAAACACAAGTAATCATAATTGAAGTAAAGGTTTAGACCACAAGACTGATCTAAAATCAATATAGACCCCCCATGAAATGTGTGGGAAACTGATCTAAAATCAATATATAGACCCCCCATTAAATACTCAAAAGACCCCTCACTTAAATTGACCCATGAATGAAGTAAAACTTGAATTCCAAATTTCAGATTTTCGTCGGAACAAGTCCGCGATGCGGAGCTGCTCCCGCATGATTTTCTAAATTATTTTTCGAGACAGTGGAGTTCGAGACCTGCCCATGACGCACACTTGAATTTTGACCCAAGTCCTCCTAAGTCCGCGACGCGGTCTTTTTTCTGCCATGTGTATTCTGGTTGCTGCTTTGGCAGCTTGCCCAGCAAAGTGTGGGGTCCTTTCGTGGAACCCTAAGGCGACCCTTGGGGGGTCGTACCTGGACGCTTTTACCCTATATATATGGTTTTACCTACTTAAAGTCATTTTACATGTTTTAGACCTCATACAACACCTCAAAACCATCATGAAACCTAAGGATGTTTCACTAGTTAAATTAGACTAGCATCCGGACGTCTTGGACGTTTCTTGATGTCTTGACTCTAAAACTTCCTAAATGGTTTATTAACATTATTTTATGCCTTGTGACAGTGTTTCTAACCTTAGAACAACATGTGAGGATATAGATTAGGTCTTGGACTTTCGGAGTGTTACACACCAGATGAGCTTAAGCTCGTCAATGTTGCATGAACAATTGTAAAACCTAGCTAACGATTCGTCGGACCCGATATAGTTCCCCTTGTGTGATTGGGTGAGCCACCTAATTTTTCCTTGTTCATCGAATGCGAAAATACCAAATTTGAAAATTTTGGTTAAAAAGAAAATATGAAATGTCCGCCCAATATATTTGGCACGTCACCAACTTAGTATCTGCATCGCATAATGTAACTTCTACAACCTTTGGAATTCTTTGCCAGGTACACTCACAACAACATTATTGAAAGCAATAAAATGATCTTGGTTTGCCTCTCAAAAAGCACTTTATTTTATATCATGGCATGACACAATTCATACTCATAAACAATCATTGTTTTGATTCGGGATGGTTTCACTACATTTTTACCTTTTGCCTTGGATATTTATAAGTAGAGATCTATCACAATTGAGTTTACACCTGCTTGATTGATATGGAATGAAATGTGACCATTTGAGTCAAAGTGGAGAAGTTATTTTTCAAATCTTTCAATAATACTTTGTCGAACCTTCATCCTTGTTTAAGATCCCTGTTACCATCTAATCGGTTTGGTTTCCCTTCGGTCGAGCTGGTTCTTATTGTTTTGGGCGATTGTGAGGTGTAATGTATCTATCTTTTTAAGACTCACATTCTCTACGATTGCCACTTCTTTCTCTCTCCAGTCATTCAAACCAGTGTCTGGCTCCGTGTTCTAACCTTGTTTTCTACCAGATTTCTTGTAGTTAGTACAAGAACCCCCAATTGATTTCCCATATAATTTACCTCTTCTTTGTACAATGCCTCGAGACTAGCATCTTTCAGGCACTGCCCACTGCTTAATCCAATGGCCTTTACCATTTTCTATCGACCTCCCATGACATGTGTGGAATTTTTTTAAAGATGAATCATCATTCTAACCATGTTTTCATCACACTCATTGTTCTATTCAATTTGTTTCTTACTCATACTCCATTGTAGTGAAGATGTAACACTCCGAAAAGTTGAGACCTAATCTAGAGACTAACATGAGTGTATAAGGGTTTAGATACTATTTTAAGACCTAAAATAATGTTTATAAGTCATTCGTGAAGTTTTAGAGACAAGCCGTCAAGGAACGTCCATGAGGTCCTAAAACTAGCTTAATTGAAATAGTTTACGTCGCTATGTTTGGGTATGGTTTGAGAGGGTCAAATGGAGTCTAAAATATGTAAAATGACTTTGGTTATGTAAAGTGTAGTATAGAGGGTCTAAACGTCCGATAACAAGACCCCAACATGGGTGGGCAGGCTGCCAAAGCAGCCTACTTGGGTTAATATTCCAAGGGCTGCTGTGCGACGCGCAGCCCACACAGACCCCACTGCCTCAACTCATTTTTTAAATATAAAAATGGGAATTAGCCTCGTGATGTGGAGCCACTTCCCAGATTCAGTAAAATTGTATTTTTGGCATTTTGACTTCACAAAGAGACTCATTTAAGTGAATGGTGTTTTGGGTAATTTAGGGGGTGATTATATATAGCATAAGGGTCATTTTATGTTACTTTTCACTCACCCAAACCAAATTCCTAAAACAAAACCCGAAAGCTCTCACCTCTCTCTACTTTCTCTCTCCCTAATTCCTCCATTGAAGAAGGAAGAAAGCTTGAAGAAGATGGTCAATTTCTCTAGGATTTCACTTCAATTTAGTGGATTTATCTTCATTAAGGTATGGGTTCTTCACTCTTGGGATTTCTTTTCGAAGAGGACCTCTGAAAGTTGATTTCTAAATTACCCAATTCTAATGGGTTTTCTTCTAAACTTCAAATTGATCATAAATTGTGATTTCCTATAACTAATTGAGTATAGATTGTTTATTAATTGTGGTAATTGATGCAATTTCATGTTGATAATGTTCCCTTCCCCAATTTCCCCAAATCTTGGATTTTGGTCATGAATTGATGGGAATTGAAGAATGATTTGATTATTAGACTTGTTTTATCTATTCTAATTCATATATGGATTGACTGGGTAATGTATTGTTGGGATTGGATCTAATTCTTGATGAATTCATAATGAACCCTAATTTTCATAACCCTAGGTTATGAATTGATGTTAATTGGGATAGTGATGATACAATTGACCTAGATCTTGTATTAATTACTATTTATTGATGTTACCACACCTATTATTGGATGTAATTGGTTGGTTGATGGTAAGACCATGATGATGGCTTTTGAAGGATATTTGGTAAGTCTTCATGATCCTAACCTTTACTTCAACTATGATGACTTGTGATTGACGATGTAGTTCAATTGATTGTACCTTGTGAATAGCCTATGTAGGTGTTGGTATGATGTTGAATTGAAATATCTTGACTATGTGATTGTGAGATTATGTTTAAGATGAAATGATATAAGGTTGGTGATGACTTTTCTATGTGCCTTATTATGAAATGATGATGATGATATGCTAATCTCACATATTAGGGTTGCCATGAAAGGATATTCTCATGCAATACCTATTGCGCTAAATGACAATGACTATATAAGGGATTAGACCCTATGACCTAAACTAAGTGATGATTAATAAAGAAAGATATTTCAAAAAGGTACTTAGCTTAGCACCGAGTGAACTTGATAATGAGAGGTGTGGGCTTCCCTTGCCCAAATTTTCGTATTTATACATAAGTCATACGTGAATTAAATATTCAAGAATAATGCCACCTACTTAGATCGAAATTGAGATCTTGACATACATACAAGATACATAAGTCTTGTACTACATAATCTTAGGAAGATATGAGTCACTTAACGAACTATGAATGAAGCCTCATGGCTTGTATGTACAGACCCATAAGTCTAGCATACGTTTAAAAATAAGTGAACCTAAGATGTATGTAATGAAATGAAGTAACCCTAGAAGGGTTAAGTACGAGTGTAAAACACACTAAATGGCCAAGTGCATTGGCATATGATGAAATGATTATTATGTAATGAAATGAGGAAACCCTATAAGGGTTAAGTAAGAGTGTGAAACACACAAATGGCCAAGTGCATTGGCATATGATGAAATGAACATTCACGTAAAATGGGGTGAGTAATTATGAAGAGGAATTGTGGTAATGTTAATGAATGTGGTGACAACATGATATGAGACTAATGTAAAAGATGAGAACAATCTCAAATGAGCCTAAGTAAATGTTACCAAAACGTACTTACCTATGAGAGTGTAAAGTTAATGAACATACTAGTCTCTATGAACACTCTAATGAAAGTATTGAGATTAACACACTTAATACTAATGATGAGATGAGAAATCATCTACCGAGCTATGATGTCCTCATACTAGAATCCAGCTTCCATGACGTATGAGTTGAATGTAATGGAACTTTATACTGAGCACCGATAGACTAGCTATGAGCGGTGATGCCTTCTTTCGGGAAGGGCGGAGGTTCACGTAACTCTAATGAGATGAGACTTTCCGACTTGCCGGGTATGGGTCTCCTTATATCTCCTAGTCTTTGAACCTATACTGCCAATATAGGGATCTGGCGGGGTTCAATTCACATGTACGCTAGCATGTTTTGGGTCACATGCCGGTGATTCCACCTCTTTTTGATGTGGGGGAGACACTGGATTTCATGATGCTCACATGATCTATGTCTGTTAAAGTTAAAGTTCCCAATGAATGAATGAGGCCAGCCTCAAATGATGCACATAATGAAATGAATGATACCAAAGGTGTTAGGATAGGATAATCAAGAGGTGAGCTAGACTCAAGTAATGACACTAGGTTATTCTTGATCATTGCACAGCAAGCCCGATGAATGTCTTAAACTACATCCTAGGTATAGCTGGTGTTCACACTAACCTATGAATGAAATGAAATGAAGTACGTATGAATGAATGAAGCAAACTCTGTGTTTGCTAATGAAGACTCCCTAGTTGAGGCCCTATATGTTGAGCCCTCATTTTGGAAAGTCTTAATGTCAAGTCCATGATTCCATGGTCTTATGGCATATGAATGAATGTTATAAAAGATGTTATGTGCTATATGCTATATGATATGTGTTATGTGTAAGATGTTATGTGTTGTGTGCAATATGATAAGTATGATGATGCATGTTACTCTCATGGCATGACTTTCCTAATCCAAATTTGGAAAGCTCACTGACTTTCCTAATCCAAATTTGGAAAGTTCACTAACTTTCCTAATCCCAATTTGGCAAGTCCACTGACTTGACTTTCCATAATCATGTTGTTAGGAAAGAGCTATTCTTCCTCATGCATGTCCTTGGTGTGTGCTTGCATATATCCATACTTAGTACAAGTGTGTACTAATCCCATACAACTCTATATTTTTAGGTGCAGGCACAGGTGGACGCTAGAGCTTACAGGTTGACGTTGCAGCTATCCGGACGTGGAGCTTTCATCCAGACTTGGTAGGACCTCATGCTTTCGAGGATGTCTACCGTTATTATCTATCTTAGATGTAGGCTTTAGCTAGTGGAGCATGTTCCACTAGTGTTTCTTTCCACTTTCATTTAAGACTTTGTATTGGTGCCATTTTTGCGAAAATACGTTTAATGCAATTATGAACTGTTTCTTTCATTTTATTATCTCTATATTAGATGTTTGATTTGTGAACATTCATGATGTTAAGTTTAAAATGTTTAGCATGAAATAAGAAAATAAAAAGTTCAAATTTTCATTAACCTAGATGAAGTAAGAATGACGTATGTAGGCTTGTCTGCGACCTCTGAGAGGTCAACGACGCCGGTCTCGTCTGGGGTCTAGATTCCGGTCGTGACAAAGTTTGTATCAGAGCACTAGGTTAAATTTTAAGGATAATAAGTTCACATTAACCACCTTGAGTAGTTTCTAAGTCATGGTAGTGAAGTGCACCACTATCCTGAATAAGAGACTGCATGATGCGTAGGAAAATTTCCCTTCTTCTAATCTTATCGTGCTTTTCCTAATGTCTAATTTCTTTGTGTTATGAGCGTGTCTAACATCAATCTTTGTTGTTTTCAGAGAATGAATACTAGGAGAACCATTGGTCAGAGGAGAGGAGGTGCAGCTACTGGGGGCAATCAGGTTCCACCCCAGGCTCCAGCTGAAGGAGTGGCTATGCCGGCTAACCCAGCTGGGTTGACTGATGCGGAGGTGCGGGCATCTCTGGCCCAGATGGCACAGGGCATCACTATGCAGGCCAAGGCTGTGACTGCCCAGGTCAACCAGCAGGATGTTCAGAGGGAGAACCTACCGGTTCGTAGCATGGCTGACAGGCTGAGAGACTTCACGAGGATGAATCCTCCTATTTTCACAGGGTCTAAGACTTCAGAGGACCCCCAGGAGTTTGTGGATTAGGTACATAAGATTTTGGTGTCTATGGGGGCCAGAGATATTGAGAAGGCTGAGCTGGCTTCCTATCAGCTCAAGGATGTTGCACAGACTTGGTGCAAGAAGTGGCAGGATAGCGTAGCCTTGGGCAGAGTTCCGGTTACTTGGGAGCTGTTTAAGACAGCCTTCCTGGAGAGATTCTTTCCCAGGGAGATGAAGGAGGCAAAGGTTGAGGAGTTTATCAACCTTAAGCAGGGATCAATGACAGTCAAAGAGTATTCCCTGAAGTTTGTTAAACTATCCAGGTATGCTACTTTCCTTAGTATCTAATAGCAAGGATGAGATGAGTACTGAAGTTTGTTAAATTATCCAGGTATGCTACTTCCCTTGTATCTAACAGCGGGGATGAGATAAGCAGGTTCCTCACAGGAATCAATGGAGATCTGGAGGAGGAGTGTAAGTCTGCGATGCTCCATGATAATATGGACCTCTCCAGGTTGATGGTGCATGTCCAGCAGGTAGAGGACAGCCGCAAAAAGAGGGGCATTTGTGATGCTAGGAGGCCTAAGCCTCAATATCAGACAGGTTCCAGCTATGGAGGCCACAGAAATAATTTTGGCGTCAGTGAGCAGCCCAGGTTCAAGAAGGGGCAACAGAGTTCTGGGAACTCTAATTCTCATAGGAGTACAGCACCTAGAGGAGGCAGACCTGAGCCCAAGAAGGGCAATGGAGGTGAGATACAGCGTCCCAAAAAGAACTGTGCTAAGTGTGGCCGTGCTCACAGTGGAGAGTGCAGACAGGGCACTAATGCCTGCTTAGGTTGCGGTAAGAGTGGGCACATAGTTAGAGACTGCCCACAGAACAGAGGTCAGGCTGGAGGTAATGCTCAGCCTAGGCCTAATCCACAGGGTGCAGCAGCAGCCGAGCCTCCTAAGAGGAACAATTTCTATGCCCTGAAGGGCAGGGAGGAGCAGGAGAAGTCCGCTGATGTGGTCACAGGTATGCTGCAAGTATTCTCAACTTCTGTTTATGCTTTACTTGATCCAGGGTCTACGCTTTCCTTTGTAACTCCTTTGCTTGCTCTCACTTTTGAGATATTGCTTGAAGTTCTGCATGATCCTATAGTGGTTAGTGCACCTTTAGGAGAAAATGTAAGAACTGATAGAGTATACAAGGATTGCCCAATAGCTGTAAGTGGTAAGACTATGTGTGCATACTTGGTTGAGTTACCCATGCATGATTTTGATGTTATTCTTGGCATGGACTGGCTTCATAATTGTTATGCTTGTTTGGATTGTCATAGTAGAGTGGTGAGATTTAATTTTCCTGATGAAGAGGAGCTCGTCTAGGAGGGGTACAACTCGAGTCGTCCTAATCCCTTGATTTTGAACCTTAAGTCCAATAAAATGATGTCCAAGGGGTTATTGTGTCATCTTGTGAGTGTTAATGATTTAGATCATGACATTCCTTCAATAGACTCTGTGCCTGTAGTAAATGAGTTCCTAGATGTATTTCCTGATGATTTGTCGTGAGTCCCTCCCCCTCGAGAGATTGACTTTGGTATCGACTTAGAACCCGATACTAAACCAATTTCAATTCCTCCCTACAGGATGGCTCCAGCTGAACTCAAGGAGTTGAAGCTGCAGTTAAAAAATCTCACTGATAAGGGTTTCATTCAGCCGAGCATATCCCCTTTGGGCGCTCCAGTGTTGTTTGTGAAAAAGAAGGATGGAACCCTTAGAATGTGTATCAATTATCGGCAGTTCAACAAAGTCACTATAAAGAATAAGTATCCACTTCCCAGGATAGATGATTTGTTCGATCATCTCCAAAGGTCTAGTTTCTTCTCTAAGATTGATCTTCGTTCAGGGTATCATCAGCTTAGGGTTAGGGATGGAAATATCCCAAAGACAGCCTTTCGTACCTATTATGGTCATTATGAGTTCTTAGTCATGTCATTTGGTCTCACTAATGCACCAGCTGCATTTATGGACCTCATGAATCGAGTCTTCCGTGAATACCTTGATTCTTTCGTCATAGTATTCATTGATGACATCCTCATCTACTCTAGGACCAAGGAAGAATATGAACAAAATTTGAGACTAACCTTGCAGGTACTTAGACAACATTAGTTGTATGCCAAATTCAGCAAGTGTGAATTCTGGCTTAGATCAGTGACCTTCCTGGGTCATGTTGTGTCCGATTAGGGCGTAGAGGTGGATCCCAGGAAGACTGAGGCTGTAAAGAACTTCTGGGATTGGCTGGTTACTACCGCAGGTTCGTGGAGGGCTTTTCTTCCATTGTTGCCTGACTGACAGCTTTGACTAAGAAGAAATCCAAGTTTGAATGGACGGAGACTTGTTAGAAGAGTTTCCAGGAGCTCAAGGAAAGACTCACTTCAGCCCCGGTGCTTACTTTGCCTAAGTGTGGTGAGAATTACACTGTTTACTGTGATGCATCTAGGGTTTCTTATGCAGGTTGGTAAGGTGATAGCCTATGCTTCCAGACAGCTCAAGGTTCATGAGAAGAATTATCCCACTCATGACCTGGAGTTGGCAGCTGTGGTGTTTTCACTGAAGTTGTGGAGGCACTACTTGTACGGAGTGAATGTGGATGTGTTCACAGACCACAAGAGTCTCCAGTACGTGTTCACATAGAGGGAGTTGAATCTACGTTAGCGGAGATGGTTGGAGCTGTTGAAGGACTATGACATGAATGTTCACTACCATCCAGGTAAGGCTAATGTTGTAGCTGATGCTTTGAACAGGATGAGCATGGGAAGTACAACCCACGTTGAGGATGAGAAGAAGGAGTTGGCAAAATATGTACACAGACTGGATAGACTGGGTGTGCGATTGGTTGACTCTACTAGTGGGGTTGTTTCAATTTATCCTAGTTCTGAATCATCCTTCGTAGTTGAAGTCAAGCAGGGTCAGCATCTCGATCCTGTGTTGATGGAGCTGAAGGACTCAGTGTTGACAAAGATGAATGAGTCTTTCGCTTTGGGAAGTGATGGCATACTTAGGTATCAGGACAGACTTTGTGTACCAGATGTGGATGATTTGCGGTCCAGTATTGTTGCAGAGGCCCATGGTTCCAGATATTCCATACATCCAAGTTCGACCAAGATGTATCATGATCTTAAGCAGATTTATTGGTGGGACGGCATGAAGAAAGACATTGCAGAATATGTGGCTAAGTGCCCTAATTGTCAGCAGGTTAAGGTAGAACATCTTAAGCCTGGCGGTCTTACTCAGATTATTGAGGTTCCGACTTGGAAGTGGGAGGCCATTAATATGGACTTCGTGGTTGGTCTTCCGAGGACTAGGAGACAGCATGACTCCATATGAGTTATTTTGGACAGGATGACTAAGTCTACCCACTTTATCCCTGTGAAGTCTACTTACAGAGCCGAGGATTATGCGAGACTCTACATTGATGAGATTTTGAGATAGCATGGGATTCCTTTGTCTATCATTTCAGATAGAGGAGCTTAGTTTACTTCACATTTCTGGAGATCTTTCCAGAAGAGCTTAGGCACGCAGGTAAAGCTTAGTACTACCTTTCATTCTCAGACTAATGGGCAGGCAGAGCATACCATTCAGACATTGGAGGACATGTTGAGAGCGTGTGTGATTGACTTTAGGGGTAGCTAGGATGACCATCTGCCTTTTCTAGAGTTCTCGTATAATAATAGATATCACTCCAGCATTGGGATGGCACTGTATGGTAGGAGGTGTAGATCACCAGTTGGGTGGTTTGAGGTTGGAGAGTCATCCATCTTGGGTCCAGAGATTATTCATGAGGCCTTAGAGAAGGTTAGAGTGATTAGGGACAGGTTGGATACTGCTTACAGTCGGCAGAAGTCATATGCAGATAACAAAAAACGGCCCTTAGAGTTTGATGTTGGTAATCAGGTCTATCTGAAGATATCACCTATGAAGGGGGTGATGAGGTTTGGCAGGAAGGGGAAGTTGAGTCCGAGGTATGTTGGGCCATACGAGATCCTACAGCGTGTGGGTAAGGTGGCCTATGAGTTGTCATTGCCTGCGGACCTAGCTTCTGTCCATCCAGACTTTCATGTATCCATGTTAAATAAGTGCCTAGGTGATCCAACATCGATTCTACCTGTGGAAGGTTTGGGGGTCGATGAAGATTTGTCCTATGAGGAGGTACCTGTTGAGATCTTAGACAGACAGATCAAGCGGCTGAGGAACAAGGAGAATGCCACAGTGAAGGTATTGTGGAGAAATCATCTTATTGAGGGTGCTACGTGGTAGGCTGAGGCCGACATGAGATCCCTCTACCCTCATCTTTTCAGCTTTTGAGGTTAGACTTCCTACTCTTAAGTCGAAGTTTCCTTATCTCTCCATATTTTGTTGCTATTGCTTAACTGTGCATAGTGATTATGTTATGATCTGATTGGCATTACGCTAGCTAGTAGTAGTGTCATTCGGGGACGAATGTTCCTAAGGGGGGGATAATGTAACAACCCTAAAAATGGATAAGATAAGAAATGCTTAATGTGTCAAGAATGCCTATGATTAGACCAGGGTTCACACGGATTGATGCGCGTAGAACCATACCTCGGAACCCTTGCTACAGCAAATCCAACTAACTTGGGGAGTTATTTGAGCTTATAAAGGTTGGGTCCAACCATGTAGGGCTCTCAAATACGAAGATTTACTCGAAGGAGTCTTTATCAAACTTAAAAAGAGGAAATCTTAGGTTTGAAGGGTCTAGGGTAAAATGGTCTTTTTCCTGGCTAAGGGTAGTATCGTAATTACCCTAAATATGTAATTAATTATTTAATTAATAAGGTGGAAGGGCAATTTGGGAGAGAGGGCCGAAATTGAGCTCTTGAAGTGAAGTCTTGCTCCACCCGAATTCGAACCTAGGTGGAAGCAATGAATTAATGTGATTTTTATTTAAGCTATTGAATTAATGTAATTAATTAATAATTATTATTCATTAGCTGATTTAAAATATAATAAAAATCATATTTTTATTAAATAAACAAAACCCTATTGACTAAGTCCTAAAACTAGACTTCTAAGCCTCCTATAACTCCCACTCTATCACGTTTATCTCTCCACTGTCACGCTCAATCTCTCTTATTCTTTCACACAAAATTTCTCTGCCAAAATAAGATACAAAATCAGAAAAATAAGCCAAGTTCTTCACACTTGAAGAACTCACACGAAATCACAAGAAAACAAACGTTAATTGCACACTAGGCTAAGGGAGGTTGTCATTCGAGTGGAGTTGATATTGAGGAGGCTTATACGTGTTCTTGGGTGAAGTTTTTGCGCAGCAAGTCAAGGGTTTAACGTCAAAAAGTATGGGTTTTCTTCTCTCTTGGTCCCTTTCCCAAGAGACCCCTTAAGGTTCATATTATTATTTCGAAAAACTAGGATTGTTTCCCCTTTTGCATGCCCCTGTCACTAGCTCCCAATGAATCATAGGTTGGGAATGATTGCTGGTAGAGTTAGCTGTATGTTATGTTTTCGTGATGAATATGATTATGTTTGTGTACTTGAAATCGTATGAAAGACAACCATGTATTAGAAATTTTGTTCAAGTGTGTGCGTGTGCAAAAATGTTACTGTAAATGGGGTCCTCGAGTTAAGGCTTCAAATTTGATAATGTTTTGGTTGTCATTTTACGTGCATAAACCCATGTAAATCATGATATTCATTAAAATGGAAGTGTGGCTGATTTGAGTATCAATATTTTAGCTAAACGAATCTATGAAAATGCACCCCAAAAAGTGTGAAATGATCTATGAATTTCCCTAAGATTCAAAGTGAAAATGTTGGTGAAAATAAGCTAAAAAAAATGACTAAATTTCAAGCAAACTTACAAGTTTAGTTTAGGCTAAATGTAGAGGAATAAATCTGGAAATTTAATTGAGTATAAAGGGATGAGGCCACCAGGATTCGAACCTGTGACCTCACCCGTGTACTGCCTTGAAATCGCAAGAAAGGGAATGGGATCAGGGGGAATCGATATGGGGTATGCTGGCTGCAAAATTAGACTGCAAAAATTAATAAAATAAAATGGGAGGCATGGGATTCGAACCCACGACCTCCAGGCAGCGAGTGAAGTAAAGACAAAAATAAAAGAAAGGAAATGTGAGGCGTGGGAATCGAACCCACGACCTCAAAGCTGTGAAGGAGAGTAAAAGAGAAAGGGAAAATAAAAGAAAATAAAGTGAGGCTGTGGGGGCTCGATCCCACAACCTCACTGCCAACGCATAGATACTCAACATTTAAATGAAATTTAAAATAAGGAGGTTGTGGGGGTTCGAACCCACAACCTCTTAGTCCCAAGCGAATAAAAGAAAAATAAAGAGAGGTTGTGGGGGTTTGATCCCACAACCTCATGGTTAATGCGAAGTAGACAAGGAAAATAAATAGGAAAATAAAAGGGGGCTGTGGGGGTTCGAACCCACAACCCCTCGGCCAAGGGAGAGAGTTTCTAAGGAAAAGGAACTAAAAAGAAATTTTGATATTGGGGCTCGATCTAGGGTCCCAATGTCATGAGGACTAAAAATAAAATCAAGGAAAAAAGTAAGTGTTGTCCAAGGGATTCGAATTTGGGTTCCCTTGCCCAAATTTCCGTATTGATACATAAGTCATACGTGAATTAAATATTCAAGAATAATGCCACCTACTTAGATTGAAATCGAGATCTTGGCATACATACAAGATACACAAGTATTGTACTACATAATCTTAGGAAGATATGAGTCACATAACGAACTATGAATGAAGCCTCATGGCTTGTATGTATAGACCCATAAGTCTAGCATACGTTTAAAAATAAGTGAACCTAAGATGTATGTAATGAAATGAAGTAACCCTAGAAGGGTTAAGTACGAGTGTAAAACACACTAAATGGCCAAGTGCATTGGCATACGATTAAATGATTATTATGTAATGAAATGAGAAAACCCTTGAAGGGTTAAGTAAGAGTGTGAAACACACAAATGGCCAAGTGCATTGGCATATGATGAAATGAACATTCACGTAAAATGGGGTGAGTAATTATGAAGATCAATTGTGCTAATGTTAATGAATGTGGTGACAACATGATATGAGGCTAATGCAAAAGATGAGAACAATCTCAAATGAGCTTAAGTAAATGTTACCAGAACGTACTCACCTATGAGAGTGTAAAGTTAATGAAGATACCAGTCTCTATGAACACTCTAATGAAAGTATTGAGATTAACACATTTAATACTAATGATGAGATGAGAAATCATCTATTGAGCTATGATGTCCTCATACTAGAATCCAGCTTCCATGACGTATGAGTTGAATGTAATGGAACTTTATACTGAGCACCGATAGACTAGCTATGAGCGGTGATGCCTTCTTTTGGGAATGGCGGAGGTCCACGTAACTCTCATGAGATGAGACTGTCCGGATTGCCGGTATGGGTCTCCTTATATCTCCTAGTCTTCGAACCTATACTGCCAATATAGGGATCTGGAGGGGTTAAATTCCCATGTACGCTAGCATGTTTTGGGTCACTTTGGCCGGTGATTCCACCTCTTTTCGGTGTGGGGGAGACACTGGATTTCATGATGCTCACATGATCTATGTCTATTAAAGTTAAAGTTCCCAATGAATGAATGAGGCCAGCCTCAAATGATGCACATAATGAAATGAATGATACCAAAGGTGTTAGGATAGGATAATCAATAGGTGAGCTAGACTCAAGTAATAACACTAGGTTATTCTTGATCATTGCACAGCAAGCCCGATGAAAGTCTTAAACTACATCCAAGGTATAGCTGGTTTTCACACTAGACTATGAACGAAATGAAATGAAGTACGTATGAATGAATGAAGCAGACTCTGTGTTTGCTAATGAAGACTCCCTAGTTGAGGTCCCATATGTTGAGCCCTCATTTTGGAAAGTCTTAATGTCAAGTCCATGATTCCAAGGTCTCATGGCATATGAATGAATGTTATAAAAGATGTTATGTGCTAGATACTATATGATATGTGTTATGTGTAAGATGTTATGTGCTGTGTGCAATATGATAAGTATGATGATGCATGTTACTCTCATGGCATGACTTTCCTAATCCAAATTTGGAAAGCTCACTGACTTTCCTAATCCAAATTTGAAAGCTCACTGACTTTCCTAATCCAAATTTGGAAAGTTCACTAACTTTCCTAATCCCAATTTGGCAAGTCCACTGACTTGACTTTCCATAATCATGTTGTTAGGAAAGAGCTATTTTTCCTCATGCATGTCCTTGGTGTGTGCTTGCATATACCCATACTTAGTACAAGTGTGTACTAATCCCATACAACTCTATATTTTTAGGTGCAAGCACAGGTGGACGCTAGAGCTTACAGGTTGACGTTGCAGCTATCCGGACGTGGAGCTTTCATCCGGACTTGGTAGGCCCTCATGCTTTCGAGGATGTCTACCGTTATTATCTATCTTAGATGTAAGCTTTAGCTAGTGGAGCATGTTCCACTAGTGTTTCATTCCACTTTCATTTCAGACTTTGTATTGGTGCCGTTTTTGCGAAAATACGTTTAATGCAATTATGAACTGTTTCTTTCATTTGATTATCTCTATATTAGATGGTTGATTTGTGAACGCCCATGATGTTAAGTTTAAAATGTTTAGCATGAAATAAGAAAATAAAAAGTTCAAATTTTCCGGTAAAATTAACCTAGATGAAGTAAGAATGACCTATGTAGGCTTGTCTGCGACCTCTAAGAGGTCAACGACGCCGGTCTCATCTGGGGTCTAGATTCTGGTCGTGACAATGGTCTTAGTGTTGGTTAAGGCTATTATTTTCCAAAAGTAAAATGGACAATGGAAATAATGGAATAGGATCCTAACTAGGATGACTTAAGGAAGGCTACTTAGTATAGGTGGAAGTAATGAACCCATCTAGACATTGCACAAGTGACTCCTTAGGAAGTCTTAGGAAGGTGACCTAATATGTATGATTATGTTTATGTCCATATGCATGACTTTGTAGTATTGGTCTACTTGTTATGAAGATGTGCTTGATATGAATCTATATGATGTGATCTTATCCTTATGTGCACTATGTTGGTCTAAATGACTATATGATGAAGGTCTTGTGTTGACATGAATGAAGTTGGCTTTATTTGTGATGTTGATGTATGAAGTGGTAAGGCTTGTGGTCTCATGAAGGGTCTACTAAGTATATGTGAGGTTATGGGGCTTCACATGTACATTGCACTAGTAGATTAAGATTGGGATTATGAGTAAGGTCTTATGAGGTACCATGTGAAGTAAAATAAGTATATGTGCATAATGACTAAGAGTTCACTGTAATGTTCTTTATAGTTTGGTTTAAATGTGTATATGTTGTACTATACTTCTATGATGGTATGTGTTGTCTTGTATAAATGGTAGGTATGTTTCCTTTTGTCCTTAAGGTGATGCATTGCACCAAGTATCACTAGAGCGTTACTTGGGAAGTTAATGAATAAAAGGGAAATTAGCTCACTGTTAAGGTAAAGGTGGTTCACTGTAATGTGACTTTAAAATGTAATAAATCCTATATGTGATCTTATGTAATGTTTGGCCTTTGAATATGTTTATATGAAGTATTTGAATGATATAAATGCTATTGCTTAAACGTTTTTATAAAGATTTACTCAAAAAGACATGAAGTATGATTTCAAGAAAATGTCCCTTTTAAATGCATGTTTTTTGCATGGTTGCCATACTTAGTACTTTCTTATGCTAATTCCATTCTTCTCCGCTATTTACACAAAGTGTAGGTTATGGATGCTTAAAGGATGTCTTGAATGGTTCAGAGCTTGCTAGATGATTCCCAAGTTCAATAAAAGGAATCCTTAAAGTTCAAAGATGTCCTACATATGTATTTAATGTAAAGTCTTTAATTATTGTATAGTTATGTAATGTGTATTATGGGCCGTGTCCCTAATGTACTCTAAAGTTATTGAGTCTAAGATGGCAAAGAGACTTAAGGTCTATATATGTATTATGACTTATGTTTTATCTATATATGAGTTGAAGTTTCTAGCATATGATGTGCTATGAAAAGTTTAAATTTTCCGCTAAATTTACTATGCCAATGCGATGAATGATAACTATGGGCTTGTATAAGACCTCCGAGAGGTTAATTACGCCTTGTTACTTCTAGGGGGTGCCCCCGGTTGTGACAAACGTGGTATCAGAGCATGAGGTTTATAAAGTGGTCTTAGGTTCTAAAAGTCTCATATTGCCACGTCTAGTAGAGTCTCGTAGCATTGGTGGTGAGTCGCGACACATCAAATGGTACGAGAGGCTATAGGACGATAGAGTTTCCCTTCTTCATCATTCTAATGTTGTGCCATAGGACTTAACTCTATAAGGTCTCTCTCTTATGTTTTCTTGTCCATTGGTCTTTTAGATGTGATTGCTTGGATGAGATTGTTCTCTATGCTTGAGGGAGAAAAGGTGAGTTTAAATGTGTATCTTGGTTTTATGGTTTAATGAGTATTTTGGAAGTGAATTTTGACATGTTTTGATGATGTGATGCCAAACATGGCTAAGTATGAGGTTTATGTGAAATAACATATTATATTGAGGAATGTATGTCATGATATAGTTAAAGCATGTTAGAAGTTATTATGGTTAACAATAGTCCCTTTGAAATAATGTGTTAATATATTGTGTTGCATGATGGTAGCTTTATATTATAATTTGAGCTTGAAATGCTTAGTGACTACATATGGAAGCATGCTACCCTAAGATTTTGTACTTAAAGGTGTTCAATGTTTCCTTTTGTATACATGTGGTCCTTGATAAGTTGCCTAGTGTGGATTGGAGTTATTTGTATAGACTTAATCCTAGGTGTGATGATAGTATTCTTGTCTTGGTAAAGTTTTGGTATCTCATATTGTCATGATTTTCCTAACAATTGCCTAAATGTTGCATTTTTGGAATTTGGAAGCATGTTCACTGTAATGATAGGCAGCTTACTGTAACATTTTTGGAGAATCAACTAAATTTTCCTTTGATTAGATGTTGTTAAAATGGGTATAGAATTGATGTATATGAACATGATAATGAATGTGAAAAGGAGTTTTGCTATTTGGAATGAAGAATGAGAGTCTTATGGCATGATGAGTCGTAGATTTGTTTCTAACTTCTTATTGTGTTGTGAGTCTCCTTGTTGTCTTCCCCTAATGAGATATGACCTTGGTGTATATTGTATTGTATGAACACCTTATGTGATTGAATGAGATGACCTAACTTGATAATTGTGGATAAATTGCCTAGGTGATAAGGCTTAGAGTACCTTGGTGTTCCTATGTTAACTTACTGTAAATCCTTCTAAGGTTGTAATCACTTTTAAGTGATGAAAAATGAAGGTTGTTAAGTTAAGATCCTCTTAAGTTTGGGTTAAGTTGCTCTTAATTAGGTTTATCCTAAGTGGGGGATGGTGATGGAGTAGTAAGGTTGAAGATATTTTCTACCATTGACGTTCTATTTTGGCTTGAACTAGAAATTAATGAATTCTTAGTAAGCTTGTTCATGAATATAGTCTTGCATTGAAGTATGAGTGCCTACTTGTTTTGAGTATTGTGGAAATCTGCCATTGTGTGGCCTTGCAAGATGATATCTTAATGAATTAAGGTGTAATGACCATGTTATGATTAGGAGAAGGATGTTCCTCCTATGAACATGATAAGAGCCTCTTTGATTAATGCATTAAGGGGTGAGTGAATTGAAGTTTTGCTTGCTTGTGTGCATTGAGTGCTAAATGTTGTGAAGTTGTGTTCCTTTTAAAGTTTGGTTCATTGACTTCTATATGATGATGTTATGAATATGATGAACTGCTCTATGATGCTTTGAAGTCCTTGTTGTGGTTAAAGAGACCTAAGTGTCATTCGAGGATGAATGTTCCCAAGTGGGGATATTGTAAGACCCCAAAATGAGATTGGGTGTCTAGAGCCTAACATGTTTGTATTAAGGTTTTAAGGCCCTAAAATGACTTATAATATATTTTATAGGCAGTGTATAAAGTTTGAGGTGATTTGGAATTCAAATGTCAAGGGTCGACCAAAACATTCGACGACTAAGTCACCTAAATGCCTCGTATGTGGTTCTATCTGATTATTTGTGATGCATGAGCATATGAAGTCTTAAAATGGATTATAATAAAGTGATAGTATATGAAGTTTCGTGAAGTTTGGAGGCCAAACGACCAACAACGTCCAAGGCGTTTAAAAGATAGCCCTTAAGATGTTCAACGTGTATCTTGATGGGGCTTGGCCTGTTTGGACGAGTTACAGGTGGTTGTTATGGGTGAAACTTTTGTTGAATGTATATAGCTTGTTAAGGGTTGTATTTACGTTGAAACGTCCGGGTACTACCTCTAAAAGGCCCCGCAAAAGGTCCAACAAGAAGGACCTAAGGCTGGTCGAGACACTGCCTTGGCAGTGTCAATCGACGGACCAAACGACGGCCTGTTGGTCAACCAACGGCCCGTTGGTCAGGTCTCATCGACTGTCACTTGCCTTGGGCAGGTCTCAAGCCAATATTTGGCTAAGTACCAATCGACGGAGCCCTAGGCATGGTCCGTTGACTGACCAACGCTGCTCCGTAGGTGCCTCCGTCGATGGTGGCCTCTAACTTGCAGCTGCGTCTATTTTAATTAAAGGGGTGAATGGGAAATTCACCCCACGTGCTAACCTGACCCCACATGATTTCTTAGGTTATTTTTGGGTGTATTTAAGTGATCAAAAAAGTGATCAACCCATTCCCAAACCAACTCACACAAATTGAACCTTTCCCTTCAAAAATGTTCTCTCTAAAACCACCACTGTTGGTGAAGCTCAAGAACTGCTTGGAGCTCAGATTTCTATGGGTGATTCATCAAGTTTTAGAAGTCTTCATGTAGATAAAGGTATGGTGATCTTCATCTCTAGTTATCTTTTCATCTAGAGAGCTCAAAGATTTCAAAGAAGAAAATTATGATCAAACCATGTCTTCTTCAATCTGCCATGGGTTATTTCTAAAAAGGTTTTGAACGATTGAATCATGATTAATTGAAGTTATTACAGTGGTTTTAACATGATTTCTACTCCAATTGCATGATAAACCCATGCTCCTTCACTTAAACGTTTTAGTCTTGCATGGGCTTTGTGATCTTGAATTTCTATAGATTGAATTATGATTCTATTACGTTGAAGTGATTGTATATACTGTTATTTACTTAAAAATATGTTGAAATGGTGTTGAATTATCCATGAGAATCGTTGTATGAAGATTTGAACACATTTAGCTTAGTTTCCATAGTTCACTGTAACATTGGCTTCTTAATGATCTAATGTGGAATTCGATTGTGTAGGGATGGTTGTGTCTACTGTCTTAATTGGATATTATGTATGAATTATAAATAAGTGATTTATGTTGATCAATGTCGATTAGCCTATGATTCTTCTCTTTTCCATTGATGTCTAAAGTAGAATGTTCACTGTGATCTAGTCGTTATGGCAATTGTAGTAGGATTTCGCGTAGGTTATATTGTCTTTAACTAATGCCTTATATTTATGATATTAATGGATTTTGGGTATGAATTCTTCATGATCAAAGAAAAGGAATCTTGGCATGAATTGATCTAGGATCTTCTAGCCTACAATTTGAATGTTGTAATGAACATTATGTGATCTTAATTCTAGGGTAGATGAAGCATGATTTAGATTTGATTTAGATCTATTTAGCTACTGAACTAAATGTATACTATTGATACATGATAATTTATGAGCAAGACTAGGGAAATTGATTGATTATCTATGCCTATCTATTCTCTAGAACAATAGTAATGTTTTGCACTAGTTGTATCATTATATTGTAGTGACTTGTACATGATTTCTTCTATGCTTAAAGTACATTTAGATACTGCCCTATATGAATTGTTGATAAAGAAGGTGTATTGGTCAATGATGACCAAAGGGTAAGAAATTGGTAAGAATGCTTATCTCTTCTACTTTCTTTAAAGTAATGTTGACGAAGCCTTGTATGGCATTGTGTGGTATGGTCCACTTATGGTGGAGGTGTTTACTTTATTGTCATTATATATGTGTTTACCATGTCTTTGAACACAAATTGATGATCACATGAACATGTGCTTGAGATGATACGATGAGAAGTTTATACCTACTCTCATATTCTAGTTGTGATCTAGGTTGTATGGCTATTGTATAAACATGTGTATATTCATGTTAGGGTAAAGTATAGGTGCTGCCATTGATGTGTTAAAAGGGTTAATAATCCCTTACCTATGTACCCCTATGTGAATGCATGAATAGCACCAGTTAGGGGTCTTAAGTGTATTATGATGTTGGCTTGTCTCCTATGTTATTGTGTGTTGTGTGGTCTATGCTTGATCAAGTATTATGATCTAAGAGGGTAGATGCCTCAATGTGTTTTTGATAGCAATTATGTGATCATGTTGACCAATGTACACACACACTCACTTTACATGCATGTTACAAGTAGTATAGGTCATGGTGTCCAAATGAAAGATAGTTCTCATATTCACTAGTGTCTACTACTATGCATGTTAAGGTGATGTTCATGAAAATATGTTATGTGTTTTCCTTATCTAGGATGACTTGATAGGTGTGCTAGTATGGGCAAGGGTATGGGACCTTGTCTATGCATTGCACATGTGTACCTAGATAGGATAGTTCCTAGGTTTGGTTTCTATGTGCATGAATATGAATGTATGGTCATGTGTGGTTTTAATGTGTTATGTAAAGGTTTTTCTCACATGTGTTTATGCCCACACACACATGGATGATGATCTAGTAAATAAGAGGGGCCTTGATAGGAGTGCCCAAGAATACTCTATAACTAGATAGGTGCTTGAATATGCTATAAGCATATATATACATATGAATATCTTAAGCCTATGTTTTATGAAAATATAATTAAAGGCTTTTCAATAAAGGGAACTTAGTTTAGCACCGAGTGAACTTGACATTGAGAGGTGTTGACTTTCTCTTGAGGAAAGATTTACCATTTGTCCCTTGTAGAGTGTTGACTTCCCTTTGAGGAATATTCATCTATGGACCCACATGAGGTATTGACTTTCCTTTGAGGAATATTCACCCATGTTTTCTCATGAGATGAGGCCCCAATTACCAAATGCTATGCAGAGGGAATACATATCTCTTAGTTCCATAAGTTATGCTTGCCACATAGGATCTAGCAAGTGATATCACCTAATATGCTAGGATATATGTTAATGTTCTACCTTGGCTAGGTAGGAACACCTTCCATTGGTGTAAGGCTCTACAACACCGAATTCCATTTAGAAAACATGGTCTTAGTCTCGGTTAAGGCTATAATTTCCCTAAAGTAAAATGGACAATGGAAATAATGGAATAGGATCCTAACTAGGATGACTTAAGGAAGACTACTTAGTATAGGTGGAAGTAATGAATCCATCTAGACATTGCACAAGTGACTCCTTAGGAAGTCTTAGGAAGGTGACCTAATGTGTATGATTATGTTTATGTCCATATGCATGACTTTGTAGTATTGGTCTACTTGTTATGAAGATGTGCTTGATATGAATCTATATGATGTGATCTTATCCTTATTGCACTATGTTGGTCTAAATGACTATATGATGAAGGTCTTGTGTTGACATGAATGAAGTTGGCTTTATTTGTGATGTTGATGTATGAAGTGGTAAGGCTTGTGGTCTCATGAAGGGTCTACTAAGTATATGTGAGGTTATGGGGCTTCACATGTACATTGCACTAGTAGATTAAGAATGGGATTATGAGTAAGGTCTTATGAGGTACCATGTTAAGTAAAATAAGTATATGTGCATAATGACTAAGAGTTCACTGTAATGTTCTTTATAGTTTGGTTTTAATGTGTATATGTTGTACTGTCATGACCCGAGTCTAGACCCTAGCCGAAACCGGAGTCGTTGACCTGTCGGAGGTCGCAAAAAAGCCTATATACGTCATCATTACATCATATAGGTTAACTTAAGCGGAAAATTTAAAATTTTTGTTTGCTTGCTTTGAAGAATACATAGACTTCATAGTAAGAATCGCATTATAACACATCAGTTTACCACAACAATCTAATATTGAGATATTCAAATGAAGGAAATAGTTCATGACTGTATTAATATAAAGTTACCAAAATGGCACCAATACGACGTCTGAAAAATAAGTAAGAAAGAAACGCTAGTGGAACATACTCCACTAGCTCATGTCTACGTCTAATCTAGAATATAAGAGATAAGCATCCTCGAAAGCATGAGGGCCTACCAAGTCCGAATGAATGCTCCACGTCCGGATAGCTTCAACGTAGTCTCGTGAGCTCTAACGTCCACCTGCACCTGCACCTAAAAGTAAAGGGTTGTATGGGATTAGTACAATCTTGTACTAAGTATGGGTGTATGAAAGTACACACCAAGGACATGCATGATTAAGAAGATCTCTCTCCTAACGATATGAGTTACGGAAAGCCAAGTCAGTTGGACTTGCCAAATTAGATTAGGAAAGTCATGGTATGAGAGTAACATGCATCATCATTCTTTTCATATTGCGAACAACACATAACATACTTCATTTAGCACATACATATATCATATATCATTTGTTCGTATGCCGTGAGACCTTGGAATCACGGACTTATCATTAGGACTTCCCAAATGAGGGCTCAACATATGGGACTTCAACTAGGGAGCCTTCTTTAGCAAACAGAGAGTCTGCTTCATTCATTCATACGTACTTCATTTTTTATTCATTTATATACCTAGGATGTTGTTTAGGACTCTCTACGGGTTCACTGTACAATGATTAAGAATGACCTAGTGTCATTACTTGAGTCTAGTTCACCTCTTGATTATCCTATCCAAACACCTTTGGTATCATTCATTTCATTGTGTGCATTACTTGAGGCTGGCCTCATTCTTTCTTTGCGAACTTTAACTTTGACCGACATAGATCATGTGAGCTCCATGAAATCCAGTGTCTACTTCACACCAAAAAGAGGTGGAATCACCGGCCAAAGTGAAACCAAAATATGCTAGCGTATATAGGGAATTGAACCCTGCTAGATCCCTATGTTGGCTGCATAGGTTCAAAGACTAGGAGATATAAGGAGAGCCATACCCGCCTAAACGGACAGTCTCATCTCATGAGATTTACACGAACCTCTGCCTTCTCAAAAGGAGGAATCGCGACTCATAGCTAGCCTATCGGTGCTCCGTATAAAGTTCCATTACATTCATCTCACACATCATAGAAGTTGGCTTCTAGAATGAGGCCATCATTGCTTATTTGATGATTTCTCATCTCATAATTAGTATTATTAAGTGTGTATTAATCTCAATACTTTCATTAGACTGTTTCTTAGAGACTGCTCTCTTTATTAGTTTTACACTCTCATAGGTGAGTACGATATTTGGTAACACTTATTAGGCTCATTTGAGATTGATCTCGTCTTTCATATTAGCCTCTTATGATGTTGTCACCACATTCATTAACTTTAGCAAATTAGCTCTTCATAATTACTCACCCCATTACGTGAATGTTCATTTCATCATATGCAATTGCATTTGGCCTTTTAGTGTATTTCACACTCTTACTTAACCCTCTTGGGATCACATCATTTCATCATATACATCTTAGGTTCACTTATTTTTAAGCGTACGCTGGACTTATGAACCCATAAGTACAAGCCATGAGTCTTTATTCATAATTGGTCTAAGTGACTAGTACTTACCCAAGATTATGTGGTACAAGACTTATGCATCTTGTAAGTATGCCAAGGTCTCAATTTCGATTCCTATAGGCAGCATTCATTAAATATTTAATCACGTAAGACTTATGTATCAATACGGAATTGGGCAAGGGAACCCGATTTCAAATCCCTTGAGCAACACTTAGTCTTATATTAAATTTTGATTTAAAAATTTCAGCTTGGGGACCCGAGGTCGAGCCCCAACTCCTCCACTTCTTTTTCTTTCTTTTCTTTCCTCACTTTTTCGTTTGAGACCAAGAGGATGTGGGGTCTATCCCCCAAAACCTCATTTTAATATTCTTTATAAAAAATTCCTAACTCCCTCACCTATCCGAGAGGTTGTGGGTTCGATCCCCACACACCTTATTTTAGTTATTTTTCCCACTTTCATTTCTCCACTTGAGCCTCACCCCATTTCGAATACCCCTTACCTCATTTTTATTCTTGAATTTTTCAGTAGCTTGCATATGGTGAGGTCTTGGGTTCAATCCCTAATGACCTCACCTCTTACAAAAAAAAATTAAAAATCAAACTCCTCCATACTGCCCATGCCGAGACCAATTTCCAGACTTGTGGAAATTTGGTCATCCTTTCAGTCCACTTTTTCTCAACATGTATACATTGGATTTTTATGGAAAATTCTATAGTCATTTCGTACATTATTATATGCATTATTTCCAAGTAATTTTATGCAAAAACACAAGGTATTAACATGCTATTTTCATGCTCCAAACCATGCCCAAGAACACGGCTGCACACACATTTTGCACACGTTCATCATCAAAGAGGAAGAAAACCCATACCTTTTTCGTCTTTAACACCTTTCAAACCTGATCTCAAGTGCTGCCAACTTCCACGAAAAACAAATACTTCTCCAACAAAAACTCACGCGCAAACCGTTTGAAAAATGATTTCGCTTTTCGTTTTTAGTTTAGTTTTTCTTCTGAGTTTTAGTGTACAAGTTCTTCAAGAGTGATGAACTTTAATTTTTGTTCTTTTTTGCTGATGATGAGAGTGAGAAAGAGTGTGGAGAGACGTGAGAATGAGAGTGGAGAGAGATGGGTGTAAGTGTAGGAGTAGGAGTTTTAGTTGAAGACTTAGTCAAACTAGGACTCCTTGCCATTTATTATTAAAAATCTGATTTTTTTAAAGGCTTAGGTGAAATGACTAATCATGCCCTTACTTAAATCAGATAATTAATATAAATTAATTAGATTTAACATTGCTTCCACCAAGGATTGAACCAGGGTGAAGCTTAACTCGCAAAAAGAGTCAAATTCGGGTCAACCATACCCGAATTGTCCATTACTCACGTCAATTAATTAATTAATATAATCTCTAGGGTAATTATGATACTACCCTTAGCCTGTAAAAGACCATTTTACCCGTAGACCCCCCAAACTTAAGATTACCCCTTTCAATTCCGGTTAAGACTCATCTGGGTGAATCTTAATATTCAGGTGCCCTACATGGCTGGACCCAACCTTTCCTAGCTCAACTAACTCACCAAGTTGGTTGGCTTGGCTGGTGTTTAGGTTCAGAGGCCTGGTTCCACGCGCATCAGTCCGTGTGAACCCGGTCTAATCTAGGCATTCTAGGTACGTTAGGCATTACTTAGCATGGTCTTTTTTGGGTTGTTACATTATCCCCCCCTTAGGAACATTCGTCCCCGAATGACACTTCTAATTATGTAGCACAATGCCAGTCATATCATAACATGAGTACTATACACAGTCAAGCAACAACAACCAAGAATAGAGGAGATAAGGAAACTTAGACTTAAGAGTAGGAAGTCTAACCTTAGGAGCTGAAAAGATGAGGATAGCGGGATCTCATATCGGCCTGGGCCTTCCATGTAGCACCCTCAACAAGATGGTTGCTCCACAATACCTTCACTGTGGCAACCTCCTTGTTTCTCAGCCTCTTTACGTGCCGGTCTAAAATCTGAACAAGAACCACCTCATAGGACAAGTCTTCATCAACCCCCAAACCTTCAACACGCTGAATCGATGCTGGATCACCAAGGCACTTCTTTAACATAGAGACATGAAAGACTGGATGAACAGAAGCTAGCTCCGCAAGCAACGCCAACTCATAGGCCACCTCTCCCACACGCTGTATAATCTCGTATGGCCCAACGTACCTCGGACTCAACTTTCCCTTCCTGCCAAAACTCATAACCCCCTTCATGGGTGATATCTTCAAGTAGACCTGGTCACCAACATCAAACTCTAAGGGCCGCTTCCTGTTATCTGCATAAGACTTCTGCTGACTGTAAGCAGTAGCCAACATGTCCCTAATCACCCTAACCTTCTCTAAGGCCTCATGAATGATCTCTGGACTCAAAATGGATGACTCTCCAACCTCGAACCACCCAACTGGAGACCTACACCTCCTACCATATAGTGCCTCAAATGGTGCCATCCCAATGTTGGAGTGATAGCTGTTATTATACGAGAACTCTATCAATGGCAGATGGTCGTCCCAACTACCTCTGAAGTCGATCACACACGCCCTCAACATGTCTTCCAATGTCTGAATGGTGCACTCTGCCTGCCCATCTGTCTGAGGATGGAAAGCAGTACTGAGCTTTACCTGCGTGCCTAAGCTTTTCTGGAAGGATCTCCGGAAATGCGAACTGAACTGAGCTCCTCTATACGAAATGATAGACAAAGGAATCTCATGCCACCCACAATATCATCAATGTAGAGTCTCGCATAATCCTTGGCCCTATAAGTAGACTTCACAGGGATAAGGTGGGTAGACTTAGTCATCCTGTCCACAATAACCCAAATGGAGTCATTCTATCTCCTAGTCCTTGGAAGACCAACCACGAAGTCCCTGTTAATGGCCTCCCATTTCCAAGTCGGAAACTCAATCATCTGAGTGAGACCACCAGGCTTAAGGTGCTCCGCCTTAACCTGCTCACAATTAGGACACATAGCCACATACTCAGCAATGTCTTTCTTCATGCCATCCCACCAGTAGATCTGCTTGAGGTCATGATACATCTTGGTGGAACCTGGATGTATCGAATACCTGGAACCATGGTCATCTGCAACAATCTTGGTCCGCAAATCATCCACGTCTGGTACACACAGCCTGTCCTGGTACCTAAGTATGCCGTCACCTCCCAAAGCAAAGGACTCATTCATCTTTATAAGCACAGAGTCCTTCAACTCCATCAACACAGGATAAAGATGCTGACTGTTATTGACTTCAACTACCAAGGATGATTCAGAACTAGGATGAACTGAAACACCCCCACTAGTAGAGGCCATCAACCGCACACCCAGTCTGGCCAGTCTGTGTACATCCTTCACCAACTCCTTCTTCCCATCATCAACGTGGGTTGTATTCCCCATGCTCAATCTGCTCAAAGCATAGCTACAACATTTGCCTTCCCTGGATGGTAGTGGACACTCATGTCATAGTCCTTCAACAGCTCTAACCATATCCGCTGACGTAGATTAAACTCCCTCTGTGTGAACACGTACTGGAGACCCTTGTGGTATGTGAACACATCCACATGCACCCCGTACAAGTAGTGCCTCCACAGCTTCAATGCAAACACCACAGCTGCCAACTCCAGGTCATGAGTGGGATAATTCTTCTCATGAACCTTGAGTTGTATGGACGCGTAGGCTATCACCTTACCACCCTACATAAGAACACAACCCAAACCAACCCTAGATGCGTCACAATAAATAGTGTAATTCTCACCACATTTAGGCAATGTAAGCACTGGGGCTGAAGTGAGTCTATACTTGAGCTCCTGGAAACTCTTCTCAGAAGTCTCCGCCCATTCGAACTTGGCTTTCTTCTTAGCCAAAGCTGTCAGTGGGGCAGCAATGGAAGAAAAACCCTCCACGAACCTGCGGTAGTAACCAGCCGATCCCATAAAGCTACGGATATCGGTGGGAGTAAGAGGTTTTGGCCAGTTCTTAACAGCCTCAGTCTTCTTGGGGTCCACCTCCACACCCTGATCAGACACAACATGACCCAGCAAGGTCACTGATCTAAGCCAGAATTCACACTTGCTGAATTTGGCATACAGGTGATGTTGTCTAAGTACCTGCAAGGTTAGTCTCAAATGTTGTTCATGCTCTTCCTTGGTCTTAGAGTAGATGAGTATATCAACAATGAGTACTATGATGAAAGAATCAAGGTATTCACGGAAGACTCGGTTTATGAGGTCTATAAATGCAGCTGGTGCATTAGTGAGACCAAATGACATGACTAGGAACTCATAATGACCATAACGGGTACGAAAGGCTGTCTTTGGGATATCTTCATCCCTAACCCTAAGCTGATGATACCCCGAACAAAGATTAATCTTCGAGAAGAAACTAGACCCTTGGAGCTGATCGAATAAGTCATCTATTCTGGGAAGTGGATATTTGTTCTTTATAGTGACTTTGTTGAGCTGCCGATAATCGATACACATTCTAAGGGTTCCATCCTTCTTTTTCATAAACAGCACTGGAGCGCCCCAAGAGGATATGCTCGGCTGGATGAAGCCCTTATCAGTGAGATCTTTTAACTGCAGCTTCAACTCTTTAAGTTCAGCTAGAGCCATTCTGTAGGGAGGAATTGAAATCGGTTTGGTATCGGGATCTAGGTCGATACCAAAATCAATCTCTAGAGGGGGAGGGACTCCAGGCAAATCATCGGGGAACACATCTTAGAACTCATTCATTACAGGCACAGAGTCTATGGAAGGAATGTCATGATCCAGATCATTGACACTCACAAGATGGCATAACAATCCCTTGGACATCATTTCATTAGCTTTTAGGTTCGAAATCAAGGGACTTGAACCACTCGAATTGTACCCCTCCTAGACCAGCTCTACTTCATTAGGGAAACGGAATCTCACAACCCTACTACGGCATTCCATAAAGGCATAACATTAATGGAGCCAATCCATGTCTAAGCCATATTCTTGAGTTGGTATGCAGCCAACTCAGCCTCCTCCTCTTCATTAACACCCGCGGCATGTATTTAGAATCTATCATGTACTCACCTCCATGCGAACGACCACACGTACTACACGTCTTTCTGTCACGCTGGGCATTTCCATCATTTCCCTTCTTGGGAAGGCCAGATCTTGAGTCTGGCGCCTTAGACCACTTGGCCATCCTAATTTTTGTGCGTATTATTCTACGCGTTCATACAAGAAGGAAGTTAGATACTTATAATGACACAAAGTGTCAAAGCTCTAGATAGCACGATAAAGAGTAGAAGGAGGGAAAATTTCCTAAACATTATGTACTCTCTAATTCATGATAGTGGTGCACTTCACTACCATAACTTAGAAACTACTCGATGTGGTTGATGTGAACTTATTATCCTTGGAATTAAGCCTAAGGCTCTGATACCACGTTTGTCATGATGGGGGTCTAGACCCTAGCCAAAACCAGCATCGTTGACCTCTCGGAGGTCGCAGACAAGCCTACATATGTCATCCTTACATCGTATAGATTAACTTTAGCGGAAAATTTAAAACTTTTGTTTGCTTTGAAGTATAATAGACTTCATAGTAAGAATCGCATTATATCACATCAGTTCACCACAACCATCTAATAATGAGATATTCAAATGAAGGAAATAGTTCATAACTGCATTAATATGAAGTTGCCAAAATGGCACCAATACGACGTCTAAAAAATAAGTAAGAAAGAAACGCTAGTGGAACATCCTCCACTAGCTCATGCCTACGTCTAATCTAGAATATAAGAGATAAGCATCCTCAAAAGCATGAGGTCCTACCAAGTCCGGATGAATGCTCCACATCTGTATAGCTTCAATGTAGTCTCATAAGATCTATCGTCCACCTGCACCTGCACCTAAAAGTAAAGGGTTGTATGGGATTAGTACACACTTGTACTAAGTATGGGTGTATGCAAGTACACACCAAGGACATGCATGATTAAGAAGAGCTCTCTCCTAACGATATGAATTATGGAAAGCCAAGTCAGTTGGACTTGCCAAATTAGATTAGGGAAGTCATGGTATGAGAGTAACATGCATCATCATTCTTTTCATATTGCAAACAGCACATAACATACTTCATTTAGCACATACATATATCATATATCATTTGTTCCTATGCCGTGAGACCTTGGAATCACGTACTTATCATTAGGACTTCCCAAATGAGGGCTCAACATATGGGACCTCAACTAGGGAGCCTTCTTTAGCAAACACAGAGTCTACTTCATTCATTCATACGTACTTTATTTTTTATTCATTTATATGCCTAGGATGTTGTTTAGGACTCTCTTCGGGTTCACTGTGCAATGATTAAGAATGACCTAGTGTCATTACTTGAGTCTAGTTCACCTCTTGATTATCCTATCCAAACACCTTTGGTATCATTCATTTCATTGTATGCATTACTTGACGCTGACCTCATTCTTTATTTGGGAACTTTAACTTTAACCGACATAAATCATGTGAGCTCCATGAAATCCAGTGTATACCCCACACCAAAAAGAGGTGGAATCACTGGCCAAAGTGAAACCCAAACATGCTAGCGTATATAGGGAATGGAACCCTGCTAGATCCCTATGTTGGCTGCATAGGTTCAAAGACTAGAAGATATAAGGAGACTCATACCCGCCTAAACGGACAGTCTCATCTCACGAGATTTACAATGAACCTCTGCCTTCCCAAAAGGAGGAATCGCGGCTCATAGATATCCTATCGGTGCTCCATATAAAGTTCCATTACATTCATCTCACACATCATAGAAGTTGGCTTCTAGCATGAGGGCATCATTGCTCATTAGATGATTTCTCATCTCATCATTAGTATTAAGTGTGTATTAATCTCAATACTTTCATTAGACTGTTTCTTAGAGACTGGTCTCTTTATTAGTTTTACACTCTCATAGGTGAGTACGATATTTGGTAACACTTATTAGGCTTATTTGAGATTGATCTCGTCTTTCATATTAGCCTTTTATCATGTTGTCACCACATTCATGAACTTTAGCAAATTAACTCTTCATAATTACTCACCCCATTACGTGAATGTTCATTTCATCATATGCCAATGCACTTGGCCTTTTAGTGTATTTCACACTCTTACTTAACCCTCTTGGGATCACATCATTTCATCATATACATCTTAGGTTCACTTATTTTAAAGTGTACGATGGACTTATGAACCCATACGTACAAGCCATGAGGCTTCATTCATAATTCGTCTAAGTGACTCATACTTACCCAAGATTATGTGGTACAAGACTTATACATCTTGTAAGTATGCCAAGGTCTCAATTTCGATTACTATAGGCAGCATTCATTAAATATTTAATCACATAAGACTTATGTATCAATATGGAATTGGGCAAGGGAACCCGATTTCATATCCCTTGAGCAACACTTAGTCTTATATTAAATTTTGATTTAAAAATTTCAGCTTGGGGACCCAAGATCGAGCCCCAACGCCTCCACTTCTTTTTCTTTCTTTTCTTTCCTCTCCTCTCTTTTTTGTTTGAGACCAAGAGGATCTGGGATCGATCCCCCACAACCTCATTTTATTATTCTTTAATTTTTCTCCTAACTCCCTCACCTATCCAAGAGGTTGTGGGTTCGATCCCCACACACCTCATTTTAGTTATTTTTCCCTCTTTCATTTCTCCACTTGAGCCTCACCCCCTTTCAAATACCCCTTACCTCATTTTTATTCTTGAATTTTTTAGTATCTTGCCTATGGTGAGGTCTTGGTTTCAATCCCTAATGACCTCACCTCTTTAAAAAAAAATCATTTCTCCACTTGAGCCTCACCCCCTTTCAAATACCCCTTACCTCATTTTTATTCTTGAATTTTTTAGTATCTTGCCTATGGTGAGGTCTTGGTTTCAATCCCTAATGACCTCACCTCTTTAAAAAAAAAAAATCAAACTCCTCCACACTTTCCATGCCGAGACCAATTTCCAGATTTCTGGAAATTTGGTCATCCTTTCAATCCACTTTTTCTCAACATGTATACATTGGATATTTATGGCAAATTCTTTAGTCATTTCGTACATTACATTATTTCCAAGCAATTTTATACAAAAACACAAGGTTTTAACATGCTATTTTCATGCTCCAAACCATGCCCAAGAACACGGCTGCACACACATTTTGCACACGTATCATCAAATAATTCCGAACATACATACATGAACATAATCATCACGAAAACACTTTACATTCCTAAATTCTACTAGCAATCATACCCAACCTACAATAATCAATGGGAGCTAGTGATAGGGACATACAAAGGGGAAATTCCTAGTTTTCGGGTTAGATTTCGACTGAATCTTAGGGGTCTCTTGGGCAAGGGACCAAGAGGAAGAAAACCCATACCCTTTTCGTCGTCTAACAACTTTCAAACCAGATCTCAAGTGCTTCCAACTTCCACGAAAAACAAATGCTTCTCCAACTAAAACTCATGCGCAAACCATTTGAAAAATGATTTCGCTTTTCGTTTTTAGTTTAGTTTTTCTTTTGAGTTTTAGTGTGCAAGTTCTTCAAGAGTGATGAACTTTAATTATTGTTCTGTTTTGCTGATGATGAGAGTGATAAAGAGTGTGGAGAGACGTGAGAATGAGAGTTGAGAGAGATGGGAGTAAGTGTAGGAGTAGGAGTTTTAGATGAAGAATTAGTCAAACTAGGACTCCTTGGCATTTATTATTAAAAATCTGATTTTTTTTAAAGGCTTAGGTGAAATGACTAATCATGCCCTTACTTAAATAAGATAATTAATATAAATTAATTAGATTTGACATTGCTTACACTCAGGATAGAACCCGGGTGAAGCTTAACTCGCGAAAAGGGTCAAATTTGGTCAACCCTACCCGAATTGTCCATTACTCACATTAAGTAATTAATTAATTAAATCTCTATGGTAATTACGATACTACCCTTAGCCTGGAAAAGACCATTTTACCCCTAGACCCTCTAAACATAAGATTACCCCTTTCAAGTCTGGTTAAGACTCATCCGGGTGAATCTTAATATTCGGGTGCCCTACATAGCTGGACCCAACCTTGGCAAGCTCAACTAACTCACCAAGTTGGTTGGGTTGGATGGTGCATAGGTTCAGAGGTCTGGTTCCATGCGCATCAATCCGTGTGAACCCGGTCTAATCTAGGCACTCTAGGTACGTTAGGCATTACTTAGCATGGTCCTTTTCGGGTTGTTACATGTACTATACTTCTATGATGGTATATGTTGTCTTGTATAGATGGTAGGTATGTTTCCTTGTGGCCTTAAGGGGATGCATTGCACCAAGTATGACTAGAGGGTTACTTGGGAAGTTAATGAATAAAAGGGAAATTAGCTCACTGTTAAGGTAAAGGTGGTTCACTGTAATGTGACTTTAAAATGTAATAAATCCTATATGTGATCTTATGTAATGTTTGGCCGTTGAATATGTTTATATGAAGTATTTGAAAGATATAAATGCTATTGCTTAAAGAATTTTATAAAGATTTACTCAAAAAGACATGAAGCACGATTTAAAGAAAATGTCCCTTTTAAATGCATGTATTTGCATGGTTGCCATACTTAGTACTTTCTTATGCTAATTCCATTCTTGTCTAATTTTTACACAAAGTGTAGGTTATGGATGCTTAAAAGATGTCTTGAATGATGAAGAGCTTGCTAGATGATTCCCAATCTCAATGAAAGTGTAACATTTCGAAATCACAAGGTATGTTGTAAAACTTAACCTAGGCTCCATGAGGTCTAATCATTTTTCTAAGTCGAATTATGTGCATATAGAGTGGTTAAGGTCTTTAAGAACCAAAATGTTCAAGAACGTCCATGACATCTGGAAAATTGATTTATAAGAAGGCTAGTGTGTTTTAAGCTACTTGACTAGTTTTAAGAGGCGGAATCGAACGAAAGTGAGTAGAAATAGGTGTAACACCTGTGAGGGATGTTTCATGATTGAAATGTCCGGGTACAACTCCCCAAGGACCAACCAAGAGCCCTTTAGGAGGACCTTGTAGCTTGGAATGCAACACTGCCTGGCAGTGTGCCTTGACGAAAGGCAGTCGACGGGGCGTCAGGGGCTCAACGGGGCGTCGAGGCCACTGTCGTCCCACACTTAGTTGACTTCTGAGGAGACCTCGCCTATACAGTCTCTGACCAAGACGACGGAGTGCAAGATGGAGGGAGGGGCTGCCCGTCGACTCACCGACGGCCCGTTATCGGGGTTCCGTCGGTGAGGGTCCAAATCCCTGCCAAATTTTAAATGATCCCATTTAATTAATTAGGTAGTTTGGTAAGTTTGTTAGGGTTTTAGGGAAGTCTAATTAATTAAGTTAACCCCTCACATGAATACCCCAACCCTTATTAGCCTAAACACAACACTCAAAATAAACTCTCTTCCTTCTCTCTACTTTGTCTCTCTATTGGAAGACACCATTGAAGTTTAGCTTGGGAGGTGAATTGGAGGCTGATTAAGGACGAATTCACCATCAAAAGGTCATCCAATCTTAAGGTATGGGATCTAATTCACCTTTGAGACTTCTTTCCTCAAAGGGCTCCTTCAATGGTTTTCCAAAAGTTGAATTTCATCTGGGTTTCATTCAATTACGAATTTTATGTTATGAATTAAGTTGTTCGTGTTTACTTTGGGTTATAATGAGTAGATTATCATGTATTGTAACTTGGTTAGGATGAATTGATATGGTTTGGTCTATATTGTAGATCATGAACCTTAACACCTTACCCTAGGCATGATCTTGATATGAAGTAGGTTGGGTTTGATGCAATTGATTCTATTATTGATTAAATCATCCTTAATGGTTGTTATTACATTGATCATGAATCTATAGTGATGAATTGAAGTCCTTCATGCTAATCCTTGGGTATTGATCTAGGTTAAGAAGATAGACTTAGATAACATGTTTTCAAGCTTTGATTTAGTATTGAATTATGGTGTAGTGACTCTTCTAAATTCATTTTCATGTTGGTTGTTGAATTTCATTGGTGTGATGACCCAAATTGGGTTGATCTAAGGGTTGATGGTAAGGACCTTTATGATGAACTATGGAGGAGTGTTGGTAAGTCTTGACTATCCTAATTCTCACTTTAATTATGGTAAATTGTCCTCAAGTTATGATGTTGTATTGAAGTATACCTTGTTTAGAGTGATAAGATGGTATGATGATTGAGTTGAAATGTCTTATGCTTTGGTTGTGAGGTTGCTTGGGTGTACATGCAATAAGGATGATAACATGTAAATATGTACCCTATTATGAGGTGATACAAAAGGTTGACCTCACTTATATGAGTTGTGAATGAAAGGACTATTTCTCATGCAATTCTTATTGAGCTATGATGATTAATATACAAGGGCTAGGCCCTATGACCTAAGCTAAGTTTATGATTATAATAAGAGTAAAGGCATTTCAATAAAGGGACCTAGCTTAGCACCGAGCGAGCTTGTATGTGAGGGGGTGACACTTTCTTACATAAGGAAAGGTAGGGTTCACTACGGTCCTCACGGGTGGATAGCCTCATGACCCAAGGTAGGGGGTAGAGTTGATATTTCCATGGTTTTTCCCCAAGCTCCATAAACTATGTTGCCACCATAGGATACTAGCTAGTGGATCCATCTAGATAGCTACGTTTATGTTAGGTTCTACCTTGGCCGGTAGACCACCTTCCATCGGTGTAAGGTTAATGACACCGGATTCCACACTAGATCATGTGGTCTATGTCGGTTAAGGCAAGAGTTCCCTAAACTAAAATGAATGAACAAAGTATAGACTAATTGAAGTGACTTGAGGGGTTTGACTTTAGCTTAGGTAGGGGTATGGGACTCTACCTATGCCTTGCACTAGTTTGCCTTGATAGAAGCTTTGAGAAGTTAATATTATATATATGAATGATGATATAATGTAAATGACTTTATATGTTGAATGAGATGCTTATGAATAACATATTGGTTATCAATGTTAAAGAAAGAATACTATATAGATGGAATACTATGCTATGTGAAGTGAATTGCTAATTATGATCTTTGGTGGGTTACTTGATTAAGTGGGGTTATGGGGCTTTGCTTGGTCATTGCACTTGTGGATTCTTAAGGATTATAGTTGGTTGGTTTGCTATGCTATTTATGTGCTCTACTCTTATTCATGATTGTGATGTTAGTACTTGATGATAGAGTTATATGAGATTATGGATTTAAGTATGGTCATATGCATATGGTCTCATACTTAGTACATGTGGCGTACTAATCCTATTTTCTTCCCTTTTCCCAAATATTTTAGGTTCCGGTCATTGAAGTTGCGTTGAGGTGATTTGAAGGAGGACTTGGATATTCTATCATCCAAGTGGTAGGTCCTTATTTTCCCGAGGACGATGCCGATATTCTCTTTACGATGTTACTTAGTTACTACAACTTTTGTATTTACACTATTTCCTATTTGAGACAAAGTTGTATAAAGCATATATGTGGCTTACTTTTATTGATGTAGGGCTATGCCCAATGTTGTTGTCATTTAGATGGTTTATGAGATGAGACGGATTTATGACTCTATTTCCTTATTATATAAGTGTGTGAAATAAAAGTAGAAGACTATGGAATCTTCTTATATGAATGAGTCTATGTATACTCGATATTATTATGATTATGTGTATGTAGAGGTCTATGTAAACCTCCGATTAGATGTAGTTGAAAAGTTTTAAATTCTTCCGTATTTTTAATCGATAAATGCAATAATGTAAGACTAAGAGGCTTGTCTTAGTCCTCAAAGAGGACGATGACGCCTGTTACGTCTGGGGGTAAACCCAGATGTGACAAACTGGGTATCAGAGCATGAGGTTGAATATACCTGATGTTGACGTCTCTCTCAACCACGTCTATTTAGGTTTGTATTCATAATTGTTAAGCGCGCCACACTTATGAATAGGAACTTATTTGATGCTTAGGAATCACTCTCATTATTTGGAAATCCATTATCGTGCCTCTAGAGTGTACTTCTTATATGATTTCACCTAAACCTTGTATTTTGGTTATAGGAGATGAATACTTGGAGGAATGCAGCTAGGAGACTTGAGGAGGAGATTGCTAATGCGGGAATTCCTCCCTGTGATGATCCAGTTCCTCCTCTTGAAGAGGTTGTTGTTGATGATCAGGATCCGGCCAATCCTCCACCTATGGAAGAGGCTCAGATGAGGGCTATTCTTGCTCAAATGGCTCAAGCCATGACTACTCAAGCTCAAGCCGCAACGGTGCAAGCCCAAGCTATGACTGCCCAAGCCAATCGGGATGTTGCACCTAGGGTTTATGAGCAAACTATGGCTGCTTGACTTAGGGACTTCACACAGATGAATCCTCCTATCTTCTATGGGTCTAAGGTTGAGGAAGACCCTCAAGAATTCATTGATGAGGTTTTTAAGATACTATGTACTATGGGGTTGTCTTCTAATGAGAATGCCGAGTTGTCCTCATACCAACTCAAGGATTTGGCTCAGACTTGGCATGTGCAATGGAAAGACAATATGCCACTTCAAGGTGGGCCGGTGACTTTGGGAGATTTTCAAGAGGGCTTTCCTTGATCGGTTCTTCCCTAGAGAGATGAGAGAAGCTAAGGTGGTGGAATTCATCAACCTCCGTCAAGGAGGTATGAGTGTTCATGATTACTCTTTGAAGTTCATTCAATTGGCCAAATATGCTCCTTCCTTGGTCTCTGATCCTAGAGACGAGATGAGTCGATTTGTGACGGGTGTGTCGGATGACTTGCAAGAAGAATGTCATTCGGCTATGCTTCATGATAACATGAATATTGGTTGTCTTATGGTGCATGATAAAAGGGTTGAGGATGCTAGACCAAAAAGGAAGGATAGGGATTCAAAAAGGACAAGGTCTTTTGAGGGTGGAGCTGCGAAAGATAGGCTTGGAATTCAAGACAAGCCTAGATTCAAGAAGAGGTTCTCAAATCAAGTTCCATCCAAATTTCCCAAGGCTAGGGATGAGAGGGACCCTAGGCCAAGAGTTCAAAAAGGGAAAAGTAGGAATTCATTTGAATAGAGGCCACCTTGTAAGGAATGTGGGAAGAAGCATTTTGGTGCTTTCCTCTTTGGGTCGGACAACTGCTTTGGTTGTGGAAAGATTGGTCACAAGGTGCGAGATTTTCCTAATGCTAAGGGGAAAGAGAAGGGTGGACATCCAAGTGGTTCTAGTGATGCTCCCAAAAAGAACCGTTTTTATGCTCTTCGTACTAGGGATCACCAAGAGGCCTCTCCCGATGTATTAACCGGTATGTTACAAATCTTTTCTATTGATGTGTATGCTTTGCTTGATCCAGGCGCTACTTTGTCTTTTTTTACTCCTTTAGTAGCAAAGAAGTTCGATACTTTACCCGATGTTTTGCATGAAACTTTTTTGGTGTCTACTCCGGTGGGTGAGTCAATTGTAGCAAAAAGAGTTTATCGAAATTGTCCTATTTCCTTGCCCAATAGAATTTTTCATGTAGATCTAGTTGAACTAGATATGCTTGATTTTGATATCATTTTGGGTATGGATTGGTTGCATGCTAGTTTCGCTTCTATTGATTGTAGGACTAGAGTTGTGAGGTTTAGTTTCCAAAATGAACACGTTATTGAGTGGAAGGGTGGGAATTCTATTCCTAGAGGTCGCTTCATATCTTGTCTAAAAGCATGTAAGATGATCTCAAAGGGGTGTGTTTATCACATTGTAAGACTCCAAGATTTGGATTCCGAAATTCCTCCTATTGAGTCGGTCCCATTGTGAATGAATTTACGGAGGTCTTTTCTAATGACCTTCCCGGTATTCCCCCCAACGGGAAATTGATTTTGGTATTGATGACCGGAAACAAACCCTATTTCGATTCCTCCTTATCGAATGGCTCCGACCGAATTGAAGGAGTTGAAGGCACAACTTAAGGATTTGCTAGAAAAGGGATTGATAAGGCCTAGCATTTCTCCATAGGGTGCTCCGGTCTTGTTCGTGAAGAAGAAAGATGGGTCCTTGAGAATGTGTATTGATTATTGCCAACTCAACAAAGTTACTATCAAAAACAAGTATCCTCTTCCTCGGATTGACGATTTATTTGATCAACTCCAAGGAGCGAGTTACTTTTCAAAGATAGATTTGAGGTGGGGGTATCACCAACTCAGGGTGAGGAATGAAGATATTCCAAAGACGGCCTTTCGGACTCGGTATGGGCACTATGATTTCGTGGTTATATCCTTTGGTCTCACAAATGCTTCGGCGGCGTTTATGGACCTAATGAATAGGGTTTTTTGAAGCTATATTGATTCATTCGTTATTGTGTTTATTGATGATATCTTGGTGTTTCGAAGAATGAGGTTGATCACATGGGTCATTTGAGGGTGGTATTGCAAACCCTTAAAGAGCATCAGTTATTTGCCAAGTATAGCAAATGCGAGTTTTGGTTGAGGTCGGTGGCGTTTCTTGGGCACATCATCTCTAGTGAGGGGGTTGAGGTAGACCCAAGGAAGACAGATGCGGTGAGAAATTAGCCTAGACCTTTGACTCCGACGGACATTAGGAGTTTCTTGGGTCTAGCGGGCTATTATCGAAGTTTTGTGGAGGGTTTTTCATCCATTGCATCTCCTTTGACTACGTTGACTCAAAAGAGTAAAAAGTTCGAGTGATCGGAGGCTTGTGAGAAGAGTTTTCAATTATTGAAAGATAGGCTTACTTCCGTTCCGGTGTTCATTATCGGAAGGTTCTAAGGGGTTCGTTGTGTACTGTGATGCATCCCGCATAGGTTTGGGGGAGGGGTGCTTATGCAGAATGGGAAGGTGATTGCCTATGCTGCGAGGTAACTTATGGTGCATGAGAGAAACTATCCCATTAATGACCTTGAGTTAGCGGCCGTGGTGTTCGCTTTGAAAATATGGAGGCATTACTTGTATGGTGTTCATGTTGATGTTTTCACTATCATAAGAGTCTCCAATATGTGTTTACTCAAAAAGAGTTGAATCTCCGACAAATAAGGTGGTTAGAATTGTTGAAAGATTATGATATGAGTGTCTTATATCATCTCGGCAAGGCCAATGTGGTTGCGGATGCCCTAAGTCGTATGACTATGGGTAGTGTGTCGCATATAGATGAAGCCAAGAAAGACCTAGTGAAAGGTGTTCATAGGTTGACTAGATTGGGGGTGCGATTGGAGAGTTCTCAAATGGTGGTTCTACGGTTAATCATAGCTCTGAGTCATCATTGGTGGTTGAGGTGAAGTCCAAACAACACCTTGATCAACTATTGATGGAGTTGAAAGAATCGGTTCTTGGCAAGTTGAATAAGTCATTCTCATTAGAGGGGGGGGTGTTGAGGTACCAAGGGAGATTATGTGTTCCCGATGTTGATGGTTTGAGGGATCGGATCATTGACGAAGCCCATGGATCCCACTACCCCATTCACCCGGGTTCGACTAATATGTACCATGACCTTAGGGAGATATATTGGTGGGAAGGCTAGAAGAAGGACATAGCGGAATTTGTTGCTAAGTGTCCAGATTGCCAACAAGTGAAGGCTGAACATCAAAAGTCGGGTGGGTTACTACAAGAGATCCAAATTCCTACATGGAAGTGGGAAGATATAATATGGACTTCGTAGTAGGGTTGCCTCGGACCCAAAAGTCATATGATTCTACATGGGTAATTGTTGATAGATTGACTAAGTCCGCTCATTTTATTTCCGTCAAGTCCACTTATTTGGTGGAGGATTATGCAAAGATCTTCATAGATGAGATTGTGTGTCGCCATGGTATTCCGTTATCCATCATTTCGGATCGGGGTGCACAATTCACATCTAGATTTTGGAGGTCATTTCAAGAAGGTTTAGGTACTAAGGTGAAATTGAGTACCGCTTTTCATCCTCAAACGGATGGTCAAGCGGAACGCACTATTCAAACCCTTGAGGATATGCTTAGAGCTTGCGTTATTGATTTTAAAGGAAATTGGGATAAGCACTTGCCGTTGGTGGAGTTTGCTTATATAATAGTTTTCATTCATCCATCTCCATGGCTCCCTATGAAGCCTTGTATGGTAGGAGGTGTAGGTCTCCTATAGGGTGGTTTAAAGTTGCTGAGCCATCGATTCTTGGTCCCGATTTGATTTATAGGACTTTGGAGAATGTGCACATCATAAGGAATCGGTTACAAACAACCTATAGTCGACAAAAGTCCTATGCCGACAATAGGAGAAGAGATTTGGAGTTTGAAGAAGGTGATAAGGTGTATTTAAAAATTTCACCTATGAAGGGGGTGATTAGATTTGTAAAGAAAGGAAAGTTGAGTCCTCGTTACGTGGGCCCTTATGAGATTTTGGAAAGGGTTGGTAAGGTTGCCTATTGCTTGAAACTCCCTAATGATTTAGCTTCGGTTCATCCGGTTTTCCATGTTTCCATGTTGAAGAAGTGTGTCGGGGATCCCGAGTCTATTCTTCCTATTGAAGGCCTTGGAGTCAAGGATAACCTCTCTTATGAGGAGGTTCCGGTTAAAATCCTTGAAAGACAAGTGAAGAGGTTGAAGAACAAAGAGGTGGTTTCCGTAAAAGTATTATGGAAAAACCACCTAGTTGAGGGTGCTACATGGGAGGCCGAGGCGACATGAAGACCCGTTATCCTCATCTTTTCGATGATTAAGGTTATTCATTCTTTCTAATAATATAATTACGGCTAGGAATTGTGGTTTCTTGATTTTTAGGTGAAGTTTTGCAAAAATCCCAAATTTTTTGGAGACTTCACAGTAAGGATACAGTGAAGGCACTGTAAGTTGGCTTTGAAGGCTTGGAATTTGTTTTACTTTTTGCACAATTGGGTTAAGTTATGCATTTGGAGATGGCGAGTCTTCGTGGAACTTATGTGTAGCATAATAATGAAATGAACTTTGTGCTAATTGACTTATGTAATGAATAATGAGCTCATGTGTGTTGTGAGAAGGAGGTACCTCATGATGAAATTTAGAGCCTATGTGTGATAAATTGAATTTTTGAGGTTTGCCTTATTGAAATGATGTGAATCATGCTAATTGGATATTGTGAATTGGTTGAGCTGCTAGTCTTGAGTCTATTCCCTTCTTTAAAGGAGTGTTTAGTGTCATTCGGGGACGAATGTTCCCAAGGGGGGGATAATGTAACATTTCGAAATCCCAAGGTATGTTGTAAAACTTAACCTAGGCTCCATGAGGTCTAATCACTGTTCTAAGTCGAATTAGGTGCATGTAGAGTGGTTAAGGTGTTTAAGAACCAAAATGTTCAAGAACGTCCATGACGTCTGGAAAATTGATTTATAAGAAGGCTAGTGTGTCTTAAGCTACTTGACTAGTTTTAAGAGTCGGAATCGAATGAAAGTGAGTAGAAATAGGTGTAACACCTGTGAGGGATGTTTCATGATTGAAACGTCTGGGTAAGACTCACCAAGGACCAACCAAGAGCCCTTGAGGAGGACCCTTGTAGCTTGGAATGCAACACTGCCTGGCAGTGTGCCTTGACGAAAGGCAGTCGACGGGGAGTCAGGGGCTCAACGGGGCGTCGAGGCCACCATCATCCCACACTTAGTTGATTGCTGAGGATTCCTTGCCTACACAGTCTCTGACCAAGACGACGGAGTGCAGGATGGAGGGAGGGGCTGCCCGTCGACTCACCAACGGCCCGTTATCGGGGTTCCATCGGTGAGGGTCCAAATCCCTGCCAAATTTTAAATGATCCTATTTAATTAATTAGGTGGTTTTGTAGTTAGTTAGGGGTTTAGGGAAGTCTAATTAATTAAGTTAACCCCTCACATAAATACCCCAAACCTTATTAGCCTAAACACAACACTCAAAATAAACTCTCTTCCTTCTCTCTACTTTCTCTCTCTATTGGAAGACACCATTGAAGTTTAGCTTGGGAGGTGAATTGGGGGCTGATTAAGGACGAATTCACCATCAAAAGATCATCCAATCTTAAGGTATGGGATCTAATTCACCTTTGAGACTTCTTTCCTCAAAGGGCTCCTTCAAAGGTTTTCCAAAAGTTGAGTTTCATATGGGTTTCATTCAATTACGAATTTTATGTTATGAATTGAGTTGTTCTTGTTTTCTTTGGGTTATAATGAGGAGATTATCATGTATTGTAACTTGGTTAGGATGAATTGATATGGTTTGGTCTAGATTGTAGATCATGACCCTTAACCCCTAACCCTAGGCATGATCTTGATATGAAGTAGGTTGGGTTTGATGCAATTGATTCTATTATTGATAAAATCATCCTTAATGGTTGTTATTACATTGATCATGAATATATAGTGATGAACTGAAGTCCTTCATGCTAATCCTTGGGTATTGATCTAGGTTAAGAAGATAGACTTAGATAACATGTTTTCAAGCTTTGATTTAGTATTGAATTATGGTGTAGAGACTCTTCTAAGTTCATTTTCATGTTGGTTGTTGAATTTCATTGGTGTGATGACCCAAATTGGGTTGATCTAAGGGGTGATGGTAAGGCCCTTTATGATGAACTATGGAGGAGTGTTGGTAAGTCTTGACTATCCTAATTCTCACTTTAATTATGGTAAATTGTCCTCAAGTTATGATCTTGTATTGAAGTATACCTTGTTTAGAGTGATAGGATGGTATGATGATGGAGTTGAAATATCTTATGCTTTGGTTGTGAGATTGCTTGGGGTGTACATGCCATAAGGATGATAACATGTAATTATTTACCCTATTATGAGGTGATACAAAAGGTTGACCTCACTTATATGAGTTGTGAATGAAAGGACTATTTCTCATGCAATTCTTATTGAGATATGATGATGAATATACAAGGGCTAGGCCCTATGACCTAAGCTAAGTTTATGATTATAATAAGAGTAAAGGCATTTCAATAAAGGGACCTAGCTTAGCACCGAGCGAGCTTGTATGTGAGGGGGTGACACTTTCTTACATAAGGAAAGGTAGGGTTCACTACGGTCCTCACGGGGTGGATAGCCTCATGACCCAAGGTAGGGTGTGGAGTTGATATTTCCATGGTTTTTCCCCAAGCTCCATAAACTATGTCGCCACCATAGGATACTAGCTAGTGGATTCACCTAGATAGCTACGTTTATGTTAGGTTCTACCTTGGCCGGTAGACCACCTTCCATCGGTGTAAGGTTTATGACACCATATTCCACATTAGCTCATGTGGTCTATGTCGGTTAAGGCAAGAGTTCCCTAAACTAAAATGAATGAACAAAGTATAGACTAATTGAAGTGACTTGAGGGGTTTGACTTTAGCTTAGGTAGGGGTATGGGACTCTACCTATTCCTTGCACTAGTTTGCCTAGATAGAAGCTTTGAGAAGTTAATATTATGTATATGAATGATGACATAATGTAAATGACTTTATATGTTGAATGAGATGCTTATGAATATGATATTGGTTATCAATGTTAATGAAAGAATACTATATGAGATGGAAGACTATGCTATGTGAAGTGAATTGCTAATTATGATCTTTGGTGGGTAACTTGATTAAGTGGGGTTATGGGGCTTTGCTTGGTCATTGCACTTGTGGCTTCTTAAGGATTATAGTTGGTTGGTTTGCTTTGCTATTTATGTGCTCTACTCTTATTCATGTTTGTGATGTTAGTACTTGATGATAGAGTTATATGAGATTATGGATTTAACTATGGTGATATGCATATGATATAATTAACTTGTTTAGTATATAATGGCTTAAACAACATGATTTCCTTAAATGTCCCTTTTTAGCATACTTTGTTGTTAATTGTGCATATGGTCTCATACTTAGTACATGTGGCGTACTAACCCCATTTTCTTCCCTTTTCCCAAACAGTTTAGGTTCCGGTCGTTGAAGTTGCTTTGAGGTGATTTGAAGGAGGACTTGGATATTCTATCATCCAAGTGGTAGGTCCTCATTTTCCCAAGGACGATGTCGATATTCTCTTTACGAAGTTACTTAGTTACTACAACTTTTGTATTTACTCTATTTCCTATTTGAGACAAAGTTGTATAAAGCCTATATGTGGCTTACTTTTATTGATGTAGGGCTATGCCCAATGTTGTTGTTGTCATTTAGATAGTTTATGAGATGAGACAGATTTATGACTCTATTTCCTTATTATATAAGTGTGTGAAATAAAAGTAGAAGACTATGTAATCTTCTTATACGAACGAGTCTATGTATACTCGATATTATTATGATTATGTGTATGTAGAGGTCTATGTAAACCTCCGATTAGATGTAGTTAAAAAGTTTTAAATTCTTTCGTATTTTTAATCAATGAATGCAATGATGTAAGACTAAGAGGCTTGTCTTAGTCCTCAAAGAGGACGACGTCGCTGGTTACGTCTGGGGGTAAACCCGGATGTGACAGAAAGGAATCCTTAAAGTTCAAGGATCTCCTACTTATGTCTTTAATGTAAAGTCTTTAAATATTGTATATTTATTTACTGTGTCTTATGGGTCGTGTCCCTAATGTACTGTAAAGTTATTGAGTCTAAGATGGCAAAGAGACTTAAGGTCTATATATGTATTATGACTTATGTTTTATCTATATATGAGTTGAAGTTTCTAGCATATGATGTGCTATGAAAAGTTTTAAATTTTCTGCTAAATTTACTATGTCAATGCGATGAATGATAACTATGGGCTTGAATAAGACCTCCGAGAGGTCAAGTACGCCGTGTTACTTCTAGGGGGTGCCCCCAGTTGTGACAAACGTGGTATCAGAGCATGAGGTTTATAAAGTGGTCTTAGGTTCTAAAAGTCTCATATTGCCACGTCTAGTAGAGTCTCGTAGCATTGGTGGTGAGTCGCGACACATCAAATGGTACGAGAGGCTATAGGACGATGGAGTTTCCCTTCTTCATCATTCTATTGTCGTACCATAGAACTTAACTCTATAAGGCCTCTCTCTTATGTTTTCTTGTCCGGTGGTCTTTTAGATGTGATTGCTTGGATGAGATTGTTCTCTATGCTTGAGGGAGAAAAGGTAAGTTTAAATGTGTATCTTGGTTTTATGGTTGAATGAGTATGTTTGGAGGTGAATTTTGACATATTTTGATGATGTGATGCCAAACATGTCTAAGTATGAGGTTTATGTGAAATAACATATTATATTGAGTAATGTATGTCATGATATAGTTAATGCATGTTAGAAGTTATTATGGTGGACATAAGTTCCTTTTGAAATAATGTGTTACTATATTGTGTTGCATGATGGTAGCTTTATATTATAATTTGAGCTTGAAATGCTTAGTGACTACATATGGAAGCATTCTACCCTAAGATTTTGTACTTAAAGGTGTTCAATGTTTCCTTTTGTATAGATGTAGTCCTTGATAAGTTGCCTAGTATGGATTGAAGTTCTTTGTATAGACTTGATCCTAGGTGTGATGATAGTATGCTTGTCTTGGTAAAGTTTTGGTATCTCATATTGTCATGATTTTCCTAACAATTGCCTAAATGTTGCATTTTTGGAATTTGGAAGCATGTTCACTGTAATGATAGACAGCTTATTGTAACATTTTTGGAGAATCAACTAAATTGTTCTTTGATTAGATGTTGTTAAAATGGGTATAGTATTGATGTATATGAACATGATAATGAATTTGAAAAGGTGTTTTGCTATTTGGAATGAAGAATGAGAGTCTTATGGCATGATGAGTCGTAGATTTGTTTCTAACTTCTTATTGTGTTTTGTGTCTCCTTGTTGTCTTCCCCTAATGAGATATGACCTTGGTGTATATTGTATTGTATGAACACCTTATGTGATTGTATAAGATGACCTAACTTGATAATTGTGGATAAATTGCCTAGGGGATAAGGCTTAGAGTACCTTGGTGTTCCTATGTTAACTTACTGTAAATCCTTCTAAGGTTGTAATCACTTTTAAGTGATGAAAAATGAAGGTTGTTAAGTTAAGATCCTCTTAAGTTTGGGTTAAGTTGCTCTTAATTAGGTTTACCCTAAGTGGGGATGGTGATGGAGTAGTAAGGTTGCAGATATTTTCTACCATTGACCTTCTATTTTGGCTTGAACTAGAAACTAATGAATTCTTAGTAATCTTGTTCATGAATATAGTCTTGCATTGAAGTATGAGTGCCTACTTGTTTTGAGTATTGTTGAAATCTGCCTTTGTGTGGCCTTGCAAGATGATATCTTAATGAATTAAGGTGTAATGACCATGTTATGATTAGGATAAGGATGTTCCTCCTATGAACATGATAAGAGACTCTTTGATTAATGCATTAAGGGGTGAGTGAATTGAAGTTTTGCTTGCTTGTGTGCATTGAGTGCTAAATGTTGTGAAGTTGTGTTCCTTTTAAAGTTTGGTGCATTGACTTCTATATGATGATGTTATGAATATGATGAACTTCTCTATGATGCTTTTAAGTCCTTGTTGTGGTTAAAGAGCCCTAAGTGTCATTTGAGGACGAATGTTCCCAAGTGGGGGATATTGTAAGACCCCAAAATGAGATAGGTGTCTAGAGTCTAACATGTTCATATTAAGGTTATAAGGTCCTAAAATGACTTATAATATGGTTTATAGGCAGTGTATAAAGTTTGAGGTGATTTGGAAGTCAAACGTCAAGGGTCGACTGAAACGTTCGACGACTAAGTCACCTAAATGCCTCGTATGTGGTTCTATATGATTATGTGTGATGCATGAGCTTATGAAGTCTTAAAATGGTTTATAATTATTTAAAACGATAGTATATGAAGTTTCATGAAGTTGGAGGTCAAACGACCAAGAACGTCCAAGGCGTTCGAAAGATAGCCCTTAAGATGTTCAACGTGTGTCTTGATGGGGCTTGGCCAGTTTGGACGAGTTACAGGTGGTTGTTTTGGGTGAAACTTTTGTGTAATGTCTACAACTTGTTAAGAGTTGTATTTACATTGGAAACGTCCAGCTACGACCTCTAAATGACCCCGCAAAAGGGTCCACAAGAAGGACCCAAGGCTGGTCGAGACACTGCCTTGGCAGTGTCAATCGACGGACCAAACGACGGCCAGTTGTTCAACAAACGGCCAGTTGGTCAGGTCACGTCGACTGGCACTTGCCTTGGACAGGTCTCAAGCCAATATTTGGCTAAGTACCAATCGACGGAGCCTTAGGCACGGTCCGTTGACTGACCAATGCTCCGTAGGTGCCTCCGTCGATGGTGGCCTCTAACTTGCAGTTGCGTCTGTTTTAATCAAAGGGGTGAATGGGAAATTTACCCCACGTGCTAACCTGACCCCAAATGATTTATTTTGTTATTTTTGGGTGTATTTAAGTGATCAAAAACGTGATCAACCCATTCCTAAACCAAGTCACACAAATTGAACCTTTCCCTCCAAAAATGTTCTCTCTAAAACCACCATTGTTGGTGAAGCTCAAGAACTGCTTGGAGCTCAGATTTCTATGGGTAATTCATCAAGTTTTAGAAGTATTCATGTAAATAAAGGTATGGTGATATTCATTTCTAGTTATCTTTTCATCTAGAGAGACATTCTCAAAGATTTCAAAGAAGAAAATTATGATCAAACCATGTCTTCTTCAATCTGCCATGGGTTCTTTCTAGAAAGGTTTTGAACGATTGAATCATGATTAATTGAAGTTATTATAGTGGTTTTAACATTATTTATACTCCAATTGCATGATGAACCCATGCTCCTTCACTCAAACGTTTTAGCCTTGCATGGGCTTTGTGATCTTGAATTGCTATCGATTGAATTATGATTCTATTACGTTGAAGTGATTGTATATACTGTTATTTACATGAATTTATGTTGAAATGGTGTTTAATGATCCATGAGAATCATTGTATGAAAATTTGAACACATTTAGCCTAGTTTCCATAGTTCACTGTAACATTGGCTTCTTAATGATCTAATGTGGAATTCGATTGTGTAGGGATGGTTGTGTCTACTGTCTTAATTGGATATTATTGATGAATTATAAACAAGTGATTTATGTTGATCAATGTCGATTAGCCTATGATTCTTCTCTTTTCCATTGATGTCTAAAGTAGAATGTTCACTGTGATCTAGTCGTTATGGCAATTGTAGTAGGATTTCATGTAGGTTATATTGTCTTTAACTAATGCCTTATATTGATGATATTAATGGATTGTGGGTATGAATTCTTGATGATCAAAGAAAAGGAATCTTGGCATGAATTGATCTAGGTTGTTCTAGCCTACAATTTGAATGTTGTAATGAACATTATGTGATCTTAATTCTAGGGTAGATGAAGCATGATTTAGATTTGATTTAGATCTATTTAGCTACTTACCTAAATGCATACTATTGATACATGATGATTTATGAGCAAGACTAGGGAAATTGATTGATGATCTATGCCTATCTATTCTCTAGAACAATAGTAATGTTTTGCACTAGTTGTATCATGATCTTGTAGTCACTTGTACATGGTTTCTTCTATGCTTAAAGTACATTTAGCTAATGCCCTATATGAATTGTTGATAAACAAGGTGTATCGTTCAATGATGACCAAAGGGTAAGAAATTGGTAAGAATGCTTATCTCTTCTACTTTCTTTGTAGTACTGTTGATGAAGCCTTGTATGGCATTGTGTGGTATGGTCCACTTATGGTGGTGGTGTTTACTTTATTTTCATTATATATGTGTTGACCATGGCCTTGAAGGCAAATTGATGATCACATGAACATGTGCTATAGATGATACTATGAGAAGTTTATACCTACTCTCCTATTCTAGTTGTGATCTAGGTTGTATGGCTATTGTATAAGCATGTGTATATTCATGTTAGGGTAAAGTATAGGTGCTGCCATTGATTTGTTAAAAGGTTTAATAATCCCTTACCTATGTACCCCTATGTGAATGCATGAATAGCACCAGTTAGGGGTCTTAAGTGTATTATGAAGTTGGCTTGTCTCCTATGTTATTGTGTGTTGTGTGGTCTATGCTTGATGAAGTATTATGATCTAAGAGGGTGGATGCCTCAATGTGTTTTTGATAGCCATTATGTGATCATGTTGACCAATGTACACATACACTCACTTTACATGCATGTTACAAGTAGTATAGGTCATGGTGTCTAAATGAAAGGTAGTTCTCATATTCACTAGTGTCTACTACTACGCATGTTAAGGTGATGTTCATGAAAATATGTTATGTGTTTTCCTTATCTAGGATGACTTGATAGGTGTGCTAGTATGGGAAAAGGTATGGGACCTTGTCTATGCATTGCACATGTGTACCTAGATAGGATAGTTCCTAGGTTTGGTTTCTATGTGCATGAATATGAATGTATGGTCATGTGTGGTTTTAATGTGTTATGTGAAGGGTTTGCTCACATATGTTTATGCGCACACACACATGGATGATGATCTAGTAAATAAGAGAGGCCTTGATAGGGGTGCCCAAGAATACTCTATAACTAGATAGGTGCTTGAATATGCTATAAGCATATATACACATATGAATATCTTAAGCCTATGTTTTATGAAAATATAATTAAAGGCTTTTCAATAAAGGGAACTTAGCTTAGCACCGAGTGAACTTGACATTGAGAGGTGTTGACTTTCCCTTGAGGAAAGATTTACCATTTGTCCCTTGTAGAGTGTTGACTTCCCTTTGAGGAATATTCATCTATGGACCCACATGAGGTGTTGACTTTCCTTTGAGGAATATTCACCCATGTTTTCTCATGAGATGAGGCCCCAATTACCAAATGGTATGCAGTGGGAATACCTATTTCTTAGTTCTATAAACTATGCTTGCCACATAGGATCTAGCAAGTGATATCACCTAATATGCTAGGATATATGTTAATGTTCTACCTTGGCTAGGTAGGAACAGCTTCCTTTGGTGTAAGGCTCTACAACACCAAATTCCATGTTTAGCACCCATGGTCTTAGTGTCGGTTAAGGCTATAGTTTTCCTAAAGTAAAATGGACAATGGAAATAATGGAATAGGATCCTAACTAGGATGACTTAAGGAAGGCTACTTAGTATAGGTGGAAGTAATGAACCCATCTAGACATTGCACAAGTGACTCCTTAGGAAGTCTTAGGAAGGTGACCTAATATGTATGATTATGTTTATGTCCATATGCATGACCTTGTAGTATGGGTCTACTTGTTATGAAGATGTGCTTGATATGAATCTATATGATGTGATCTTATCCTTATGTGCACTATGTTGGTCTAAATGACTATATGATGAAGGTCTTGTGTTGACATGAATGAAGTTGGCTTTATTTGTGATGTTGATGTATGAAGTGGTAAGGCTTGTGGTCTCATGAAGGGTCTACTAAGTATATGTGAGGTTATGGGTCTTCAGATGTACATTGCACTAGTAGATTAAGATTGGGATTATGAGTAAGGTCTTATGAGGTACCATCTGAAGTAAAATAAGTATATGTGCATAATGACTAAGACTTCACTGTAATGTTCTTTATAGTTTGGTTTAAATGTGTATATGTTGTACTATACTTCTATGATGGTATGTGTTGTCTTGTATAGATGGTAGGTATGTTTTCTTGTGGCCTTAAGGTGATGCATTGCACCAAGTATCACTAGAGGGTTACTTGGGAAGTTAATGAATAAAAGGGAAATTAGCTCACTGTTAAGGTAAAGGTGGTTCACTGTAATGTGACTTAAAAATGTAATAAATCCTATATGTGATCTTATGTAATGTTTGGCCTTGGAATATGTTTATATGAAGTATTTTAATGATATAAATGTTATTGCTTAAAGGTTTTTATAAAGATTTACTCAAAAAGACATGAAGTATGATTTCAAGAAAATGTCCCTTTTAAATGCATGGTTGCCATACTTAGTACATTCTTGTGCTAATTCCATTCTTCTCTACTTTTCACACAAAGTGTAGGTTATGGATGCTTAAAGGATGTCTTGAATGGTGAAGAGCTTGCTAGATGATTCCCACGCTCAATGAAAGGAATCCTTAAAGTTCAAGGATCTCCTACTTATGTCTTTAATGTAAAGTCTTTAAATATTGTATAGTTATGTAATGTATCTTATGGGTCGTGTCCCTAATGTACTCTAAAGTTATTGAGTCTAAGATGGCAAAGAGACTTAAGGTCTATATATGTATTATGACTTATGTTTTATCTATATATGAGTTGAAGTTTCTAGCATATGATGTGCTATGAAAAGTTTTAAATTTTCCGCTAAATTTACTATGCCAATGTGATGAATGATAACTATGGGCTTGTATAAAACCTCCGAGAGGTCAAGTACGCCGTGTTACTTCTAGGGGGTGCCCCCGGTTGTGATAAAACTCTCATCTTCTTGTAATCCTATCTCGTGCCTCTAGAGTCTAATTTATGTGTGTTTTCACTTAAACCTTGTATGGTGGTTATAGGTATGAATACCCGAAGAGCAGCCACAAGAAGGTCCGAGGAACGAGTTGCTAGTGCGGGAGAACAAGACAACCAAGTGCCTCTACTCGAAGAAGTTGCTATAGGTGTTTAAGTTCCGGTTACTCCTCCTCCCATGGCAGATGGGGACATAAACGCAACTTTTCTCCAAATGGACCAATCCATTACAACCCAAGCACAAGCCGTCACTACTCAAGCACAAGCTATGACGGCCCAAGCTAATTGGGAGGTGGTACCCCGAGGAAACCAACAAGTTAGCACCATGAAGTCTACAATCTCTATGCTATGGGGTTGAATACTAGTGAGAAGGCCTAGTTAGTCACTTACCAACTCAAAGATGTGGCCCAATCTTGGTACGTCCGATTGAGAGACTATTGTCCTCTAAGGGGTGGTCCGGTAACATGGGAGAGTTTCAAGAAGGGTTTTCTTGATCGGTTCTTTCCTAGAGAGAAGAGGGAAGAAAAAGTGGAAGAATTGATAAAACTTCGTCAAGGATGTATGAGTGTACTTGACTACTCTTTGAAATTCACTAAATTGTCAATGTATGCTCCTTCTTTGGTTTTCGACCCTAGGGATGAAATGAGCTACTTTGTGACAGGAGTGTCGGATGACTTGAAAGAAGAATGTTGTTTGGATTTGCTACATGATAATATGAACATTTCTCGTCTCATGGTGCATGATAAACAAGTGGAAGAGACAAGGATTAAGAGAAAGAGTAGAGATGCCAATAGGGCAAGGTCTTTTGATCGTGGTTCTTCAATGGGTAGGCTTGACATTCAAGACAAGCCTAATTTCAAGAAGAGGTTCTCCAATCAAGTTCCTTCTAAGTTACCTAAGGCTCGTGAAGATAAGGTGCCTAAACCTAAGTTCCAAAAGGGAAAGGGTGGAAACTCACCTAGTGAGAAGCCTACTTGTACCAAGTGTGGTAAGGGTCATGTGGGCCAATTCTTAGTGGGAACGGGTAATTTCTTTGGTTGTGGAAAAAGGGGTCACAAGGTGAGTGATTGCCCTAATTTCAAGGGTAAATACAAGGGGAGTGAACAAGTAGGTGGTTCAAATAATGATGCTCTGAAGAAGAATCGCTTCTATGCTCTCCGCTCTAGGGGTTAACAAGAGACTTCTCCTCATTTGGTAACCGGTATGTTGAAAGTGTTTTCTATTGATGTATATGCTTTACCCGGTGCTAATTTGTCATTTTTTACTCCTCTAGTAGCTAAAAAGTTTGACACTTTTCCCAATATCTTGAATGAACCTTTTATGGTGACTACCCCGGTGGGTAAGTTGGTTGTTGCTAAGAGAGTATATAGAAGTTGTCCTATAATGTTGCCCAATAGAGTTACTCATGTGGAGTTAGTAGAACTTGATATGGTTGACTTTGATGTTATTTTGGGTATGGATTGGTTGCATGCTTGTTTCACTTCCATAGATTGTACAACAATGGTGGTGATGTTTAACTTTCCAAATGAACCCGTTTTAGAATGGAAGGGGGGAAATTCTATTCCTAGAGGTCATATCATTTCTTGTTTTAAAGCTCGTAAGATGATCTATAAAGGGTGTTTATACCATATAGTAAGACTTAAAGATTTAGACTTAGAGATTCCTCCAATTGAGTCCGTCCCAGTAGTGAGGGAATTTCGGAGGTCTTTCCTAATGATCTTCCCAGAATCCCTCCCGAACGGGAAATTAATTTGGTATCGACTTGCTACCGGATACAAATCCCATTTCAATTCCTCCTTATCGGATGGCTCTGGCCTAATTGAAAAAGTTGAAGGCTCAACTCAAAGACTTACTAGAAAGGGCTTTATTTGTCCTAGTTTTTCTCCATGGGGTCCTCCTGTATTGTTTGTGAAGAAGAAGGATGGGTCCCTAAGAATGTGCATCGATTACCATCAACTCAACAAAGTCACAATCAAGAACTAGTATCCTCTCCCTCGGATTGATGATTTATTTGATCAACTCCAAGGTGCGAGTTACTTTTCAAAGATTGACTTGAGATCGGGATATCACCAACTTAGGGTGAGAGGTGAAGATATTCCAAAGACAGCATTTCGGATGAAATATGGTCACTATGAGTTCTTAGTAATGTCCTTTGGTCTCACTAATGCTCCAGCAGCATTTACGGACCTAATGAATAGGGTGTTTTGAAGTTACCTAGATTCATTTGTCATTGTTTTCATTGACGACATATTGGTATATTCAAAAAATAAGGGTGAGTATGTAGACCATTTGAGAGTGGTTTTGCAAGTCCTAAAGGAGCACCAATTATTTTCTAAGTATAGTAAGTGAGTTTTGGTTGAGGTCGGTAGATTTTTTTGGTCATATCATCTGTAGTGAGGGTGTTGAGGTTGATCCAAGAAAGACCAAAACTGTGAAAAATTTGCCAAGACCTTTGGCTCATGCCTAGCAAGTTATTATAGAAGGTTTGTCAACGGGTTTGCATTCATTGATTCCCCTTTGACAACCTTGACTCAAAAGAATTTGAAATTTTAATGGTCGGAGGCACGTGAAAAGAGCTTCCAAATGTTGAAGGATGGGCTTACTTCCGCTCCGATATTGACTCTACCAGAGGGAAATAAGGGTTTTGTGGTCTATTGTGATGCATCCCGAGTCGGGTTAGGGTGTGTTCTTATGCAACATGGCAAAGTTATAGCCTATGCTTCTAGGAAACTCAAAGTTCATGAGAAGAATTATCCGACTCATGACCTTGAGTTTGCGGCCGTGGTATTTGCCTTGTAAGTATGGAGGCATTATCTCTATGGGGTTAATGTTGATATGTATACGGACCATAAAATTCTCCAATATGTATTCACTCAAAAGGATTTGAATCTCCGGTAACGGAGATGGTTAGAGTTGTTGAAAGACTATGACATTAGTGTTCTCTATAACCCCGGCAAGGATTATGTGGTAGTGGATGCTCTAAGTCGTTTGTCCATGAGAAGTGTGTCCCATGTGGAAGAAGCCAAGAGAAAACTAGTGAAAGATTTTCATAGGTTTGCTCGTTTAGGAGTTCGAATTGAAGATTCTCCAAATGGTAGTATGGTGGTACTTCATAACTCCGAGTCGTCTTCGGTGGTTGAGGTGAAGTCTAAGTAACACTGTAACGCCCTAAAACAAACTAAGGTGAACTAGAGCTTCATGGTTATTTATTGAGTTAATTTTAATTTTAAATGAGTTACTTTAGTGTCCTTAGGCAGTGTGTGAATTTTGATTAAGTTTGGAGGTCAAACGATCAAGAACGTCCATGACGTTTGGAAGGTGTGCCTTAGAAAGTACTTGTGTGTCTTGAGGTGTTTGAGTGAGTTTTACGTGTTCGTTTTTCTTGAAACTTGTATGAGATGTTCCTAAGACGTAGATTACTTAGTTTAGGGGTTTAACATTTGGGTACGATTCCATCTAGGACCCACGAGGGGCCCTAGAAGACGACCCCAACTCTTAGACAAAAACTGCCAAAAATAGTGTCCATCGACGAGCCAATCGACGGCCATTCGACCAGGCGACGGCTCATAGACTTGTTCCGTAGTTTGGACAAGAATACCTTCAGGTTTTGGGAGTTGCATACCCAACCAACGAGACCCCATCGACGGGGCGTTGGTTGACAAACGGACCGTCGTTTGGGAGTCGCAGATGCTGCCTGTCAAAAGCTGTCTTTTCCTGTTAAGTCTTTGGGTGTTTGGTAAATTCACGCCAAGTCTTTTATGACCCTAGGATGTTAGTTTTAGGGTTTATTAGGTATATTAAAGTGTTCTAAACCCTAAGACCTAATTTTAGACCTCACTTCCCAAAACCCCAAAATCCCTCTCCCTTAGAATTCTCTATCAAGTCTCTTTGGAAGCTAGAAGTCATAAAGAACTATGAGGTCTGGTTTGGGCGTGTTCTTCATCAAAAATAAGTGTGTTGTCTTGAATTTGAGGTATCGTATCCATCCTTGAACACTCTTCTATTCAAGGAGTCAATTCCAAAATATTTCAAAAAGGATTTTCAAACTCTACTTTCTTCTATCTTTGATTCTAAGCATGGGTCTTGTTGTAAAAGTGTTTTAATGATTCAAAGGTGTTTATTCTAGCATTAATTGATTATTTTAATATCAAAAACCTAATGAACTCATGTTTATGCATATTCCAAACTTTTAGCTTAAGAAATGGGTTAAGCGAACATGTTTGTGTAGAGAATGAACTTTGGTTTTCTTGTGTTGTTATGTTTGTTTAGCTACTGCCCTAAGGGCCTTATTATGATGAAATATTGAGAAAATGATTTTAGGTGGTGATGGCTTGGTTAAATGGTGAGTTGCTCATATTGTATAGTTCTTATTATAAATTGCTCTTGAGTGGTATGGTCCACCTTCTTGGTGGCGGTGTTTTCTTGATGAACTTGATATTACTTAGTATGTATTGTGAGTATGGTTTTGAAGGTCTAATATATTAAATGAAGAGATATTGGAAATGAGTCTTGTATTGTGTTTTGTGAAGCTCGAATTACATGTTTGACCTAGATTATGCCTAAATGAAATAAATGATTATGTGAAGCATGTAAGGTGTGTGAGTTGATGAATGAAGGTGTAAAGTATGTATAGAAGTAATGTGCATGAAATGATGCTTATATGCAAGGTGTGCTCACATGTGCACACACACACTTAAATGAATGTATTAGGCTAAGTTGTGTAAAAAGGGGAGTATTGGGGTGAACACTCTTTGTGAGTTGAGATGAAGTGTTTAGTAGCAACCTCACTATTCCTAATGAGATTTCTAGGATAGGTTGGAGGATGAATGCCTTTCATGAGTTGAGATGTGGTATTCACTAGTTATCCTTAACCTATAGTTTATAATTTTGAGAATTCGTGGGGATTTATGCCTACCACCGAAAGGGATATGAAGAAGAGGTGGATTACACTTCGTGAGTTGAGATGTTGTATTTCAATGTACCTCTTGAGATGAGTACTCCTCGTTAGTAGAGAATGAGTTACTTAGTAGCAATCTCCTTATTCCTTAACTATGTGCCCACATAGGTGTAGCTATTGGGAAAGCCATATAAAAAGCTAAGAAGTATGACCTTACTCTAGGCAAGTGAGGATCCCTCATCCGATAGGGGTTGATATCGGGATTCCATGTCTAGCTCTCATGGTGTTTGTCGGTTAAGCTAACCCCCCACAAAAGTAATGAAAGTACTAAGTCTTCTAAAAGAATGTGATACCTATGTGAATTGAATGAACTAAGTCTTCTAAAAGAACTTGCTACTTAGGGTAGGTGGTGGTATGGGACGCTATCTATCCATTGCGCTAAGTAGGACCTTACGAAAGGGAATACTTGGTGTCAAACCTTCTAAAAGAGTGTACTACTTAGGGTAGGTGGTGGTATGGGACGCTATATATTCATTGCACTAAGTAGGCATTCCGAAAGGGAAGTCTTTGGTGTTTTGTTGGGTTTTTTTCTATTGTCTTGTGATTGAGTGGTGACTTGTTCTCCCGAGGTGAGTAAGCCGAAAGGGGTAGTCTTGAGGATCGCTTTGGTGTGTATTGAAGAAGTGTTTAGACGTTTTCTTCATGTCTTACCTTGGAGAGTCTTGGGATAATCCTTAGGTAGAGACACTCCTACGGAAATGAGTTCACTTCCTTATTGGCAATGCCTTGGAAATTCACCATTGTTGGAGTCTTTATTTCACCTTATTGTCCTAAATAGTTCACTGTTAAGTCAAAAATAGGTTTACTGTAAAGTTTGGGAAGTTCACTGTAAATGCTCCATTTTGGTTAAAATTATGGGAATTCTTCTTTAAGTGTTAAATGACGTTTCTTATGTTGTTTTACTTCTAAATTCATGAATGTTATAATTATTTGGCATGAAAGCTTAGTTTACTAAAATGTCCCTTTTTACATGATTTTGCATATGCCATACTTAGTACATTATTTTGTACTAACACCATACTTTTCTATACTCTATAACTATAGGTTGGAAGCTTTTGAAGGTTTGAAGGTGAAGCTTGGGAAATCTACTCTGTCATAATTTGGTATGTCCTCATATATTCGAGGACATAGTCTATGTTTCCTAGTTTTATTATTAAGACTTATTATGTATTTTCTTTCAATGTAAAGGGCCGTGTCCCTAATATATTATGTCGTGTATTTATGTTGGCTTGTGACGATTAAATTCTCTTAGTATTTATGAAAGAATTGCCGTTATTTAATTATTCATGAAAAGTTTTAAATTCCTCACTACTTTTCATGTCTTATGCTTGTATGAGACCCCAAAGGGTCAAGTACGCCCGGTCACGATCTAAGGGTTACCCCTAGCTTCTAGGGGGTGCTTTGAGGGTCGTGACAGACTTGGTATCAGAGCATAAAGTTTTGAGAAATAGTTTAAGGTCTAAAAGCCTCACAAGCCACATCTAGTAGTATCTTGTGCATTGGTGTGAGTCGCGAAACATCCATGGACAAGAGGCTATAGGATGCTAGAAGTTTCACTTTCTTTTCTATTCTAATGTCGTGCCTTAGAGTTGAGTTCTATAAGATGTCTTTTCTCAATCTGTTCTCTTTGTGTTTATAGGACATGAATACGAGGAGATCAACCGCTAGAAGGGAGGAGGGAGGTGTAACTAATAAGAGGATCCCTCCCCGTGTTGACCAAGTTCCTATTGTTGGCCTAGAGGAAGAGAATGTGGAGGTTCCCCTTCAAGAACCTCAAGTGCCTCCGTAATCCCAAGAGTCTCAAGTGCCTCAAGCTGCTTTTGTTGATGGTTATATGACTAATGCGGAGTTGAGGGCTTCCCTAATAAACTTGACACAACTCATGACGGCTCAAGCTCATGTCGTCAATAATCACTTTGTTGCCCAAGCTAATAAAGGAGATACACCTCAACCAAATGCTAGTACACCCGCTTCTAGGATTCGGGATTTCATGAGGATGAACCCTCCTACTTTTCAAGGCACTAAGGTGGATAAAGATCCACAAGATTTCATAGATGCAATTTTCAAAGTGGTAGATGCTATGGGTGTGACCCATAGGGAGAAAGTGGAGTTAGCTGCTTACAAACTTAAGGAGGTGGCTCAAGTGTGGTATGAGCAATGGAGGGGTGAGAGACCCTTAGAAAGAGGTCAGGTTGATTGGGAGGAATTCAAAGAGGCTTTCCTAGATAGGTTCTTTCCCCTAGAGTGGAGGGAGAAGAAGATGGTTGAATTTATGAACCTTCATCAAGGGGGAATGAGTGTGCAAGAGTACTCTCTTAAATTCACCCAACTCTCTAAGTATGCCCCAACCATGGTAGCCAACCCTAGGGCTAGGATGAACAAATTTGTGATGGGAGTGTCTATCTTGGTGGAGAAAGAGTGTCGTACGGTAATGGTTCTTAATGATATGGATATTTCTAGGCTCATGGTTTATGCACAACAAATTGAGGAGTCCAAAATTAGGGAGATAAGGCAAGAGGGTAAGAGGCCTAGGTCGGATGATTCTAGTCACCAAAATCCTAAGAAGAGGTTCTATCACCAATATTTCTTCCATGGGGAACAAGGATAGGGCTCCAAATCAACATTCTCAAGTTGGTGGCCACACTTTTGAAAGGGCTAGATGTCCTACTTGTGGGAAGCAACATTCGGGTAAGTGTCTTGCCGGAATGGATGGTTGTTTTAGTTGTGGTAGCAAAGGCCATAAGATGAGGGACTGCCCTAGCATCAAATCAAGAGGGAAATATGTCAATCAATCTTCCCTAGATCCTAATGCTCCCAAGAAGAACCCTTCCTATGGGATGGAAGCTAGGAAGGATAACTAACCCGGAGTTTATGGTCTTGGTAAGTCTTAACCCTTTATGATTGTTGTATTTATGTTATGAAATGAGTTAATGTAGTTTTATAGTTCATATGATCATGTCATATTGATGAATTGCTCAAAGAATGAATTTTTGCAAAATTTCATGCTTAACAGGGATACAGTGAAATTTTACATTTTGAAAAAAATTTGCCTTGCATTGATTGAAGTTTCATTGTGTGCAAAAGTATTGTATATGATCATGTTTAATGTTCGAGAAGGTAGTTCCTCCATAAAATAAGTTTAAGGTTGAGTTTTGAAATTTGTGAAGTTTGGCAAAAGTTGCTTATGTTGCTAGTGTTCGAAAGTGTAAAATGATGCTCCTTGCTAGTTGATGCTTTGATTTTGAGTGTGTTGATCATGATTTTAATGTTTTATGTGATTCTAAGTGAGTCCTTGTTGTTCTTAAATCTTAAGTGTCATTCGAGGACGAATGTTATTCCAAGTGGGGGAAAATGTAATGCCCTAAAACGAACTAAGGTGAACTAGAGCTTCATGTTGTTTCTTGAGTTAATTTTAAGTTAAAATGAGTTACTTTTGTGTCCTTAGGCAGTGTGTGAAGTTTGGTTAATTTTGGAGGTCAAACGACCAAGAACGTCCATGACGTTTGGAAGGTGTGCCTTAGAAAGTACTTGTGTGTCTTGAGGTGTTTGAGTGAGTACGGCCCGTCGTTTGGGAGTCGTGGATGCTGCCTGCCAAAAGTTGTCTTTTACTGTTAAGTCTTGGGGTGTTTGGTAAATTCAGCCCAAGTCCTTTATGACCTTAGGACGTTAGTTTTAGAGTTTATTATTTATATTAAAGTGTTCTAAACCCTGATGCCTAATTTTATACCTCACTTTCCAAAACCCCAAAACACCTCTCCCTTAGAATTCTCTCTCTAGTCTCTTTGGAAGCTAGAAGTCAAGAAGAGCTAGGAGGGCTGGTTTGGGAGTGATATTCTTCAAAAATCATTGTGTTGTATTGAATTTGAGGTATGGTATCCATCCTTTAACACTCTTCCATCAAGGAGTCAATTCCAAAAGATTTCAAAAAGGGTTTTCAAGCTCTACTTTCTTCTATCTTTTATTCTAAGCATAGGTCTTCTTGTAAAAGTGTTTTAATGTTTCAAAGGTGTTTATTCTAGAATTAATTGATTATTTTAATCTCAAAAACTTAATGAACTCATGTTTATGCATAATTGAAACTTTTAGCTTAAGAAATGGGTTAAGTGAACATGTTTGTGTAGAGAATGAACTTCGGTTTTCTTGTGTTGTTATTTTGGTTTAGCTACTGCCCTAAGGGCCTTATTATGATGAAATATTGAGAAAAATATTATAGGTGGTAATGGCTTGGTTAAATGGTGAGTTTCTCATATTGTATATTTCTTATTATAAATTGATTTTGAGTGGTATGGTCCACCTTCTTGGTGGCGGTGTTTACTTGATGAACTTGATATTACTTAGTATGTATTGTGAGTGTGGTTTTGAAGGTCTAATATGTGAAATGAAGAGATATTGGAAATGAGTCGTGTATTGTGTTTTGTGAAGCTTGAATTACATGTTTGACCTAGATTATGCCTAAATGAAATATATGATTATGTGAAGTATGTAAGGTATGTGAGTTGATGAATGAAGGTCTAAAGCATGTATAGAAGTAATGTGCATGAAATGATTCTTATATGCAAGGTGTGCTCACATGTACACACACACACTTAAATGAACGTATGAAGCTAAGTTGAGTAAAAAGGGGAGTGTTGGGGTGAACACTCTTCGTGAGTTGAGATGAAGTGTTTAGTAGCAACCTCACTATTCCTAATGAGTTTTCTAAGATAGGTTGGAGGATGAATGCCCTTCGTGAGTTGAGATGTGGTATTCACTAGTTATCCTTAACCTATAGTTTATAATGTTGAGAATATGTGGGGAGTTATGCCTAGCACCGAAAGGACATGAAGAAGAGGTGTATTACACTACGTAAGTTGAGATGTTGTATTCCAATGTAAGATGAGTACTCCTCGTTAGTAGAGAATGAGTTACTTAGTAGCAATCTCCTTATCCCTTAACTATGTGCCCACATAGGTTTAGCTATTGGGAAAGCCATGTAAAAGCTAAGAAGTATGACCTTACTCTAGGCAAGTGAGGATCCATCATCCGATAGGGGTCAATATCGGGATTCCATGTCTAGCTCTCATGGTCTTTGTCGGTTAAGCTAACCCCTCACAAAAGTAATTAAAGTACTAAGTCTTCTAAAAGAATGTGATACCTATGTGAATTGAATGAAATAGGTCTTCTAAAAGAACGTGCTACTTAGGGTAGGTGGTGGTATGGGACGCTATCTATCCATTGCACTAAGTAGGACCTTACGAAAGGGAAGACTTGGTGCCAAACCTTCTAAAAGAGTGTACTACTTAGGGTAGGTGGTGGTATGGGACGCTATCTACTCATTGCACTAAGTAGGCATTCCGAAAGGGAAGTCTTTGGTGTTTTGTTGGGTGTTTTTCTAATGTCTTGTGATTGAGTGGTGACTTGTTCTCCCGAGGTGAGTAAGCCAAAAGGGGTAATCTTGAGGATCACTTTGGTGTGTATTGAAGAAAGTGTTTAGACGTTTACTTCATGTCTTACCTTGGAGAGTCTTAGGATAATCCTTAGGTAGGGAAACTCCTACGGAAATGAGTTCACTTCCTTATTGGCAATGCCTTGGAAATTCACTAATGTTGGAGTCTTTATATCACTGTATTGTCCTAAATAGTTCATTGTTAAGTCAAAAATAGGTTTACTGTAAAGTTTGGGAAGTTCACTGTAATTGCTCCTTTTTGGTTAAAATTATGGAAATTCTTGTTTAAGTGTCAAATGATGTTTCTTGTGTTGTTTTACTTCTAAATTCATGAATGTTATTATTATTTGGCATGAAAGCTTAGTTTACTAAAATGTCCCTTTTTACATGATTTTGCATATGTCATACTTAGTACATTGTTTTTTACTAATACTTTTCTATACTCTATAAGTATAAATTGGAAGTTTTTGTTAGTTTGAAGGTGAAGCTTGGAAAATCTACTCTCTCAAGATTTGGTATATCCTCATATATTCGAGGACATAGTATATGTTCCCTAGTTTTATTATTAAGACTTATTATGTATTTTCTTTCAATGTAAAGGGCCGTGTCCCTAAGATATTATGTCGTGTCTTTAAGTTGTCTTGTGACGATGAGATTCTCTTAGTATCTACTAAAGCCTTCCTTTATTTAGTTATCGTGAAAAGTTGTAAATTCCGCACTACTTTTCATGTCTTATGTAATGAATGATAGTTGAAGGGATTGTATGAGACCCCAAAGGGTCAAGTACGCCGGGTCACCGATCCGAGGGTTACCCCTAGCTTCTAGGGGGCGCTTTGAGGGTCGTGACAAACACCTTGATCCATTATTCATGGAGTTGAAAGAATCGGTTCTTGGGAAGATGAATGAGTCATTCTTCCGGGGGGATGGTGTGCTTAGGTGTCAAGGGAGATTGTGTGTGCCTAATGTGGATTATTTGAGGAGTAGGATCCTTGAGGAATCTCATGGAGCCCGTTACTCTATTCATCCGGGTTCTACAAAGATGTACTATGATCTTAAAAAGGTGTTTTGGTGGGATGGCCTAAAAAGGGATATTGCGGAGTTTGTTGCAAAGTGTCCCAATTGCCAACAAGTTAAGGTCGAGCACCAAAAGTCGAGTGGTTTACTACAAGAAATCCAAATTCCTACTTGGAAGTGGGAAGACGTCAACATGGATTTCGTAGTTTGGTTGCCTCGGACTAGAAAGCAATATGACTCTATATGGGTGGTCGTGGAAAGATTGACCAAATCCGCTCACTTTATTCTCGTTAAGTCTACTTATTCGGCGGAAGACTATGCAAGGATCTATATTGACAAGATAGTGAGTCTTCATGGGGTTCCTTTGTCCACTATATCGGATAGAGGTGCTCAATTTACATCTAGGTTTTGGAGATGTTTTCAAAGAGGTTTGGGTACTCAAGTGAAGTTGAGAACCGCTTTTCATCCTCAAATGGATGGTCAAGCGGAGCGGACTATCCAAACTCTTGAAGATATGCTTAGAGCTTGTATCATTGACTTTAAGGGAAATTGGAATGAGTACTTGCCTTTGGTGGAGTTGTCGTATAATAAAGGTTTCATTCATCCATCTATATGGCTCCTTATGAAGCCTTGTACTGTAGGAGGTGTAGATCTCCTATTGGATAGTTTGAGGTTGGAGATTCTTTGCTCTTGGTCCCGATTTGATCTATAAGACTTTGGAGAAAGTTCATATCATAAGGAACCAGTTGCAAAAAGCCTATAGTCGGCAAAAGTCTTATGCCGATCATAGGAGAAGAGACCTTGAATTTTAAGAGGGTGATATGGTGTATTTTAAAATTTGGCCCATGAAAGGGGTGGTTAGATTTGTCAAGAAAGGGAAGTTAAGTCCTCGTTATGTGGGTCCTTATGAAAATCTTACAAAGGGTTGGTAAGGTTGCATATGAGTTGAAACTACCTAGTGAAATATCTTCAGTTCATCCGGTTTTCCATGTTTCTATGCTTAAGAAGTGTATCGGTAATCCCGAGTCCATTCTTTCTATTGAAGGTCTTGGTGTGCCGGAGAATCTCTCCTATGAGGAGGTTCTGGTCGAAATCCTTGATCGTCAAGAGAAGAGGTTAAGAAACAAATAGGTGGCCTCCGTAAAAGTGTTATGGAGAAACAACCTAGTTGAGGGGATAACATGGGAGGCCGAGGCCGACATGAAGTCTCGTTAGCCTCATCTCTTTGTTAATTAAGGTTAGTTGATCCTATTAATAATGAAAACAATGAGTTAATTTGATTTTGACTTGTTTTGCAAGATATACATAATATATCGTAAAAGATTTATGCTAAAGTGAACTATCATGGAAAATGATCTTTTGCTTGACTTGCACTTATTTGTGTACTTAGTATGTTGTTGTCTTCATAATGTGATAGTGAGCATGTTGATGTGTTGATAAAGGAACTTTTGCATAATTGACTCTTAAATGATATGTTGAGCTCATGTTGGCATAATTGACTCTATAACAATTGAGTTTCCACCTACTTGATTGATATGGAATGCAACATGACCATTTGAGTCAAAGTGGAGAAGTTATTTTTCAAATCTTTCAATAATACTTTGTCGAACCCTTAAACCTTGTTTAAGATCCTTGTTACCATCTCATCGGTTTGGTTTCCCTTCGGTCGAGCTGGTTCTTATTGTTTTGGGCGATTGTGAAGTGGAATGTATCTATCTTTTTAAGCCTCACATTCTCTCCGATTGCCACTTCTTTCTCTCTCCAATCATTCCAACCAGTGTCTCTCTCCATGTTCTAACTTTGGTTTCCACCAGATTTTGGGTAGTTAGTAGGAGAACCCCCAATTGATTTCCCATATAATTTACCTCTTCTTTGTACAATGCCTCCATACTGGCCTCTTTAAGGCACTGCCCACTGCTTAATCCAATGGCCTTTACAATTTTCAATCCACCTCCCATGACATGTTTGGAAAAAAAACTAAGATGAATCATCATTTTAACCATGTTTTCATCACACTTATTGTTCTACTCAATTTGTTTCTTACTCATACTCCATTGTAGTGAAGATGTAACACTCCAAAAAGTTGAGACCTAATATAGAGCCTAACATGAGTGTATAAGGGTTTAGATACAGTTTTAAGACCTAAAATAATGTTTATAATTCATCCTAGAAGTTTTAGAGCCAATCCGTCAAGGAACGTCTATGACGTCCAGAAACTAGCTTAATTGAACTAGTTGATGTCGCTATGTTTGGGGATGGTTTGAGAGGGTCAAATGGAGTCTAAAACTTGTAAAAAGACTTTGGTTAGGTAGAGAGTAGTATAGAGGGTCTAAACGTCCGATAACGACTCCCCAAGGACCCCTTGAAGTGGCCTTGAGGAGGACCCCAACATGGGTGGGCAGGCTGCCACACGTACCCCACTGCCTCAAATCATTTTTCAAAAATAAAAATGGGAATTAGCCTCGCAACGCGGAGTAACTTCCCAGATTTGGTAAAATTGTATTTTTGGCATTTTGACTTCACAAAAAAACTCATTTACGTGAGGGGTGTTTTGAGTAATTTAGGGGGGTGATTATATATAGCCTAAGGGTAATTTTAATTCATTTTTCACTCACCCAAACCAAATTCCCAAAACAAAACCCAAAAGCTCTCACCTCTCTCTACTTTCTCTCTTCCCAATTCCTCCATTGAAGAATGAAGAAAGCCTGAATAAGAAGGTCAATTTGTCTAGGATTTCACTTCAATTTCGTGGATTTATCTTACTTAAGGGATGAGTTCTTCACTCTTGGGATTCCTTTCCCCAAGAAGACCTTTCAAAGTTGATTTCTAAATTACCCAATCCCGGGGGGGGGGGGGTTCCAAATCTAACGGGTATTCTTCTAATCTTTAAATTGATGATAAATTGTGATTTCTATGACTAATTGATTATAGATTGTTGATTAATTTATGGTAATTGATAAAATTTCATGTTGATCATGTTCCATTCCCCAATTTCCCCAAATCTTGGATTATGGTCATGAATTGATGGGAATTGAAGAATAATTTGATTATTAGACTTGTTTTATCTATTCTAATTCATGTATGGATTGACTAGGGTAATGTATTGTTGGGATTGGATTTAATTCTTGATGAATTCATGATGAACCCTAATTCCCCTAACCCTAGGCTGATTGATGTTAATTGGGATAGTGATGATGCAATTGACCTAGCTCTTGTATTAATTACTATTGATTGATGTTACTACACCTATTATTGGATGTAATTGGTTGGTTGATGGTAAGACCATGATGATGGATTTTAAAGGAGATTTGATAAGTCTTCATGATCTAACCTTTTCTTCAATTATGATTGCTTGTAATTGAAGATGTAGTTCAATTGAGTATACCTTGTGAATAGCCTGTGTAGGTGTTGTATGATGTTAAGGCAAGTGTTCCCGAAAGTAAAATGAAGTAATAATGTCAACCCTAACTAGGGTGACTTGAGAGGTTGGCTTAGTAGGTAGGGGGATGGGACTCTACCTAGGCATTGCACTAGTTGGCTTTGAGGGAAGTCCTAGAAGTATGTTGTTGTTGACACCTAAGTTTGACCCTCGACAATATGAATTAATTAACGAGCTTCTCAACTTAAACGATTTGAAATTAAGTTAACTATTTCATCTTGTTAAAATTAAGAAACTCGTAAATTAATTAGATATTTAATTCGTCTTGTTCTTATTTTAGCCTAGCTCTTTAAAGTAAATTCATTGGGTCAGCCTTTTAATTTCCATTGGAACATAAATTGCAATTCTGGTGCTCCTTTTTTCTTGTCCCACTTTAAAATTTCGTTTGATGCAAAACTGAGCCAGCTAGTCCAACTCTGATGGACCATTGACAAACAAATTATCCAGCACAATATTCCCAACCCACTCCCTTTTAATTCCCTCTTAAGTTGTCCCAGGCCCAATCTTTGAATCCTTATAATCCAGCCATTTATCCTATACCCGACCCATCTCCTATATCCCCAACGCTAACAGAGAAAACGTCAAAGCAGCGGTTCCCAACGCCCTCATTTAAAGAAAGGCGTTCTTCATGCTTGGCTGAAGCTCGCGTGGGTGGCGCCTAAGACACCACGCGCCTTATGTACCGTGAACGGGGAACAGCTGGACGCCTTTGTCGTCTCTCTTAACGTCCCTCTCATAGTTGTACGGCCAAAGCAGAGATGGAAGCGCGTGATTTCGTCCTTGTAGCTCAATATTGTGCCACGTCGAGCTTCAAGGTTCGAGAATCGATCTAGACGCTCGCGTCAATTTTTGCTTTTGCTGGGAATTGACTTTCTGGTACAATGGAAAGCTCTTTTTGTCCTGGATTTTTTTTTTTGAATTTTGAGAATTGAGTTGGAATTCCCTCTCTACCCTTGATTCATAGCCGTTTACCTCTTTTCCAGGAAAGATGAAACCCTAATTTCTCGGATATATAAGGACCTTTTGTTTACTGTTAGAAAGAAGAAAAAAAATTGGAGAAGAGAAATGTTTTTTACAGATAGAAAAGCATTAGACAAAAAGTTGAAAAACTTGGAGTGTTAAAGTTCTTAGGAAAGGAGGATATTGAGTTTGAGTTTTTCACAGAACAATAGCTCGAAATACGTTTTGAAAAGAGAAGATCTCTCTCGTTAGGATTCCAGTTTCACAATTCTTTGGTCGTCTCTTGCTCTCTTAAAGTTCATCCTAATCCCACCTCAGCAGTGGGAGTTCGCTGATATTTTGCTCGTTCGTGCCTCGTTCGCTTCCCGAAAATAGGTAACCCCCTTCCTCTCGCTTTTCTCTCCATCTAATATTTCTTTTTCCATGAAATCTGTGGCATACTAAGCTCGCTGCTGCGTGGTTGCGTTGTTATACCTTATTATTGAATATTGGTAGCTCGTTTATGCTACATATGTGTCCTCAAATGTTTTCCAGGATTTAGTTTTTGTTTAAAGATGAGTTTTGTCGTCATGTTGTTCTAGTATCGAATGTGTTATACCTTGTTGGTTGAAGTTCTATCTTGTTGCTCCTTTTTAAACCTGTTATCTTGAATGTGAAAATTTATATTATTTCGTTTATAATGTATGTGCTATTGTTTGGGTTGTTGATGTCCAAACGTCGCTGTCCTATGATTCCCTCTCTTAGTTCTATAATCAGATGTTAGTTGGTCAGGATAAGTAAAAATTCATCCAAAAAGTTGTAATGCAGTTTTTTTTTTCTAAATTAAAGTAGTATGTAAGAGAGTATAGGCCACTTGGCCAAAATAGTACTTTTTCTCTTGTATAAATAGAGGGTTTTCCCTCATAATAAAATAAGCTCTTCCAACCAACTTTTTCTTATCTCTTATTCTCAATTCTGCTTCCACCCCCCAAATTTGTATCAGAGCTATCAGGTATATAAGAAGATAACAAAAATCTATGGAAAACCAAGCAGAATTAACAAACATACAGAAACAGGTATACTCATTTTCATTCATGAGTAGCTAAACTGATTTATTCCTAATAATCTCTTGTTGATTATAATTGTTTATTATGTTTTAATAATGTTATAATAACCATCTTTAGAAGGTTTGCTACGGAAATAATCTGAGAGTCAGTATACCCAGACTATGCCATCCTAAAGTTGAAACCGGTAGGCAAGAAGGCCAATTAGGGGAGTAAACACAGTTGAGGCGCTGTTAGGTTAACTAATCAAAGACGAAAACCATAGTAGTGACTAGACGAGATGATTATTAAATTATTATTATTACATAATTAATAAGTATAAGATATTAAGAGATTAGAAGGAATAAAAATTTTAGCGAAAAAATGATAAAATGAATTCTTATTTATTAGATGATGATGTTAACTACAAAATATTAATTCTTTATATATTAAAAGATCTTAATATTGATATGAAAAGAACAATTTATGAAAAATTATCGACATATGAGATAATTGAAGAAACAATTCATGGTTGGGCAGAATTAATTATACCAAATGATTTTGACATAGATTTATATGATGATCTAGAATTATTCATAGATCAATGATAGATTATTTATACTTACAACTCTGGAGGAAAACTAAAGAAGAAATAGATTTACTTGAAAAATTACTAATAGAAAATGTAAATAAATATTTATTAACTAAAGAGGAAGAATATTTAGAATATATAGAAAACAACGCTAATGAAATACAAAGATTAAATCTAATTAAAAAAGAATATTATGAAAAAACATTTTCTTGTTAAAACTATGAAGAAAAATCCACTATTAAATAAAGAGACTACTATAACAAAAACTACTATAGAAAGAAAGAATCACGTTCACAGAAAGATAAGAAAATTAAAGAAAAAATTAACTAAATTATATCCAAAATATAAACAATTGAATATTACAAAAATAGATAACGAAGAATTAGAAAGATTAATAGGTACTATATCTAAAATAGAATATAAATATATAAAACATTTAAAACAAAGATGAATAAAGAATATAAAGAAAAGCTTAATAACATAATTATGGCAAAAAGAAATGAATTGCAACAAAGAGAAAATTGGCTTAATTATAATATATTTGCAGGAGTTTGTAAGAAATCTATAATAGTACAAAGAAAGGCTATTTTGCATCTAGAAATACAAATAAATATGTTAGAATATAAATTACAACATGATATAAATTACAACATGAATCATAATGAATAAAGAAGAATTTGCAGTAGACGAAAAAACATATGAAAATCAAGACGGATTAATAATAAAAATAATATTTTCAAATTTAGGAAGAAGATATAAAAAAATAGGAAATAACTTGTATTTGATGTTAGAAAAAGAAACAGTAAAATTAGAAGATAGTTTAACAGCTATGATAAGAATAACAAAGGAAAACGAAGAAATAGATAAATCAAAAGAGATTGAAAAAATAAAAATACAAGCAAAGCAGGAAGTACAACATCTAGAAAAATTAAAAAATACAAAAATAAGTCAATTAGAAAAAGAATTAGCTAAGCTCAAATTATTATATGAAACTAAACAACAAGAGAAACAAATAGAAAAAGAAAAAGAAAAAGAATTTGAATTGACACAAGAAATAAATAAAATGAAACAAATATTAAATGAAAATCTTGAAATAGACGAAATAAATGAAATGAATGATGAAATGAATGAATCAGATACAATGAATGATCAAAAATCAGAAATAAGTGATATAAGTGAAACATACACAGAAATTCTAGAACAAGTAAATAAGCCAAAAAAATTAGAAATAAATACAGGAGATATAAATCAACCTAGCACATCAAAAGTTAAAACCCCGGATAATAGTCCTAGGAGTAATCCTAGACGGACAACACCAACCTATTATACAGATAGTTATGAAAGATCAGATAGAACAAATGCGATATGAAATAGTAGACTAAATAAAAAATGGAAGCCTAGACCAATAATTGAACAATATAACTTTTTAGATCTAGATTGTGTTATAGATATAAATAAAGTAATTTTACTATGGGTAGGAAATATATCTAAACAATTAATTGATAACAAAATAACAACAAAAGAAACGCCAGGACATATAGAAAGAACATTTGTAGGAACAACAAAATTATGGATAGAAAATTTACCCCTAGAAAGTTTAGAAACACTTAGGAGTGATAAGAAAATAGATGGATCACCATCAACAACAAATATAGACATACTAGATAAATATGAATTAGCAATAAGAAATGAATTTGGTGGTATGACTACAGAAATAAAAGAACAAAATAGAGAAAAAATAATAAATAGACAACTTATGACAAAATTAGCTATATGTAAAATGTGTTATATAGAAGAATACACATGTGCATTTAAAGAATATTATTACAAAGCAAGATATGATATAAATGAAGCAAAAGAAATAAGACAACAATATTTTACAAAATTACCAGAACCATTTAGTACAAAAATAATTAAAGATTGGAATAATGAAGTATTAACAGATACGTTAGGAGCTAGAATAAAATTTTTACATCAATGGTTTGTACAATTATGTGAAAACCAAAAATAAAAAATAAAAATGGAGAAAGTACTAATCAAAAATTTAGCATGTTGTAAAGATAAAACAACACCACAGTTTGGTTGTACAGATAAATATTATAAAAAACCTAAACGATATAACAAGTATAGAAAAACCAAAACTAGATATAAATACAAAAAACCAAGACAAAGATATTATGTAAAAAATTATAAAATAAAAAGACCTTATAGACCAAAAAGAAAACTATCAGACTGTACTTGTTATAACTGCGGAAAGTTAGGCTATTTAGCTAGAAATTGTAAGTTACCTAAAAATCCAAAAGAAAAACAAATTGCAGAAGTAATTATAGATAATGAAGAATACATGCAGATAGATTACATAGATTATGAATTAAGTGAAAAATGACAGTCTATATGAAGTATCGGATATAGAACCTGAATTAAAAAATGAAATAGATATTGATCTAGATAATGACTAAATGAACGAAGAAATCTAATGTCTGAAGAGGACATAAAAATAATATCTAAAGAAGAATATCAAAATGAAGAATCAGCAGAACAAAAAATTATATTTGATAATACAATTTTTGAACAAATAAAAGAAAAAGAATTAGATTTAAGTGTTGAAAAAGTACTTGAAATACCTACAATAAGAAATTGGTTTAAAAAACAAAAAGATGAATACTATGTAGTTAACCAAAAAGAACACATCATAGATTGTAAATATACAAAAGGAAAAGCACAAATTCCTATATTAAATAAGAGAATAATAAATAAAGAAATACAAGACATCAAAGCTAAAACACCCATAAAGTACGTACACTTAGGAGGAACAGAAATATTGATAAAAGCTTGTTTTAGAGAAGGAATAGATACACCTATTGAAATATATTTAGCAGATGATAGAATTATACATCCTATAGAAAAAAGTGTAATAAGTGCAGTAAGAGGAAACTTAATATATCAATAATTTAAATTTATAATAAGTGCCAACTACTCAGTAGCATTAACAGATAGAAACATAGATAAATCATTAGTTCTATATTGGAAAATGTCTGGAATAGAGCTAGCACCAGGCAGTAAAATATTTACAGCAAGATGTAAAAACTTATATATACTAACAACAAAACATAAAGTAACGGCAAGAAATAAAATTGATAAAATAAAAATAGAAAATCCTTTTGAAAGAATAATTACTATAATAGATAATAATGATTATAGCTATAAAGAAATTGACATAGAAGAAGATTTAGAAATTGTAAAAGAAAGATTGAGTACTTCAAGTATACCAAATGCATTAACTAGAACTACCTCATCAAGAGCAAGCACATCTAAAAGGAACTATGAAGTTTCGAAAAATTTATTAAATATAGAAGAAACAACATTATACCATTATTTTATAACAGGAATAGTAGATCAAAGAAAATATAAAATTTTAATAAATACAGGACAAGAAGAGAATTATATAACAAGAGAATTAGTATTAGAAACAGAAATTATAAAAACAGGACATTTATGCCCTGGATTACCTAGTGAGATAGTAAACACAAGCGAAGAAGTAACAGAAAAAAAAAATTATAGGAGGAATACCAATAGTAATATCATTTAAAATATACCAAGGAAGCCAGAATATTACCCTAGGAATAAAATGGTTAGAAAAAGTTAAACCATATAGTATAGAGCATGAACAATTAATAATAACTTACCAAAATAAGAAAATAATTATTAAAAGAACAAAATGAATAATGAAAATATATATACTTGCAAAAATTATTGTAGAAGGATACCACAACAGATATTATACCCCCATGATAGATACAGGAGCAGAAGCAAATATATGTAAATATAATTGTTTACCAGAGGATAAATAGGAGAAATTAAAAACACCTATGGTAGTGACAGGATTTAATAACGAAGGCAGTATGATTACATATAAAGCAAAAAATATAAAAATACAAATATGGAATAAAATATTAACAGTAGAAGAAATGTACAATTTTGAATTTACAACAAAAGATATGTTATTAGGAATGCCATTTTTAGAAAGATTATACCCTCATATTATAACAAAAACACATTGGTGGTTTACTACACCATGTGGAAATAAAATAGGAGCAAAAAGAGTAAATAACAAACAAAGAAAACCCAAAGAATGGATAAAAGGAAGTGAAAAAATAAACCAGGAAATGGAAAATATAAGTAAAACCCAAATAACACAATTAGAAATTATCATATTTACAATAGATAAGGTTAAAATAATTAACGAACAATTAGAATTATTATATAGTGAAAATCCATTACAAGGATGGGAAAAGCATAAGATAAAAGTAAAGATTGAATTAATAGATGAAAATAGTATAATAACACAAAAACCATTAAAATATAATTTTGATGATTTAAAAGAATTTAAAATGCATATAGATGAACTATTGAAGAATAATTATATACAGGAAAGCAATAGTAAACATACAAGTCCAGCATTTATAGTTAATAAACATAGTGAACAAAAACGAGGTAAAAGTAGAATGGTTATAGATTATCGCAACTTAAATGCTAAAACTAAAACATATAATTACCCAATACCAAATAAAATACTAAAAATAAGACAGATACAAGGATATAACTATTTCAGTAAATTCGATTGTAAATCAGGATTTTATCACTTGAAACTAGAAGAAGAATCTAAACAGCTAACAGCATTTACTGTACTACAAGGATTTTATGAATGGAATGTTCTACCATTTGGATATAAAAATGCACCAGGTAGATATCAACATTTTATGGACAATTATTTTAATCAATTAGAAAATTGCATTGTCTATATAGATGATATATTATTATACTCAAAAACACAAGATGAACATATTAGGTTATTAGAAAAATTTATTTACATAATTCAAAATTCTGGTATAAGCCTAAGTAAAAAGAAAGCAGAAATTATGAAACCTCAGATAGAATTTCTAGGAATACAAATAGATAAAAATGGAATAAAGATGCAGACCCATATAGTACAAAAGATAATCACCCTTGATGAAAATATAGATACAAAGAAGAAATTACAATCCTTCTTAGGATTAGTAAACCAAGTAAGAGAATATATACCAAAATTAGCAGAACATTTAAAACCATTACATAAAAAACTTAAGAAAGATGTTGAATATCATTTTGATAATAAAGATAAAGAACATATAAGACATATTAAAAACTTATGTAAGACATTACCAAAACTATATTTTCCCGATGAAAATAAATCATTTACTTATATTGTTGAAACAGATTCAAGCAATCATAGTTATCTATGGAGGAGTTTTAAATATAAATATGACAAAGAAAAAATAGAACATCATTGTAGATATTACTCAGGATCTTATGCAGAAGCACAAATAAAATGGGAGATAAATAGAAAAGAATTGTTTGCATTATATAAATGTTTATTAGCATTTGAACCATATATTTTTACAACAAATTTATTGTAAGAACAGATAATACACAGGTAAAGTGGTGGATAACTAAAAAGGTACAAGATTCAGTTACAACAAAAGAAATAAGAAGATTAGTATTAAATATATTAAATTTTACATTTACAATTGAAGTAATCAAAACTGACAAAAATCTTATTGCAGACTACCTCTCCAGAGGAAGATACAATGGAGAAAATACTAGCTACAATGACAATACTCTGTCAAAAAATGGAAAAGATAGAAACTGAAGTACAAATATTAAAAGATACAGTTAAAAGTCAGCAGCATGACTTAAAACATGCGGAGCTAAGTCAGCAGCATGACTCAAAACATGCGGAGCTAGAAGGTGACGTTGGGAAACACCTTAAAACCCATAACAAAATAATATATACAGCTGCAGGCAGCACATCTACAGGAGGATCAGCTACAAAAAAGGAAGAAGGTAAGACAAAATATATAAATACCAATATGAAAAAACTATTTTCCAAACCGTATTCTCCAAAAAATACCCAAAAATATATATTCGTACCCCCACAAGTAAATACTTACAAAGCCAGCCTAGACTCACATAAGCAAACATATAACCATATTACCAGAATGTATATAGAAAATATACATAAGATACAAACCTTTTTGAACCTAAACCCCAGAGCAAAAGATACCAAAAATCCAAATGAAAATTATATAACCCAATACCTACAAGGGTACAACAAACTCATAGCACAACCAGGTACAAATTCAAATCTAGTAGCAACCTGCTACAATTACGGACTGTTAAGTACAGTATACACTGTAACAGAAGAAGAAGTAGCTAAAATACCAGAGCTACACAAAGCATTTCTGCAATATAAAAGAATAACTAAAGGAACTTTATTTTATATATAGTTTTACTCAGCAACAGCAGAGATACTATATGATGAAATCAAACCTACAATCCAAGTTATTAAGATAGGATTAACTAGAGAAATGATAATACCAGAAAAAATAGATGTACAAGAAGAAATTCAGAAGGTAAATATCCCCAAGTTTTATGCAAATAAAAGGACTATTGGGATAGCTACTATACTGAATGAATTATCAAACAACTACCTAAACGAAAATGCAATTTGGAGCTATTACAATAGAGAGCAGACAATGATATATTCCAATTGCAGAGAACTAAGAGCAGCAGATATGGAAGAATTACGTCAATGGATATTAAGCTTGCTAAAGCCAGAACAGACACCTACCTCAAGAGCTATCAGAAAAAGCTTTATTTCTCCAAATCTAATGACAAGATACTGCAAACTAGTAGGACAAAAATATCCAGACCACCTATGTACGAAATGTAACGGAGAAGATGACTACGTCCCAGAAGTACAGCTAGAATGAAGACATGTGTAAAGAGAAAAAGCATTATCACTATGTAAAGTAGTGAATAATATGTAAAGTAATAAAGTAGTGAATAGTATAAAGTAGTGAATAATATGTAAAGTAGTGAATAGTATGTCGGCCATATAAAAAGTAAAGGCCACTATCTTTTATTTTCTTGCGTCGGCCCAATAAAATAAGGCAATGTGTAAAGTAGTATGTAAGAGAGTATAGGCCACTTGGCCAAAATAGTACTTTTTCTCTTGTATAAATAGAGGGTTTTCCCTCATAATAAAATAAGCTCTTCCAACCAACTTTCTCTTATCTCTTATTCTGGTAATATGGTTATATGTTTGCTTATGTGAGTCTAGGCTGGCTTTGTAAGTATTTACTTGTGGGGGTACGAATATATATTTTTGGGTATTTTCTGGAGAATACGGTTTGAAAAATAGTTTGTTCATATTGGTATTTATATATTTTGTGTTACCTTCTTCCTTTTTTGTAGCTGATCCTCCTGTAGATGTGCTGCCTGCAGTGTATATATTATTTTGTTATGGGTTTTAAGGTGTTTCCCAACGTCACCTTCTAGCTCCGCATGTTTTGAGTCATGCTGCTGACTTAGCTCCGCATGTTTTAAGTCATGCTGCTGACTTTTAACTGTATCTTTTAATATTTGTACTTCAGTTTCTATCTTTTCCATTTTTTGACAGAGTATTGTCATTGTAGCTAGTATTTTCTCCATTGTATCTTCCTCTGGAGAGGTAGTCTGCAATAAGATTTTTGTCAGTTTTGATTACTTCAATTGTAAATGTAAAATTTAATATATTTAATACTAATCTTCTTATTTCTTTTGTTGTAACTGAATCTTGTACCTTTTTAGTTATCCACCACTTTACCTGTGTATTATCTGTTCTTACAATAAATTTGTTGTAAACAATATATGGTTCAAATGCCAATAAACATTTATATAATGCAAACAATTCTTTTCTATTTATCTCCCATTTTATTTGTGCTTCTGCATAAGATCCTGAGTAATATCTACAATGATGTTCTATTTTTTCTTTGTCATATTTATATTTTAAAACTCCTCCATAACTATGATTGCTTGAATCTGTTTCAACAATATAAGTAAATGATTTATTTTCATCGGGAAAATATAGTTTTGGTAATGTCTTAAATAAGTTTTTAATATGTCTTATATGTTCTTTATCTTTATTATCAAAATGATATTCAACATCTTTCTTAAGTTTTTTATGTAATGATTTTAAATGTTCTGCTAATTTTGGTATATATTCTCTTACTTGGTTTACTAATCCTAAGAAGGATTGTAATTTCTTCTTTGTATCTATATTTTCATCAAGGGTGATTATCTTTTGTACTATATGGGTCTGCATCTTTATTCCATTTTTATCTATTTGTATTCCTAGAAATTCTATCTGAGGTTTCATAATTTCTGCTTTCTTTTTACTTAGGCTTATACCAGAATTTTGAATTATGTAAATAAATTTTTCTAATAACCTAATATGTTCATCTTGTGTTTTTGAGTATAATAATATATCATCTATATAGACAATGCAATTTTCTAATTGATTAAAATAATTGTCCATAAAATGTTGATATCTACCTGGTGCATTTTTATATCCAAATGGTAGAACATTCCATTCATAAAATCCTTGTGGTACAGTAAATGTTGTTAGCTGTTTAGATTCTTCTTCTAGTTTCAAGTGATAAAATCCTGATTTACAATCGAATTTACTGAAATAGTTATATCCTTGTATCTGTCTTATTTTTAGTATTTTATTTGGTATTGGGTAATTATATGTTTTAGTTTTAGCATTTAAGTTGCGATAATCTATAACCATTCTACTTTTACCTCGTTTTTGTTCACTATGTTTATTAATTATAAATGCTGGACTTGTATGTTTACTATTGCTTTCCTGTATATAATTATTCTTCAATAGTTCATCTATATGCATTTTAAATTCTTTTAAATCATCAAAATTATATTATAATGGTTTTTGTGTTATTATACTATTTTCATCTATTAATTCAATCTTTACTTTTATCTTATGCTTTTCCTATCCTTGTAATAGATTTTCACTATATAATAATTCTAATTGTTCGTTAATTATTTTAACCTTATCTATTGTAAATGTGATAATTTCTAATTGTGTTATTTGGGTTTTACTTATATTTTCCATTTCCTGGTTTATTTTTTCACTTCCTTTTATCCATTCTTTGGGTTTTCTTTGTTTGTTATTTACTCTTTTTGCTCCTATTTTATTTCCACATGGTGTAGTAAATCACCAATGTGTTTTTGTTATAATATGAGGGTATAATCTTTCTAAAAATGGCATTCCTAATAACATATCTTTTGTTGTAAATTCAAAATTGTACATTTCTTCTATTGTTAATATTTTATCCCATATTTGTATTTTTATATTTTTTGCTTTATATGTAATCATACTGCCTTCGTTATTAAATCCTGTCACTACCATAGGTGTTTTTAATTTCTCCCATTTATCCTCTCGTAAACAATTATATTTACATATATTTGCTTCTGCTCATGTATCTATCATGGGGGTATAATATCTGTTGTGGTATCATTGTACAATAATTTTTGCAAGTATATATATTTTCATTATTCATTTTGTTCTTTTAATAATTATTTTCTTATTTTGGTAAGTTATTATTAATTATTCATGCTCTATACTATATGATTTAACTTTTTCTAACCATTTTATTCCTAGGGTAATATTCTGGCTTCCTTGGTATATTTTAAATGATATTACTATTGGTATTCCTCCTATAATTATTTTTTTTTCTGTTACTTCTTCGCTTGTGTTTACTATCTCACTAGGTAATCCAGGGCATAAATGTCCTGTTTTTATAATTTCTGTTTCTAATACTAATTCTCTTGTTATATAATTCTCTTCTTGTCCTGTATTTATTAAAATTTTATATTTTCTTTGATCTACTATTCCTGTTATAAAATAATGGTATAATGTTGTTTCTTCTATATTTAATAAATTTTTCGAAACTTCATAGTTCCTTTTAGATGTGCTTGCTCTTGATGAGGTAGTTCTAGTTAATGCATTTGGTATACTTGAAGTACTCAATCTTTCTTTTACAATTTCTAAATCTTCTTCTATGTCAATTTCTTTATAGCTATAATTATTATTATCTATTATAGTAATTATTCTTTCAAAAGGATTTTCTATTTTTATTTTATCAATTTTATTTCTTGCCGTTACTTTATGTTTTGTTGTTAGTATATATAAGTTTTTACATCTTGCTGTAAATATTTTATTGCCTGGTGCTAGCTCTATTCCAGACATTTTCCAATATAGAACTAATGATTTATCTATGTTTCTATCTGTTAATGCTACTGAGTAGTTGGCACTTATTATAAATTTAAATTTTTGGTATATTAAGTTTCCTCTTACTGCAGTTATTACACTTTTTTCTATAGGATGTATAATTCTATCATCTGCTAAATATATTTCAATAGGTGTATCTATTCCTTCTCTAAAACAAGCTTTTATCAATATTTCTGTTCCTCCTAAGTGTACGTACTTTATGGGTGTTTTAGCTTTGATGTCTTGTATTTCTTTATGTATTATTCTCTTATTTAATATAGGAATTTGTGCTTTCCCTTATCTATATAGGCGTCTTCATCGGTCAACTGATAAGTCGGGGTGAACGACTTGGATTTGCCCTTCTTGGAGTAGAGACTTATCCTCTTTTGAGCCATTTTTACCTGTGGAGTAGTTGTTAGTATCATAGCAGCTTAACTACACACTCGAAAAACAACAGAAAGAAGAAAGCATGAAAATAAAAATACAACTTTTCACTGCAGGTTCAGGTGGACGATACCCATCGAAGGTCCGTAGAACCTGTATGTCATTTGGATGGGTGAAAATAGCCTCTCTGAAGGAAAAATGGATGTGCAGAATGGACCATCGAGCAATCGACAAACCCTAGTCCACCTCTGTTGTTCGACTCAGGCTTATTTTTGGACATTTTAAACGACGGACCCATCGAGGGTCCATCGACTGAACGACACTCTGTAGACGGGGTCTCGTACTCTGGGCATGTGAAATATTTGAGGCCACTTTCAATGTCAACTTCTGAGTTTCTTCAGTGAACCATTTTAACACAATCAGGTTTAAACATGCTTTTCAACACATCATCTACTAGTTCGTCATTCCTAGGGTTCCTCTTTCGTACAAATATCTAACCTAATTGAGTGAAAAGTTGAACCCTAGGTCAGAACGTACATGAAGAATTAGACACACAACGTTTTATGTAGTTAAATTGGTACACAACTACTGTCTATCATCCCAAGGGAAGTAACTATGCGACTTTTAGCAAGCAAAGTGAATAAATTTAGTCCCAAAGTCAAGACCCACTCCCGACTTCCTATATTCAACTATGAAGGAGAATTCAAAGTGAAGGGAAATCGAAATACCTTTCAAGGAGTGAACAGTGTTGTGGTTGTGTGCCTACAGTGATATGCAACCCGAAGAAGTTGCCTACGCTTTCCGAACCCGATCACCTGACTTTGTAGAATGGAGGAAGAGAGAATTCAGGATAGAAAATGTTTGGGATTTGGAGAAGGGGACAAATGATTTTGGGAGATGGGGTATTGAATTGGGAGTGCTTTAGGGAAGAATTTGATGGGGTGAAACAATTATGTCATGAAAGAAAATGGAATGAGGGCAAGAATTTGAATGGTTAGGTTTTTAATCGAACCGTCCGGGTCAGGTCGGTTAACTAGCCATCTGTATCCACGAGACTCCATTGACAGCCCGTGTGTCACGACCCAAAATTACCCCCTAGAAGTTAGGGCTAACTCTCAAATCGTGGTCGGGCGTACTAGACCCCTTTGGGTTCTCGTACAAGCCCTTCAACTCTCGTTCGTAACATAAAGCATGAAAAGTAGTGCAAAATTAAAACTTTTCACGATAATAATAATAAAATAAGTATTTTCATAAATACTAGGAAATCTTGTCGTCACAAGCCAACTTAAAGACACAACATAGAATCTTAGGAACACAGCCCTCTACAATAAAAAGGAAATACAATTTAAGTCTTAATAAAGAAACTAAGAAACATAAACTATGTCCTCGAATATATGAGGAAATACCAAATTCTTGAGAGATAGAATTCCCAAGCTCAACTCCGATCCTCCAGAAAGGCTTCCAAGCTATACTCATAAGGTATATAAAAGTATGGGGCTAGTACAATCATTGTACTAAGTATGACATATGCAAAAACATGTAAAAAGGGACATTTTTAACAAAATAAGCTTTCATGCCAATTTAATAAAACATTCATGAACTTATGAACAAAACAACATAAGAAGCATCATTTAACACTTAAAGCAGAACTTCCATAATTTTACCTCTACATATCACTTTACAGTAAGCACACTTGACTTCATAGTGAACTACTCATGTATACGACTCTCACACAAGTACTCTCCTCCAATAGTAATCTTAGGTCACACCAAGTGCAATGTGAGAGTAGCATCTCATACTACCACTCCTACTAGCGCTCCTAATGGATTCCCAAGGATTTGAGCACGTTACAACAAGTTAACCAAAAAGATGCATTTACAGTGAACTATTTCATTGACATTTCATTGAACCATTTTAAGACTTTAAAGTAAGTTTAAAAACTTTACATTAGACTAAAGACTCCAACAATGGTGAACTTCCAAAGTTTTGCAAATGAGGAAATGAGTCCATTCACGTAGGAGTTTCCCCACCTAAGGATAATCCCAAGACTCTCTAAGGTAAGACATGAAGGAAATGTCTAAACACTTCCTTCAACACACACCCAAGCGATCCTCAAGACTACCCCGTTTGGCTTACTTGCCTCGGAAGAATGAATCACCACTCAAAGACAAGACCTTAGAAGAAAACCCAACAAAACACCAAAGGCTTCCCTTTTGGAATTCCTACTTAGTGCAATGAGTAGGATGGCGTCCCATACCACCACCTACCCTAAGTAGTACATTATTTTAGAAGGTTTGGCACCAAGTCTTCCCTTTCGGAAAGTCCTACTTAGTGCAATGTATAGGTAGCGTCCCATACCACCACCTACCCTAAGTAGCACGTTCTTTTAGAAGACTTAGTTCAATCAAATCACATAGGTAACACATTAATTAGACAACTTATCATTTTTAATAGTTTTGTGGGGGGTTAGCTTAACCGACAAAGACCATGAGAGCTAGGCATGGAATCCCGATATTAACCCCTATCCGATGTGGGATCTTCACTTGCCTAGAGTAAGGTCATACTTCTTAGATTTTACATGGCTTTTCCAATACCTATACCTATGCGGGCACATAGTTAAAGGATAGAGAGATTGCTACTAAGTGACTCATTCTCCACTAACAAGGAGTACTCATCTCAAAAGGTATAAGGGAATACGACATCTCAACTCACGAAGCGTATTCCATCTCTTCTTTCTATCCTCTCTGTACTATCATAACTCCCCATGGATCCTCACATTATAGATTATAGGTTAAGGATAGCTAGCGAATGCCACATCTCAACTCACGAAGTGCATTCATCCTTCGAACTATCTAGGAAAGCTCATTAGGAATAGTGAGGTTGCTACTAGACACTTCATCTCAACTCACGAAGAGTGTCCACCCAAGACTCCGCTTCTTTCTAAACATAGCTTCATTCATTCACTTAAAGTGTGTGTACATGTAAGCACACCTTGCACATAAGCATCATTTCATACACATTACTTCTAAACATACTTTAGACTTCCATTTATCAACTTACACACTTTACATACTTCGCTTAGTCACATTTTTCAATTAGACCAAAATCAAGGTCAATATCCAATTCAAGCTTCACAATCACAAAACAAGACCCATTTACAATTCCTATTCATTCTAAGCTTTAGACCATCAAGATCCTATTCTTAATACATAATGAACATTACCAATTAATCAAATAAGCACCGCCACCTAGAAGGTGGACCATACCACTCAAGATCAATTTATCATAAGCATAATACAATGTAAGCAACTCTTCAATTTACTAAGCCATAACAACCAATAAACATTTTTATTATTATTTCATCATAATAAGGCCCTTAGGGCAGTAGCTAAACCACCGTTACAACACAATAAAAACCAAAGTTCATTTTATACATAAACATGCTCATTTGACCCATTTCATAAACCACAACGTGAAAAGAAACTTTAACATGATTTCATTAGGGTTTTAGCATGAGAATCATCAACTAACATTAATAATATCATTAATTTTTCATTAGAAACATTTTCATGCAAGACCCATGTTGGATTGAAGATAATAGAAGTTAGGGTTGAAGACCCCTTTTTGAAATTCATTGGAAATGGCTTCTTGAATGAAAGGGTATTCAAGAATGGATACCATACCTCACTAAGCAAGAAAAATACAAGAGTTTTGATGAAGGAATCACGTCCAACCTTCCCTCTTTCCTTCCTTGACCTCTAGCTTTCAATGGTGACTTTCGGAGAGTTTTATTTAGAGAGTGAGTTTGAATATTTGAAGTGAGGGGTCTTGTATAGGTCTAGGGTTTAAAAATAACTTAATATAACCTAAAAACACTAAAAATATCAGCCTAGGGTCTTAAAAAACTTGGGGTGTATTTACATAAAATACCCCAAGTTGGAAGCAGCTTTCACAGCTTTTGGAGGTGGCCAGTCGACGACCCAAGCTACTGGACATCGATGAGTCGAAGGCCCGTGATGCTGGGCGTCGATGGCATCATAGTCTGGTTCAAGGGAGGTCTGGACCTCCCAATAAGTATGGAACGACTGCCCCCCAGTCGACGGGGCGTCGATGGACTTACGCCCTGTATACTGCTCCGTCGATTGGGCAGTGTCCTTGGCAGCTTTGTCCAAATCTTGAGCCCTTCATCTAGGGACCCTTGTGGGTTCTAGGTGGGATCTTGACCGGACGTTAAGCCTCTAAACTAAGTCGTATATGTCTTAGGAATATCTCATGCAAGTTTCAAACAAAACGAACATGTAAAACTCAATCAAACACCTCAAGACACACAAGTATTTTCTAAGGCACACCTTCCGAACGTCATGGACGTTTTTGGTCGATTGACCTCCAAACTCAACCAAACTTCACACACACCTTAGGAATACGAAACTAACTCCTTTTAACACAAAATTCACTCAAGCAACACTTACGAAGCTCTAGCTCACCTTAATTCATTTTAGGGCGTTACATTCTCCCCCACTTGGGATAACATTCGTCCTCGAATGACACTTAAACTTCAAGAGCAACAAGGACTCACTTAACATCACATAAAACACTTCAATCAAGATCAAAACACTAAAATTAAAAGCACCAACTAACAAAGAGCATCATTTCACACTTTCAAACTCTTAGCAACACAAACACTTTTAGCAAAACTTCAAGAAGTCAAAATTCATTCTTAGCCCTCTTTTATGGAGGAACTACCTTCTCCAAAATTAAACATGTTCATATACAAAACCTTTGCACATATTGAAACTTCAATTCAAACAAAAATAAATTTTCTCAAAAATCAAAATTTTACAGTGAGGTTCACTGTGCTCACTGTCAAGCATACCAAAAGTTTAAAAAATCCATTCCTTAAGCAATTCATCAAGATGACATGATCATACGAACTATAAAACCATATAAACTCACTTCATAACATAAAAGCAACAATCATAAAAAGTTAAGACTTACCAAAATCATTAAATCCGGATTAATTATCCTTCCTAGCCCCCATCCCATAGGAAGGGTTCTTCTTGGGAGCATTATGATCTAGGGAAGCTTGATTGACATCTTTTCCCCTTGATTTGAGGTTTGGGCAGTCCCTCATCTTGTGGCGCTTATTACCACATGCAAAACAACCATCCGTCCCGGCAAGACACTTACTCCCATGTTGCTTTCCACAAGTAGGGCACCTAGCCCTTTCATAAGTGTGGCCACCACCTACAGAATGTTGGTTTGGAGTCCTATCCTGGTTTCCCATGGAAAAATATTGGTGATAAAACCTCTTCCTAGGCTTTTGGTGACAAGAATCATCCGACCTAGGCCTTTTTCCCTCTTGCCTTATCTCCCTAATTTTGGACTCCTCAATTTGTTGTGCATAAACCATGAGCCTAGAGATATCCATGTCATTAAGAAGCATTGCCGTACGACACTCTTTTTCCACTAAACTACACTCCCATCACAAATTTGTTCATCCTAGACCTAGGGTTGGCTACCATAGTCGGGGCATACTTAGAGAGTTGGGTAAATTTGAGAGAGTATTCTTACACACTCATTCCCCCTTGACGAAGATTTATGAGCTCAACCATTTTCTTCTCCCTCCACTCTAGGGGAAACTAACATATATTGGAAAGCCTCTTTGAATTCCTCCCAATCAACCAAACCTCTTTCTAATGGTCTCTCACCTCTCCATTGCTCATACCGCACTTGAGCAACATCCTTAAGTTGGTAAGCGGCCAATTCCACTTTGTCCTTAGGGGTCACACCCATAGCATCTACCACTTTGAAAACCTCATCTATGAAGCCTTGTGGATCTTCATCCACCTTAGTGCCATGAAAAGTTGGAGGGTTCATCCTCATGAAATCACGAATTCTAGAGGCGGGAGTACTAGCATTAGGTTAGGGCCTATCTCCTTGGTTAGCTTGGCCAACAAAGTGGTTGTTGACGACATGAACTTGAGCCGTCATGAGTTGGTTCAAGTTCATTAGGGCATCTCTCAACTTCGCATTAGTCATATCACCTTCAACAAAAGGAACTTGAGGCTTAGGAGGCACTTGAGGCCCTTGGGGTTACGGAGGCACTTGAGGTTCTTGAAGGGGAACCTCCACATTCTCTTCCTCCTCTAGGCCAACAATAGGAACTTGGTCATGGAGAGGGATCCTCTCATTATCTACACCACCTTCCTCCCTTCTAGTGGTCGATCTCCTCGTATTCATGTTCTAAAAACACAAAGAGAAAAGGTTGAGAAAAGACACCTTATAAACTCAACAGGCACGATATTAGAATAACAAAGAAAGTGAAACTTCTATCATCCTATAGCCTCTTATCCATGGATGTGTCGCGACTCACACCAATGACCAAGATACTACTAGATGTGGCTTTTGAGACTTTTAGACCTTAAACTATTTCCCAAAACCTTAGTCTCTGATACCAAGTCTGTCACGATCGTGGCCGGGCATACTTGACCCTTTTGGGGTCTCGTACAAGCCCTTGAACTCTCGTTCATAACATAAAGAATGAAAAGTAGTGTGGAATTAAAACTTTTCACGATAATAATAATAAAATAAGTCTTTTCATAAATACTAGGAAATCTTGTCGTCACAAGCCAACTTAAAGACACAACTTAGAATCTTAGGGACACTGTTCTTTACAATAAAAAGGAAATACAATTTAAGTCTTAATAAAGAAACTAAGAAACATAAACTATGTCTTCGAATATATGAGGACATACCAAACTCTTGAGAGATAGAATTCCCAAGCTTCAACTCCGATCCTCGAGAAAGGCTTTTAACTATACTCATAAGGTATATAAAAGTATGGGGCTAGTACAATCAATGTACTAAGTATGACATTTGCAAAATCATGTAAAAAGGGACATTTTTAACAAAATAAGCTTTCATGCCAATTTAATAAAACATTCATGAACTTATGAACAAAACAACATAAGAAGCATCATTTAACACTTAAAGGAGAACTTCCATAATTTTACCTCAACATTTCACTTTACAGTAAGCACACTTGACTTCATAGTGAACTACGCATGTATACGACTCTCACACAAGTACTCTCCTCCAATAGGAATCTTAGGTCACACCAAGTGCAATGTGAGAGTAGCATCTCATACTACCACTCCCACTAGCGCTCCTAATGGATTCCCAAGGATTTGAGCACATTACAACAAGTTAACCAAAAAGATGCATTTACAGTGAACTATTTCATTGACATTACATTGAACCATTTTAAGACTTTAAAGTAAGTTTAAAAACTTTACATTAGACTAAGGACTCCAACAATGGTGAACTTCAAAAGTATTGCAAATGAGGAAATGAGTCCATTTCCGTAGGAGTTTCCCTACCTAAGGATAATCCCAAGACTCTCTAAGGTAAGACATGAAGGAAACGTCTAAACACTTCCTTCAATGCACACCCAAGCGATCCGAAAGACTACCCCATTCAGCTTACTCGCCTCGGGAGAATGAATCACCACTCAAAGACAACACCTTAGAAGAAAACCCAACAAAACACCAAAGGCTTCCCTTTTGGAATGCCTACTTAGTACAATGAGTAGGATGGCGTCCCATACCACCACCTACCCTAAGTAGTACATTCTTTTAGAAGGTTTGGCACCAAGTCTTCCCTTTTGGAAGGTCCTACTTAGTGCAATGTATAGGTAGCGTCCCATACCACCACCTACCCTAAGTAGCACGTTCTTTTAGAAGACTTTGTTCAATCAAATCACATAGGTAACACATTAATTAGACAACTTACTCATTTTTAATACTTTTGTGGGGGGTTAGCTTAACCGACAAAGACCATGAGAGCTAGGCATGGAATCCCGATATTAACCCCTATCGAATGAGGGATCTTAACTTGCCTAGAGTAAGGTCATACTTCTTAGATTTTACATGGCTTTTCCAATACCTATACCTATGCGGGCACATAGTTAAGGGATAGAGAGATTGCTACTAAGTGACTCATTCTCCACTAACGAGGAGTACTCATCTCAAAAGGTATAAGGGAATACGACATATCAACTCATGAAGCGTATTCCACCTCTTCTTCCTATCCTCTCGGTGCTAGGCATAACTCCCCACGGATCCTTACATTATAGACTATAGGTTAAGGATAGCTAGCGAATGCCACATCTCAACTCACGAAGTACATTCATCCTCCGACCTATCTAGGAAAGCTCATTATAAATAGTGAGGTTGCTACTAGACACTTCATCTCAACTCACGAAGAGTGTCCGCCCCAAGACTCCCCTTCTTGCTAAACTTAGCTTCATTCATTCACTTAAAGTGTGTGTGTGTACATGTAAGCACACCTTGAACATAAGCATAATTTTATACACATTACTTCTAAACATTCTTTAGACTTCCATTAGTCAACTTACACACTTTACATACTTCGCTTAGTCACATTTTTCAATTAGACCAAAATCTAGGTCAACATCCAATTCAAGCTTCACAATCACAAAGCAAGACCCATTTACAATTCCTATTCATTCTACGCTTTAGACCTTCAAGATCCTATTCTCAATACATAATTAACATTACCAGTTAATCAAATAAGCACCGCCACCTAGAAGGTGGACCATACCACTCAAGATCAATTTATCATAAGCATAATACAATGTAAGCAACTCTTCAATTTACTAAACCATAAAAACCTATAAATTTTTTTATCATTAGTTAAACATAATAAGGCCCTTAGGGCAGTATCTAAAACACCATTACAGCACTATAAAACCAAAGTTCATTTTATACATAAACATGCTCATTTGACCCATTTCATAAACCACAACTTGAAAAGAAACTTTAACATAATTTTATAAGGGTTTTAGCATTAGAATCATCAACTAACATTAATAATATCATTAATTTGTCATTAGAAAGATTTTCATGCAAGACCCATATTGGGTTGAAGATAATAGAAGTTAGGGTGAAAAACTCCTTTTTTAAATTCATTGGAAATGACTTCTTGAATGAAAGGGTATTCAAGAATGGTTACCATACCTCACTAAGCAAGCAAAATCCAAGAGTTTTGATGAAGTAATCACTTCCAACCAGCGCTCTTTCCTTCGTTGACCTCTAGCTTTCAATGGTGACTTTGAGAGAGTTTTCTTTAGAGAGGGAGTTTGAATATTTGAAGTGAGGGGTCTTGTGTAGGTCTAGGGTTTAAAACTAACTTAATATAACCTAAAAACACTAAGACTATCAGCATAGGGTCTTAAAAGTCTTGGGGTGTACTTACATAAAACACCCCAAGTTGGCAGCAACTTTCACAGCTTTTGGAGGTGGCCAGTCGACGACTCAAGCTACTGGGCGTCGATGAGTCTGCGGCCCGTGCTGCTGGGCGTCGATGGCATCAGAGGCTGGTTCAAGGGAGGTATGGACCTCCCACTAAGTATGGAACGACGGCCCCCAGTCGACGGTGTGTCGATGGACTTACGCCCAGTAGACTGCTCCGTCGATTGGGCAGTGCCCTTGGCAGCTTTGTCAAAATCTTGGGCCTTTCATCTAGAGCCCCTTGTGCATCCTAGGTGGGGTCGTGCCCGGACGTTAAACCTTTAAACTAAGTCTTCTAGGTATTAGAAATATCTCATGCATGTTTCAAACAAAACAAACACGTAAAACTCACTCAAACACCTCAAGACACACAAGTATTGTCTAAGGCACACCTTCCGAACGTCATGGACGTTTTTGGTCGATTGACCTCCAAACTCAACCAAACTTAACACACACCTTAGGAATACTAAACTAACTCCGTTTGACACAAAATTCACTCAAGCAACACTTACAAAGCTCTAGCTCACCTCAATTCATTTTAGGGCGTTACACCGTAGATCGATCGATGGTCCGTCGATTAGGACCGTCATCAAAATTAGACTAAGAAAAATATTGAAACTTACATAGGATCTACTGAAACCATCGAGGGTCCATTGATGGGGTTCGTCGACATATGCACAAGAGTATTTTCTTCAGATTTTTGATTTGCCCTCCTGCATATGTAACAATAATTAGGCCATTCGTTTTGCACTTTTATGGACACTTTTTAGACAAGGACTCTATTCTAATTCTATCAAACATTAACAAACAAAAAAATAAAACACCTAAAATAAATAAACAAAACAATGACTTTTTTGACATGGAAAACAAAACCTATCGTTGGATAGAGGGTACACCATGGGGTGCCTCCCAAGCAGCGCTTGATTTATTGGCGCGGCAGGATGAAGGCCCCTTGATTACTCAGAATTCATCAAGATGGTAGGCCTCTACCACTTCGTGAACACTCTCTCCATACCCCATGTAGATATTTATCCTTTTTCCGCCTTCCTTCTTCTCCATCTCAACCGCTCCATGTGGGAACACTTTGGTGATGAGGAATGGCGTTGTCCAGTTGGACTATAGTTTGCCAAGAAATAAGTGCAACCTAGATTAGAATAGAATCACCAGCTCACCCACCGTATATTTTTGATTTTTAAATGCTTTGGTCATGATACTTCTTAATCGTCTCTTTGTAGATGGATGAAATTTCATAGCCCTTTAGGTGAAACACATCAGGCACATTCAACTCATTTATCCTTTGTTCTGATGCTCCGGTCCAATCCAAATTCAGTCTCTTCCTTGCACACATCGTCTTGTGCTCTTGATCGATAAGTAAGTGATAAGCCTTCCCATGTACAAGTTTGTATGGAGACATATCGATGGGGGTCTTGTATGTAGTGCAGTAGGCCCAAAGGGCATCATCTAGCCTCCTTGACCAATCAGTTTTATTGGCCTTTACAGTTTTCACCAGAATCTATTTGATTTCCTGATTGCACACCTCAACTTGCCCGCTAGTCTGCGGGTGGTAAGGAGTAGCCACATTGTGGCGAACACAATATTTTTCCAATAACCCTAGGAAAAATTTATTACTAAAGGGAGAGCTTCCATCGCTTATAATAGCCATCAGTGTACCAAATCTAGAGAAGATGTTCTTCTTTAGGAATGCGATGACACTCTTCCTTTCATTGTTGGGGAGCGCAACTGCTTCCACCCATTTTGACACATAGTCAACCGCCACAGGAAAGTAATTCATCCTATGAGAACTCATAAACGGTCCCGTGAAGTCAATGACCCATATATCATATAGCTCTATCACCAAAATAGGATTCATGGGAAGCTCTTTCCTCTTTGAAATTCCTCCATCTCGGTGGCACCGATCACATGATTTGGCAAAATCATGAGCATCTTTGTAACAACTCAAAATACAGCCTAGTCGTTACCGGCATCGTCGTACTCGAAGAGTACTAAGACAAGCCCTTAACATAAATCATAGCACATTATAGGTCAAAATGCGGAAAAATTTAAAATTTTACGGAGTGAAGTGTACTTAGACTTCTCTCATATTATATATGGAGTTAACATAGACTCCCCACATAGAAAGTTTACATAGACTTCATCTCACATATAAACCATCTATAAGAATACGAATGTTTGGACATAGCAAATACAAAACAATACGCCATTATAGGCTTACAATAATTGTCTTAATGATAGGAGAAATAATGAATGTTTCTAAACAGAAGCAACATCATAGCTAGATTGGAACATGGCAACATCCCCGGACATGAGGACTCACCAACGACTTGGAAAAAGATGCAAGTCTTCTTTGCGATCGACCAGGACTTTTAAATGACGAACCTAAAATGTTTGGGAAAAAGGGGATAAATATTGCTTAGTACAAACCACATGTACTAAGTATGGCTTCTATGCACAAAATCATCAATGCATGAGAAAAAAAAATTTAGTCAAAATCATGCTTTCTATCACTTAACTGAACTTGCATATATAATAAGCATAGTAAGTAAATTCAATATAATATCAACCCAACGTGTAGACCACCCAAGCAATACTTGTGCAATGCCAAAGATAGAACCCCATAATCATATTCAAATCTAAGTATCACATTAAGCAACCTACTTCATACTTAAACATATTCTCATAATCATATTGCCATGTTTAATACATTAATACTATTCATAGCTTATCAACATAATCATAATCATAAAAGAACACTACTAGAACCATCCCTTAGCTAAGAGAAGTCACATACCCCCTCACCCCATGTAGTAGTCTTCAAGAAAACCCTAATAAGAGTTCACATACTTAACTTGGGTATTTACTTTTTACGTTAGGGAAAAAGTGCAATAACCGACATGAGACCATGTGTGCTATATTGAATCTAGTGTTATACTCCCACAACAAAAAGAGTGGGTTAACACTTGCCTAAGGTGTAACCATTCGTACATAGCTATCTAGGTGGATCCACTAAGCTAGAGTCTTATGTGGGCACATAGTTAAAGGTCAAGGAGATCGTTGCTAGAAACCTTGACTTACTAGACGTAGAGGTTTCCATCTCATGAGATAACACATAACTTGGGAATAGGGACTTACTAACGAGAGGAAACCCATGTGGGAGGCCGAACTTACTAAACATGAGACCTCCATCTCATTTACAATCCTTTCACTCTAGACACCATTTGATAAGTGAGTAAGCCTTTCACTTAACATTTTATTAAAATCATAAGAAACTACCTAGAATCATATAATTAATGTATCAAACTATGCATACATAAGTCATGTCCAATTCACTATCTTAGGGTTAATGACAAGGAATACATATCATCAACATCACAACCACACATTAGACATAAAAGCATTACTATCTAAGTAACTCATACTTCATAATTGAATCAAAGAAGAACCAATCAACATACCTCATTGCCCTTTCAAGAACCTTCATATTTCCATTACCAATAATACATAACCAATTACATAAACAAGGTAAATTCAAGAAGCAATTACATAATTAACAACAATGTAGTCAATCTACATGTTAATGATCTTCACAAATCACCATATAAATTTAAAGTTTTCATGAAATTGGGGAAGGACATGTGTCTAGGTAAAACTCATAGGAAATCATCAATTAACCATAAATATATACTTAAAAAATATTAATTCATCATTATTCATCACAATTTATTCATAATTTCGTTTTTCAAAGAAGACCCATGTGCGAAGAAAAACCCTAGTTTTGGGGGATTTAGAAATCATCTTTTGGAGGGACCTCTTGGGGAAAATAATCCCAAGAGTGAAATAAACCATACCTTAGTGATGATAAAGCCACGAAATTGGGTTGGAAACTTGAGAACTTGACCTTCTTATTGGAACTCTAGTGGTCTTCAATGGAGGTTTGAAGGAAGAGAGGAGTTGAGAGAGATGAAAGTGATTTTTTATTTGAACTTTGGGAATTTGATTTGGGTGTGTAAAATTACTTAAAATTGACCCTATATTGTTATATAGTAATCCCCTAAATTACCCAAAATACCCCTCACTTAATTGAGTCTTTTTGTGAAGTCAAGTTGTCTTAAAAACGACGTGAACTAACCGGGGAAGTTGATGCGCGTCGCGGGGTCAATTCCGAATCTTTTTTCTAAAATAAGGTTTGAGGCAGTGAGCCTCGTGGAGGCACCACGTTACAAGTCAAATTTTTTACTTAATTGTGTTGCCTGCATGAACCGTGGCATCCTCCAGATCTTGGCTGCACGCAGGCTACTTTGGCAGCTTTCTTGCAAAATTTTGGGTCCTTCTCGAGGACCCTTAGGATGGTCCTTGGGGATTATTTATCTGACATCTTGACTCTTTATACTATATTTTCCCTATTTAATGTCTTTTTATAAGTTTTAGACTTCATATGATACTCCTAAACCTTCACTAAACATAGAGATGTCTACTAGTTCAATTTAGCTAGTTTCCGGACGTCAACACCTTTCTTTGACCTTGTGACTCTAACATTTCCTAATTATTTTTTCTACTTTTTTTTAGGTCTAAAACATATTTATTAAACATATGAGGCTCTATTATAGGTCATGGAAATTAGGGGGTGTGACAATATCCCCCTCCTTAGGAACTTCGTCCCCATGTGACACCTTAAACCTTCTATTGGGAAAAAGGAGTAGACTCAAGACTAGCAGCCCAACGACAAGCAATATCACATTGAGTCACAGCTCATAGGTGGAATTCTCAACTCCTTTCAAAACATAAACATAGCATTAACACATAGGAAATTAATCCAAAATTCATGACACATAAGACCTTGTCATTTACATAGCTTAAGGAGGAACTACCTTCTCCATTTCAACATGAGCTCAACATGAACAATTTCAAAGAGTTGACATGCTAATTTCTTATCAATGCAAAACCAAAACATGCCCAACACAATTCTCATGAAAGCAATACAACACACTACATATTTAAGTGCAAGTTAATCATGAGAGTCATATTTCACAAAAACTCCATTTAGGCATGAATTTCTACAAGATTATGCACATACTAGATAAACATGATATGTTCAACATTATTCATAGGACTCATTTAAGGGAAAGCTATTAACCTTAACTTTTGCTAGGAGTAGGGGGGAAGAGATGAGGATAGCGGGACTTCATGTCGGCCTCGGCCTCCCATATTGCACCGTAAACAAGGTGGTTACTCCATCAACTTTTAGGGAGGCAACCTCCTTATTGCTCAATTTCTTAACACGACGATCCACTATCTCAACTGCGACCTCCTTATAAGAAAGGTCCTCTTTTACCCCTAAACCTTCTAGAGGGAGAATCGACACCAGATCACCTATACACTTCTTGAGCATGAGACATGGAACATCGGATAAACTGAGGCCAATTCAATTGGAAACTTTAACTCATATGCCACTTCCCCTACCCTTTTAAAAATCTTATAAGGGCCCACATAACGGGGACTAAGCTTTCCCTTCTTTCAAAACCTCATCACCTCTTTGAAGGGTGAAATTTTCAAATAGACTCAATCTCCTACTTCGAATTCAAGGTCCCTCTTTCTATTGTCGGCATAAGATTTTTGCCGACTATAAGCCATTTTCAACCTCTCTCTTATGAGTCAAACCTTCTCTGTGACCTCGTACATTATTTCAGGACCAAGAAGAGCAAACTCACTCACTTCAAACAACCCAATCGGGGACCGATACCTCCTACCATAAAGTGCTTCAAAAGGTACCATACCAATACTCGCATGGTCGCTATAGTTGTTGGAGAACTCTATCAAAGGTAGGTGATCATCCCAATTCCCTTTGAAATCAATCACACAAGCCCTCAACATGTCTTTTAGAGTTTGGATGGTGCGCTCCGCTTGTCCATCCGTTTTGGGGTGGAAAGTGGTGATAAGATTTACTTAAGTACCAAGCCCACTTTGGAAAGATCTCCAAAAAATTGAAGTGAATTGGGCTCCTCTATCCGAAATGATCGACAAGGGGGCCTATGTAACTTCACGATCTCCTTAACATACAACTTATCAGACTCTTCCGCCGAGTAAAAAAACTTTTACGGGAAGGAAGTGGGATGACTTAGTCAACCTATCCACTATAACCCAAATTGAGTCATGTTGTCCACGCATTCGAAGCAAAACTACCACAAAGTCCATGTTGACTTCTTACTACTTCCAAGTGGGGATATCAATATCTTTGGTTAGACCACCCGGGCCTTGATGCTCGACTTTGACTTGTTGGTAATTTGGGCACCTCGACAAAAATTTAGCTACTTCTCTTTTCATTCCATTCCACCAATAAATATCACGTAAATCACGATACATCTTGGTGCCTCCCGGATGGATGGAGTATCAAGAACCATGAGCCTCTTGCATGATTTTCTCTCTTAAGCCATCCACATCCGGCACACATAACCTCCATTGGTACTAAAGTACCCCATCCTCCCCTAAGGAGAAAGACTCATTATTTTTCTTAAGGACCGATTTTTTCAAATAAATACAGGTTGACGATGTTGCTAGGACTACACATCAACCACTAGAGATGACTCGGAGTTATGAAGGCATGAAACCACCCTTTGAAGATTCTTCTAGTCGGACACCCAACCGGGCCAACCTATGAACCTTCTTCAGTAATTCTTTCTTAGAATAAACCACATGAGCCACACTACCCATGGACATTCGGCTTAGTGCATCTGCTACAACATTGGCTTTCCCGGTGTGGTAAAGGACACTCATGTCATAATCTTTTAAAAGTTCTAAGCATCTTCTTTGTCGTAGATTCAAGTCTTTTTTAGTGAATACATATTTTAGACTCTTGTGATTGGTGAACACATCAACATGTACCCCATAGAGATAATGCCTCCAAATTTTAAAGGCAAACACCACGACCACAAGCTCAACGTCATGAGTTGGGTAATTCTTCTCATGAGGTTTGAGTTTCCTAGAGGCATACACTATCACTTTGACATGGTGCATGATCACACATCATAGACCCACTCGGGAGGCATCAGAATAAATCACAAACCCTTCAGTGTCCTCTAACAAGATCATGACCGGAGCGGAGGTGAGTATATCTTTCAATAATTGGAAGCTCTTTTTACAAGATTCTGACCATTTGAACTTGGACTTATTTTGGGTTATGGACGTTAATGGAGATGAGATAGAACAAAATCTCTCAAAAACCCTCCTATAGTAACCGGCCAACCCTAGAAAACATCAGATGTCTGTAAGACTCAAAGGTCTAGGCCAACTTTTGACTACTTCTATTTTCCTCGAGTCAACCTCTACCCCTTCACTAGAGACAATGTGACCAAGAAATGAAACTGATCTCACCCAAAATTCACACTTGCTAAACTTAGCAAAAAGTTGGTTATCCTTGAGAACTTGCAAAACTATCCTCAAATGTCTCATATGATCATTCTGACTCCTAGAGTATAAAAAAATGTCATCAATGAAGACAATAACAAACAAATCAAGATACTTTGTAAAAACTCAATTCATAAGGTCCATGAAAGCCGTCGGGGCATTTGTTAGACCTAATGACATCACTAGTAATTCAAAGTGACCATATCTTTTTCGGAATACCGTTTCCAGAATATCAACCTCCATCACTCTAAGTGGGTGATAACCTGACCTCAAGTCAATCTCTGAAAAGTAACTCGCTCCTTGAAGTTGATCAAACAACTCATCAATCCTAGGGAGAGGGTACTTATTCTGTATAGTGACTTTGTTCAAATAACAATAGTCGATACACATTTTCTGAGACCCATCCTTCTTCTTTACAAAAAATATCGGGGTACCCCATGAAAATATGCTTGGTTGAATAAAACACTTATCTAGCAAATCCTTGAATTTAGCCTTTAGTTCTTTCAACTCGGCCGTGACCATCCGATAAAGAGGGATTTAAATAGGTTGTGTATCCAGAAATAAATTTATGCCAAAGTCAATCTCCCATTCGGGAGAAATTTTTGGTAGGTCATCAAGAAAGACCTTCGGAAATTTCCTCACTACGGGTACCGACTCTATGGGAGGGACCTCGGATTCAAGATCCCTAACTCTTACTATGTGGTAGAGACAACCCTTTTATGATCTTACCCCTAGGATTTGAGTTTCCTCTCTCCTATTAAACAATGGGTTCATTTAGAAATTGAAATTTGACTACCCTTGTCCTACAATCAATAGAGGCAAAGAAAGCATGCAACCAATCCATTCCCAATATGACATCAAAATCTAGCATATCAAGTTCTATCAAGTCAACTAATCTAACTCTACTGGGCAAGGAAATAGGAAAACCTTTATAGACTCTTTTAGCCACAACGGAATCACCCAACAGGGTAGAAACGGAAAAGGTTTGTCTAATATGTTGGATAGTATATCAAATTTAATGGCTACGAGAGGGGTCACAAATGAAATTGTACCTCCGGGATCAAGCAAAGCATATATATTAAAGCAAAATAATTGTAACATACCTGTAACCATATCCGGTGAGCTCTCTTGATCACCTTGGGACTGGAGAGCATAAAAGCGATTCTTTTAAGAAGCATTTGGATTTGGGGCATTTTCTTGTGCTTGAGCGTTTTCCCTTGCTTGAGTTTTCATCATAGGGCAATATCTCATCATCTTACCACTCTTGCCATAACCATAAACATTACCCGTGCCAACTAGGCACTTACCATCATGTTTCTATCAAATTTTGAACAAAGAGGCTTCTTAACATATGAACCACCACCTTTCTCCTCTTAGGGCTTGGGAGTAGACACCTAACTCTTGTTGACCCTTGGAGCATTAGGAGGGCCTTGGTTGGAAAACCTCTTTTTCAACCTTGGTTTGTCTTGCACCTCCAATTTAGTCTTGGAAGAATTAACATAATCAATTCTGACCTTCTTGAACGCCCTACCAACTTGCTTAAGCTTTTGCTCCTCAATTTGTTCGGCATAAACCATGAGACGAGAGATGTCCATGCTAGGAATCAACATAGCCGCTACATTCATTAACCACAAGGTTGGATATCCCCATAAGAAATTTGTTCATCTTAGCTCTAAGATCCGCAACCATAGTAGGAGCATGCTTTGATAGTTGAGTTAACTTGAGGCTATACTCATTCACGCTCATACCACCTTGATGAAGGTTGATGAATTCTTGCATTTTCCTCTCCCTTAATTCCAAGGGAAAGAAACTATCAAGGAAAGTCGTCTTTAAATCCCCCCAAGTAATCCACGCTTCTCAAACAGGCCTCTCATCTTCGATAGTTCATACCAAACTTGAGCCACATCTTTGAGTTGGTAGGCGGCTAGTTCTGGCTTTTCTTGAGAAGACACACCCATCGCATCAAGAACTTTGAACACTTCATCAATTAACCCTTATGGGTCCTCCTCCACCTTAGAAGCATAGAAAGTAGGGGTATTCATCCTTATGAAATCCCTAATCCTTGAAGCGGTAGTGTTAGCATTGGGATTCACTTGCACCCTTGTATCCCTAGCAACTTGAGTAGCCAAAACATGCGTCAAGCTATGAATGGCCGACCTTATCTCCACGTTATACATATCCCCTTCTTCAATAGGAACTTGGGGGGTTTTGAGGAGCTTGAGCGGGAACCGCCTCATTCAAATTCTCCTCCTCGGCCCTTCGATCATAGTTCCTCCTATTTATTCCCTATAAGCACAGTAAAAGGATTAGAAGAATGAACTAGATAGAGTTAAGACGCTTAGGCAATACAAAGGAATAAGAAAAGAGTGAAAGTTCCTAAGCTTCACATAGTATCTCATTGACAAGTGTGGTGCGCTTCACAATTATGAATAAAACCCTATGTAGACGTGGTTTAGTGAAATATCAATTCTAAGATTAATCAACCTCATTCTTGGATACCAAGTTTGTAACAACCCACAGTACACCCTTGTCATTACCGGCGTCGTCATCCTCGAAGAGGACAAAGACAAGCCCTTAGCATACATCAGAGCACATCATAGGTCAAAATGTGAAAAAATTCAAAACTTAACATAGTGAGTACTTAGACTTCTCGCATATTATATATGGAGTGTACATAGACTCCTCACATAATAAGTTTACATAGACTTCTCTTTTAGCATAAGAAATCCTATAAGAGTCTAAAGTCTCATCTAACATATAAACCATGTACAAGAGTAAGAATATTTGGCCATAGCCGATACAACATAATAAGACATTATAGGCTTACAATTATTGTCTCTATGATAGGAGAAAGAATGAATATTTCTAAACAAAAGCAACATCATAGCTAGATTAGAATATGGCAACATCCCCGGACATGAGGACTCACCAATGACTTGGGAAAAGATCCAATTCTTCCTTGCAATCGACCATGAACTTTTCAATGACTTGAACGTAAAATGTTTGCGAAAAAGGGGAGAAATATGGGTTAGTACAAACAATAGGTACTAAGTATGGCTTCTATGCACAAAATCATCAATGCATAAGAAAAGGACAATTTAGTCAAAATAATGCTTTTTATCACTTAACTCAACTTGCATATACAATAAGCATAGTAAGTCATTTAAACATAGTATCAACCCAACGTGTAGACCATCCAAGCAATAGTTGTGCACTGCCAAAGATAGAACCCCATAATCCTATCCAAGGCTAAGTTTCACATTAAGCAACCCACTTCATAGATACAACATATTCTCATAATTCATCATGACATGCTTAATACATGAATACTACTCATAGCTTATCATCATTATCGTAATCATAATCATAATTATAAAAGAACACTACTAGAACTATCCTTTAGGGTCTTACATGTGCAATAAGTAAGAGAAGTCTCATACCCCCCCCCTCACACTATGTAGTAGCCTTCAAGACAACCCTAATAAGAGTTCACATACTTAACTTGTTCATTTACTTT
>JABWTJ010001076.1:0-13570 GCA_016801875.1 Solanum sitiens
TGGATTCGGGTGTCTACGAACGAACGTAGCATTAGGATCGGAGTGTCACGTTCCGACACATGAATTAGGGGATCGGAGTGTCACGTTCCGACACATAGTATTAGGGGATCGGGTGTCACGAACCGACACGTAGAATTAAGGGATCGGAGTGTCACGTTCCGACACATAGTAGTAGGGGATCGGAGTGTCACGTACCGACACAAGAGGAAGAAAGATAATAAATCTTGAGAGATGTTTATATACTCAATGTAATGAACCTAATTCCCAAATGAGTGTGGTATTGAGGCTTGAGTCCTCATGGATGAACTTGGTAGTACTTATTGATGATTATAGTACTTGTTACTACATGTTGAGTATTGTAGTTGATTTATGATATGAACTGATATATACTGTTTTCTATTTTGAGTTGGCCGATGATACCTACTCAGTACTTGTGTTTGTACTGACCCCCTACTTGTTGTTTCTTTCTTTGTTATTTGGGGAATGCAGCAAACGTACCGTCGTCTTCAACTCAGCAGCACTTCTAGCCAGTCGTCACTACACCGGATTTCAGGGTGAGCTAATGCTTCTAGCTTGGACTGGATCTTCTCTTCAATGTCTTGATGCCTTGAACTTCCGGCATGGACTAGCCTTTTATTTATTTTAGCTTCTTAGATACTTCTAGATTTGTAACTTGAGGATAGATGTTCTTGTGATGATGACTTCCAGATTTGGGGATAATGAGTTTTAAGTCTTCCGCTTTGTATTTTTGTTCAATATGTTGGAGTTTTAGATTGGTTGGTTCGCTCACATAGTAGGATAAGTGTGGGTGCCACTCGCGGCTAGATTTTGGGTCGTGACAGTTTGGGTTGTGTTCTTATGCAGGTTGGTAAGGTGATAGCCTATGCGTCCAGACAGCTCAAGGTTCATGAGAAGAATTATCCCACTCATGACTTGGAGTTGGCAGCTGTGGTGTTTGCACTGAAGTTGTGGAGGCACTACTTGTATGGAGTGCATGTGGATGTATTCACAGACCACAAGAGTCTCCAGTACATGTTCACACAGAGGGAGTTGAATCGGCGTCAGCGGAGATGGTTGGAGCTGTTGAAGGATTATGACATGAATGTTCACTACCATCCATGTAAGGCTAATGTTGTAGCTGATGCTTTGAGCAGGATGAGCATGGGATGTACAGCCCACGTTGAGGATGAGAAGAAGAAGTTGGTGAAATATGCACACAGACTGGACAGACTGGGTGTGCGATTGGTTGACTCTGCTAGTGGGGATGTTTCAGTTCATCCTAGCTCTGAATCATCCTTGGTAGTTGAAGTCAAGCAGGGTCAGCATCTAGATCCTGTGTTGATGGAGCTGAAGGACTAAGTGTTGATGAAGATGAATGAGTCTTTCGCTTTGGGAGGTGATGGCATACTTAGGTACCAAGACAGGCTGTGTGTACCAGATGTGGATGATTTGCGGACCAGGATTGTTGCAAAGGCCCATGGTTCCAGATATTCCATACATCCAGGTTCCACTAAGATGTATCATGATCTTAATAAGATTTATTGGTGGGATGGCATGAAGAAGGACATTGCAGAATATGTGGCCAAGTGTCCTAATTGTCAGCAGGTTAAGGCAGAGCATCTTAAGCCTGGTGGTCTGACTCAGATTATTGAGGTTCCGACATGGAAGTGGGAGGCCATTAATATGGACTTCGTGGTTGGTCTTCCGAGGACTAGGAGGCAGCATGACTCCATATGGGTTATTGTGGACAGATTGACTAAGTTTGCCCACTTTATCCTTGTGAAGTCTACTTACAGAGCCGAGGATAATGCGAGACTCTATATTGATGAGATTGTGAGATGGCATGGGATTCCTTTGTCTATCATTTCAGATAGAGGAGATCAGTTTACTTCACATTTCTGGAGATCTTTCCAGAAGAGCTTGGGCACGCAGGTAAAGCTTAGTACTGCCTTTCATCCTCAGACTGAAGGGCAGGCAGAGCGCACCATTCAGACATTGGAGGACATGTTGAGAACGTGTGTGATTGACTTCAGAGGTAGCTGGTATGACCATCTGCCATTGATAGAGTTCTCATATAATAATAGCTATCACTCCAGCATTGGGATGGCACCGTCTGAGGCACTGTATGGTAAGAGGTGTAGATCTCCAGTTGGGTGGTTCGAGGTTGGAGAGTCATCCATTTTGGGTCCAGATATCATTCATGAGTCCTTAGAGAAGGTCAGAGTGATTAGGTACATGTTGGCTACTGCTTACAGTCGACAGAAGGCATATGCAGATAACAGAAAACGTCCCTTAGAGTTTGATGTTGGTGACCAGGTTTACTTGAAGATATCACCTATGAAAGGGTGATGAGATTTGGTAGAAAAGGAAAGTTGAGTCTGAGGTATGTTGGGCCATACGAGATCCTACAGCGCGTGGGTGATGAGTCTTTCATGTCTCTATGTTGAAGAAGTGCCTAGGTGATCAAGCATTGATTCTACCTGTTGAAGGTTTGGGGGTTGATGAAGACTTGTCTTATGAGGAGGTACCTGTTGAGATCTTAGACAGACAGGTCAAGCGGCTGAGGAACAAGGAGATTGCCACAATGAAGGTATTGTGGAGGAATCATCTTGTTGAGGGTGCTACGTGGGAGGCTGAGGCCGACATGAGATCCCGCTACCCTCATCTTTTCAGCTGTTGAGGTTAGACTTCCTACTCTTAAGTCTATGTTTCCTTATCTCTCCGTATTTTGTTGCTATTGCTTGACTGTGCATAGTGATTATGTTATGATCTGACTGGCATTACGATATGTAGTGGTAGTGTCATTCGGGGACGAATGTTCCTAAGGGGGGGATAATGTAACAACCCTAAAAAAGAATAAGACAAATGCTTAAGGTGTCAAGAATGCTTGCGATTAGATCAACGTTCACACGGATTGATACGCGTAGAACTAGACCTCAGAACCCTTACTACGGCCAAGCCAACTAACTTGGGGAGTTAATTGAGCTTGGAAAGGTTGGAACCAACCATGTAGGGCTCTCAAAAACGAATATTTAATCGAAGTAGTCTTTACCAGACTTAAAAAGAAGAAATCTTGAGTTTTGAGAGTCCAGGGGTAAAATGGTCTTTTCCAGGCCAAGGGTAATATTGTAATTACCCTAAGGAATTAATTAATTAGTTAATTAATTAAATTAAAGAATCAATTCGGGTTGGATCGACCCGAAGTGACCCATTTTCGCGAAAGGGTGTCACTCGGGTTCGAGCCCCATTGGAAGCAACAAGTTGGTGATTTAATTAATATTTATAATCTGATTTTTTAAGGGCATAATGGTCCTTTCACTAAGCTAATTTAATCAGGTTTTTATTTAAATTAATAAGGAGTCCTAGTTTGACTAATTCCCAAACTAAAACTCCTATTATTAGATTACTCTCTCAAGATCTCTCTCTCACGTTTCATCATCTCTCTTACGTTGGTTTCTTCCAAAACAACAAAGAGCAGAAATAATATTAAGAGTTCTTCACACTTTAAGAACTGACATGAAATTTTAAGAAAGACAAAGTAACCAAAAACGTTAAGGCAAAGAGAAGTTGTCCGTCGAGTGGTGTGGACGTTGAGAAATCTTGGACTGATTTTGGAGAGGGTTTTGGGCAGAAAATTCATAGTTTGAACGTCAGTTAAGGTATGGGTTTCTTTCCTCTTGGTCCCTTTCCCAAGAGACCCCTTAAGATCCAAGATATTAATTCCGAAAACTAGGATTGTTCCCCGTTGCATGTCCCTGTCACTAGCTCCCATTGAATTTTAGGTTGGGTATGTTTGCTGGTACAAAGTAGGGACGAAATGTTTTTTCGTGATGTTTATGTTTAAGTATGCATGTTCGAAATTTTGTGAATATTGATTATATTCAACGAAATCATGTGAAAAAAATGATGTGTGTGTGCAACGTGTGGCAGTAGAGTAGTCACTGTTTTGGAGATGTGTAAAGGCATGTTAATTCTTGTATTTTATGTACTAAAGTTGTACACACTGTGATGTTCATATGGGGTATGAAGTTACTAATTTTGAGTGAAAACGCTTGACTAATGTAACTACTAAACTACACCTAACAATGCACTAAATGCTTGGTGAAATGCCCTGAGAAACTAACATGAAAAGGATTGATGAAAGGAAGCTAAAAATTATGAATAAATTTCCAGCTTGGTGTACCTTATTTTCGTTCAAAAAGAAGGTTGGAAATCTGGAAATTAATACATTTTAAAGAGGTGAGGCCACCAGGATTCGAACCTGTGACCTCACCCTTTGGCTACTGGAATTCGCGAGAAAGGAAAAAGAAAAGGGGGCTGGGGGAATCGAAACTGGGTCTGCTTGGTTAGTAAGAAGAGAACAAGAATTAAAATAAATAAATGGGAGGCATGGGAATCGAACCCACGACCTCCAGGTAGCGAGTGAAGGAAGAGAAAATAAAGAAAAGAAAATGTGAGGCGTGAGAATCGAACCAACGACCTCAAGGTTGGAAAGGAGAATGACAAAAATAAAATAAGAAAACAAAGTGAGGCTGTGGGGGCTCGATCCCACAACCTCACTGGCAAAATGCCTAGCCTAGTGAATTTAATTAAAAAAAATAAAGTAGGAGGCTGTGGGGGTTCGAACCCACCACCTCACAGCCCCTAGCAAAATTAAAATTTAAATAAGGAGGCTGTGGGGGTTCGAACCCACAACCTCCCAATGCCCAGCGAAAATTAAGAATAAATAAAAGAGGCTGTGGGGGTTTGATCCCACAACCTCTTGGTTTAGGCAAAATTGGGCAATGAGATATCAATGAAAAATAAAAAGGGGTTGTGGGGGTTCGAACCCACAACCCTTCGGCCAACTTAAGAAGAAAACCAAGTAGAAAACTAATGATACAATGTTAATGTTGGGATTCAATTTAGAGTCCCAATATCATGGAGATTAAAAATAAAATCAATGAAAAATGTAAATGTTATCCAAGTGATTCGAACTTGGGTTTCCTTGCCCAAACTTCCGTATAGATACATAAGTCATACGTGAACAAAATATCCAAGAATAATGCCACCTTCTTAGATCGAAATCAAGATCTTGACATATATACAAGATACATAAGTCTTGTACTACATATTCTTAGGAATGTATGAATCACTTAACGAATTATGAATGAAGCCTCATGGCTTGTGTGTATAGACTCATAAGTCTAGCATACGTTTTAAAGAAGTGAACCTAAGATGTATGTAATGAAAGGATATAACCCTAGAAGGGTTAAGTGTGGGTGTAAAACACACTAAATGGCCTAGTGCATTGGCATACGATGAAATGATTATTATGTAATGAAATGACGAAACCCTAGAAGGGTTAAGTAAGAGTGTGAAACACACAAATGGCCAAGTATATTGGCATATGATGAAATGAACATTCACGTAAAATGGGGTGAGTAATTATGAAGATCAAATGTGCTAATGTTAATGAATGTGGTGATAACATGATATGAGGCTAATGTAAAAGATGAGAACAATCTCAAATGAGCCTAAGTATATGTCACCAAAACGTACTCACCTATGAAAATGTTAAGTTAATGAATAGACTAGTTTCTATGAACACTCTAATGAAAGTATTGAGATTAACACACTTAATACTAATGATGAGATGAGAAATCATCTAATGAGCTACGATGTCCTCATACTAGAAGCCAGCTTCCATGACGTATGAGTTGAATGTAATGGAAGTTTATACTGAGCACCGATAAACTTGCTATGAGCGATGATGCCTTCTTTAGGGAAGGGCGAAGGTTCCCGTAACTCTCATGAGATAAAACTGTCCGGCTTGCCGGGTATGGGTCTCCTTATATCTCCTGGTCTTCGAACCTATACTGCCAATATAGGGATCTGGCGGGGTTAAATTCCCATGTACGCTAGCATGTTTTTGGGTCACTTTGGCCGGTGATTCCACCTCTATTCGGTGTGGGGGAGACACTGGATTTCATGATGCTCACATGATCTATGTCGGTTAAAGTTAAAGTTGCCAATGAATGAATGAGGCCAGCCTCAAATGAAGCACATAATGAAATGAATGATACCAAAAGTGTTAGGATAGGAAAACCAAGAGGTGAGCGAGACTCAAGTAATGACACTAGGTTATTCTTGATCATTGCACAGCGAACCCGATGAAAGTCTTAAACTACACCCTAGGTATAGCTGGTGTTTACATTGGCCTAAGACTGAAATGAAATGAAGTACGTATCAATGAATGAAGCATACTCTGTGTTTGCTAATGAAGACTCCTTAGTTGAGGTCCCATATGTTGAGCCCTCATTCTGGGAAGTCTTAATGTTAAGTCCATGATTCCAAGGTCTCATGGCATATGAATGAATGATATGAAAGATGTTATGTGCTATATGCAATATGATATGTGCTATGTGTAAGATGTTATGTGCTGTGTGCAGTATGATAATTATGATGATGCATGTTACTCTCATGGAATGACTTTCCTAATCCAAATTTGGAAGGTTCACTAACTTTCCTAATCTCAATTTGGCAAGTCCACTGACTTAACTTTCCATAATCATGTTGTTAGGAAAGAGCTATCTTTTCTCATGCATGTCCTTGGTGTGTGCTTGCATATACCCATACTTAGTACAAATGTGTACTAACCCTATACAATTCTACAATTTTAGGTGCAGGCATAGGTGGACGCTAGAGCTACAGGTTGACGCTGAAGCTATCCGGACGTCGAGCATTCATCCGGACTTGGTAGGCCCTCATACTTTCGAGGATGCTGCCATTTATATTCTAGCTTAGTTTTAGAGTTGAGCTAGTGGAGAATGTTCCACTAGCGTTTCTTTCCTGTTTTATTCAGACATTGTATTGATGCCTTTTTGGCAAGTACATCTTTATTACTATATTACAGTATTTCTTTCATTTGATGATCTTAATATTAGATGGTTGATGGTGAACAATTATGTAATGATGAGAATGTTTAATAAGTATGTTAAGAAACAAAAAGTTTCAAATTTTCCGCTAAACTTAACCTAGATGAAGTAAGAATGACGTATGTAGGCTTGTCTGCGACCTCTGAGAGGTCAACGACGCCGGTCTCGTCAGGGGTCTAGATTCCGATCATGACAGTAGAAGAAGCTAAATGTTTTTTTGTAGAAGATGAATGATTCACCGAAGAAGATGACCACTGATACTCTTCACCGAAGCTCAAAGATTGTTTTGGAAGATGAAGGAGAGTTGGGTTCTTGAAGTTTAGGGTTAACTGATCAAAATAGAAACATATAATTTTAAAAATTAAACTCTTTGGTTACAAGTCTCCATCTACCAACAAAGACCAAAACATCATCCAAAAAAAAAAAAAAACATTCCATACTCCTAAAATCACAATGTAGAAAAAAAAAAAGAGATAGAGATAGAGAAACGTACAACAAGAATGGTGACAGTGAAAACACCAATGGTAAAAAGAAGTAGCTTTTGGTCACGATTAAAACAATTCTGAAGCTCCCAATTCAGATTCACTGTTTTGAAAGATTGTTTTAGAAGATGAACCCCAAATTTTGATAAATGGATAAATGTATTTGTAAATGTATTTTTGAGGTTTTGTTGACTAAAATGAAAAAAAAATGCGGGCCTACTAAATTAATAGAGGGAATAAAAGTTTTACATAAATTCGCGGGTTGGGCAATTCTTTTTGAGTTTTCACTTAACCAAACCGTTGCCATAGACTATTTGTTTCCCACGGTTAATAAGTGTGTGCCCATATATTATCTATTGTGGCGATTATAAAGATGATGCCATGATTTTATTTCAAAAATTGTTCTATTAGATCTAAGTATATATTGCAACGGTTATAATTGTTGCAACGCATACTCGATTGCCACGGTTGTAAAACTGTTGCCAAATAAGCGTTGCATTAGGTCAAATTTCTAGTAGTGGTTATACATAGACTTTGAATTTACTTGCAAGGTGTATGGCTCATGGGAGGATGCAAGAAAGGTAATTGGTATGGTTTTCATTCTCTTGAACCTTGTATATGGTGTGGCATGAATTGTGTATAACGAAATTGGTCTCTTGTATTAATTGAAAGTATAGTCTTCATGAAAACACTATAATTGAGATTGTGAAAGTGCTACCCACATACATATGATGATTCTAGGATGAAAGTGTATTCTCATCAAATTAATCTAACAGTCTATATTGAATTGTATTGAATAAAGATGGATTACTCTTCACACATGTAGATACAATCAAAAGAACAATGGTAGTAAGTTGGGAAAGTATACTAAGCATGGAGAGGATATGTCCAATGAGGAAAAGGCCCTTCAGTTAATGCAAGAGGTTGGGTCATCCTAGTGATGCTCATGAGATGGGGACTCCTCCTCTAATGCGATAGGTAGAGTCCTTAGAAATGATCTCCATATCCCTGAACTATGTGCCCCCGTAGGATATAGCTAGTGGATCCACATAATAGCTAGTATGTAGGTTCTACCTTGGCATGTAGAACAACCTTTTTTGGTGTGGGGCTTTGAAACCTGATTCAATGGAAGATCTCATGGTCTATGTCGGTTATGGTTGATCTACCCTAAAGTAATGAAGTAATGAAGAAGTATGAAGTAGTCTATGACATTCTAATGAGTTTACTAAGTAGAAGTGGAGGTATGAGACTTCACTTGTACATTGCACTAGTAGGCCTAGGAGATTGTTGTAGGTGGTTAATTGTTGTTATGAAATTATTATGATAACATGTCTACATAAATGTAAATGTAATGTGTGTTTTTAAGGTGATTTCTATGGGAATTCTTGGTAAGGTAGGTAGTATTGGATGCCAACTCTATATTGCACAAGTGGACCCTAGGAAGTGCTAAGGTCATGCCTTAATTGTAGTTTGGATATTATTGGAGTATTGTTTTATGTGTTGTCTTGGTGATGTCAATGAATCTTCAAAACCTCATAAATGCATACTTTACATGAATGTCCTTTTCTCATGATCTAAAGGTTTTTATGCATTTGTCCATACTTAGTGCATTAATTGTACGAACTCTTTTTCTCCCTTTTATATTATGAGTATAGGTTCCGGCTAGTTGGTTGCTCCTCCGTTCTTGTAGAAAGCTTGGACTTCTCATCTCCAATACATTGTGGTAGGTACTTAAATATTTGAGGACACATGCACTAGTTGATACTTTATGTTTCCCTCTATTGATGTAATAGAATTAGAAATCTTCTCTTATGTACATTTGTTCTAAAGACTATTGTGTCTAAAGGGATAAGGACCCTATTTGGAGACTTTTGTTGAACTCATATTAATAAATGGTGTGTGTGAGACAATATTAGACTATGTTAATGAATTTTCTTAAATTGCTAAATGAGAAGTCTATGTAAATTTCATAAGCTAGAAGTCTAAGTATACTTTATATGTAAAGTTTTAATTTTTTGCATTATTTCAAGTTCATTATGCAGTGACGATTATGCTAAAGACTTTTATAAGAACCCACCGTGGTCGAGTACGCCGGTAACGCCTCGGGGGTACTCTCTGGTCGTTATGCATGAAGTCCTATACCCCCATTCATACTGAGTAGAACCTCTTGAGGAACCATACAACTACTACTCTGGGAATTTATCTAATCGATAACCATCACTAAATAGTTATAGTGATGATACATCGTTACTCACCCCACGCTGCCCGACCATCCTAACCTTGCCAGATTATAGGACATGAATTGTCTAATGGATCCACTAGTCTATTGTGAAAAAATCATCTAAAAAGTATGACCCTTTTCTACCCATGATGGCTACATGGTTTTCATTGAGACTTGATTAATATGAAACTCGCATCCCCACATCGGTGCTCAATACTACTCCCAAGAATATATTTAACTTATATGCTTTAAAAACAAGTTCTCCTGTGATTTGAGATTAGTGATCAAAAACTTAGTTCAAAGGCTACCTTGGAAATCTCAGTTTCTCTGATTGCTTTATTTTATAAAGCTATAACTCTTATGAAAACTAGCACGAAGGCTCTTTGGAAAACTCAGTTTCCGTCCTTGTTCAAATGTGAAAAACATTTCTGTAAAACTTCTTTGGGAATGCATAGTCCCTAAATATTTCTTTGAAGGAAGAACTTCAACTCTTTACTCCTTACTAAGCTTGAAACTTGAGTCTTAAAACAACTATTAGGTAATACTTAGTTCCCTTATAACTTTTTGAGAAACAAACTCAACTCTTTATTTCTTACATAACTTGAAACTTGAGTCTTAAAACAAAGTTTAAACATTGATAAAGACCCTGGAGAACTCTTAAGAACTTTGTTTTGACTTGCTTCATAACTTCTAGACTTGTCTCTTAACTTCTTTGACTTTGATCTTAACTTTCCTTGAATTGGATTATATGTTCAAGGTTCATGATCTCATGTTTATGGATGATTTCATGATGTTTATATGACCCTTAGAGTTTTGGATCAACTAAGAATGTGGGTACATCACTTAGATACGAAAAAGTGGGGGTTAAATGGGGTGAACTGGTGTCCTTGGCGCTTTGAGATGAGTGGGGCGCCAATCCTCAAATTTCAGAGGCCAAGTTGGGGCACTCTGGCTGGCGCGATACCCCAAGGCCCTACGGACAGAGATTGTTTTGTGGGGCGATGGGAGGCATGGTGCCCCAAGGCTTTACGAACATGTGTTCTCTAATTTTCTCCTTCATTTTTCATCTCTAAACCCTCTAAATATACATGGTTCTTTCCCCCAAACACTTAGGATCATTAATAACATCAGTAATTAATAGATTTAACTAAAACAACAACAACCCGGAAACACAAATCAAAGCAACACTAGGAATCCAACAACTCAACCAAAAAGAATTCAATAATGGTTTTCAAGAACATCACTTTTTATAATTCAACCAACTCAAAAATCAATCAACTGAAACAAGTTTGGTGTGTGGGTGAACTGACCCAACACTAAAGGATCTCACATACCTTATAGGGATCACCCTCGATGAATTCCACAAGCCAAACATTGATGATCTTGAATATTCTTGCTTCCTTTTCTCCTTTCTTATCCATTCTCCTCTTCTTTTCTCTTCTCTAAAAACCCTAACTCTTTTGGTAAAAGTATAAACTGAATCCTATCAGTTTAGACCTTACGAATATTACCAAAAAAATGAAACAAAATAAAAGGGTAAGGAAAACACCAAAAAATCCTCTAAAATCTGGATTGGACTTTCCTTATTCCAACAACCCAAATTTCAAAGGGCATAACTCACTCATGCGAACTCGAAATTGCGCAAACTCGGCGGCGTTGGTAAGATCATTCCAAGGGATTTACAACCATATCAAGAACTACCTCTAACTCACCCAGATCTAGAAGTTATGGCCATTTGAAAATGACCAAACCTCACTTTCTTAACTTTGTCAATTTTCCAGATTCCCTTTCTTTCCAAAAATAAATATATTCAGATTTTAGCCTCTTCTCTATTTGTTTCAAGTTACAAAATGTTATAGTATCTCCCCCTTGGGAACATTCATCCTGAAGGAGATTACTCTTACTAGGCTAAGGATGTAACATCTATTTCAAACCCCCAACAAGGTAATGCAAGCAACCAACATGCGCACTCATAACTTAAGAGGTACTAAGAAGAAAATTAGTACCTTGGTATGCATTTTCTCTGGATTTAAAGAGATCTTGATATATCTTCTTTCTATCCTCTTTAGTTTCTCAAGTAGCTTCTCCACAAATTAATTTCTCCACAGAACTTTGACTTGATGCTAATTAGTTAGTTCTCAACTCGTGAACTTGGCGATCTAGATTCTTAAACAGGACCTCCTCATAACACAAGCTATTATTGATACCAAAATCCTCAACTGATATGATAAGTGAAGTACCTCCCATGCACTCCTTCAACATGGACATATGGGACACCGGATAGACTGTTGCTAACTCTTGTGATAGCTCTAACAAACAAGCTACATTGACATTCCTCTAGGATATTCTGTAAGGACCAATATACTTGGACTGATCTTCCCCTCATAATACCCTTCATGGGTGAAACTTTTGAAGTAACTCAATCATCTATCTCAAGCTCTAACTCCATTCTAATAACATCAATGTAGGATTTTTGATGACTCTGCGATGTTGCCAATATCTCTTTAATTACTATATTAAAATTAATTAGCTGGATATGGAAAAGACAAAATACCCTTCTAAAATCTTGTTTTGACTTTTCTTATCTAGTTTTCCCAATTTCAAATAGACACATCTCCCTCATACGAATTCAGACTTTAGCAAAATTGGTGATGTTAGAAAGATAAATGCAAAGATATTTCCTACGGTATCATGTAGCACACCTAACTAATCCTGAGCTAGGAGTTGTGGTCATTTGAAGTTGAAACAAAAATCCAACTTAACATAACTCAACTAATATTCCAGATTTTTTCAGTCTTTCCAAATATGATTATTTATAATTCTAGCTGACCTGTTCCCCTCATTATTGAAAATCCAACGAGAAATATTTTGGTCCAAAAACATTTTGAGTAGTAACTTGGAATTTTCCAACCTAGTCTATATTTTGGATGAAATAAGAGTTAGTAAGGTCTAGGGAAGTCTGGTAACAATTGTGTAATTGAATGATTCTTTTGGTCTCATGGTAGATATCTAAGATGTTAAGGAACATGTATGACTTTACAGAAATTAATTTGGGATAGTAGAACTCCTGGAACTGATCTTAGCATGAACGGGTAACTCTGAGTGTTATTGTTGATGGTGTGTTATAAAATGGGGGTATTGAAAGTATTAAATTATCTCACTGTTCCATGCAAGCCGCTACTTTGGTTAATTGTGCCGCTAGGGCGGGGCCGCTTTAGCGGGGTGGTACTACTGTCGTGGGACAATCGCGATTAAGTCAGAAATAAACCCCAAAAAGCTTCATTCTGCAATTTTCGTTCTTGACAGTAAGTAGATGAACCCCAGGTAATTCTTGACATTTTCCCACCATTGTAACGACCTGCTTAGTCGTTTTGAGCAGCAGATTTTATTTCTGGAAAAACTGTCTGAGACGACGTATCCAACGACGGACCGTCATGGGCACGACGGACCGTCGAGGGTGTCTCGTTCCAAACACTTGGAATTCTTATATTTGAGTGCTGAAATCGACTCTCTGAACTCTGTGACAGACCTGCAGGACGGACCGTCACAGACATGACGGACCGTTGTGAGGTTCCGTTTCAAAACACTTCAACTCTTGAGAATTGGGTACTGAGAGCAATTCTCTGTCCGTCGTGACGGAAGTGCAGGACGGACCGTCACAGACACGACGGACCGTTGTGAGTTTCCATTTCAAAACACTTCAACTCTTGAGAATTGGGTACTGAGAGCAATTCTCTGTCCGTCGTGATGGAAGTGCAGGACGGACCGTCGTAGGCACGACGGACCGTCTCAGACTCATCAAGGAAATTGAGTCTCTGAAGGTTGTGACGAACCTGCAGGACGGACCGTCGCAGGCACGACGGGCCGTCACAGGTTGCGTAATCCCAGTCTGGGTCGGATTTCTGGGTAAGTTTTAAAGGGGCGTTTTGGACTATTCCTGCTATAATTAT
>JABWTJ010001076.1:14242-38226 GCA_016801875.1 Solanum sitiens
TAGAATTAGGGGATCGGAGTGTCACGTTCCGACACATAGAATTAGGGGATCGGAGTGTCACGTTCCGACACATAGAATTAGGGGATCGGAGTGTCACGTTCCGACACATAGTATTAGTGGATCGGGTGTCACGAACCGACACGTAGAATTAGGGGATCGGAGTGTCACGTTCCGACACATAGAATTAGGGGATCGGAGTGTCACGTTCCGACACATAGTATTAAGGGATCGGGTGTCACGAACCGACACGTAGAATTAAGGGATCGGAGTGTCACGTTCCGACACATAGTAGTAGGGGATCGGAGTGTCACGTACCGACACGAGAGGAAGAAAGATAATAAATCTTGAGAGATGTTTATATACTCAATGTAATGAACCTAATTCCCAAATGAGTGTGGTATTGAGGCTTGAGTCCTCATGGATGAACTTGGTAGTACTTATTGATGATTATAGTACTTGTTACTACATGTTGAGTATTGTAGTTTATTTATGATATGAACTGATATATACTGTTTTCTATTTTGAGTTGGCCGATGATACCTACTCAGTACTTGTGTTTGTACTGACCCCCTACTTGTTGTTTCTTTCTTTGTTATTTGGGGAATGCAGCAAACGTACCGTCGTCTTCAACTCAGCAGCACTTCTAGCCAGTCTTCACTACACCGGATTTCAGGGTGAGCTAATGCTTTTAGCTTGGACTGGATCTTCTCTTCAATGTCTTGATGCCTTGAACTTCCGGCATGGACTAGCCTTTTATTTATTTTAGCTTCTTAGATACTTCTAGATTTGTAACTTGAGGATAGATGTTCTTGTGATGATGACTTCCAGATTTGGGGATAATGAGTTTTAAGTCTTCCGCTTTGTATTTTTGTTCAATATGTTGGAGTTTTAGATTGGTTGGTTCGCTCACATAGTAGGATAAGTGTGGGTGCCACTCGCGGCTAGATTTTGGGTCGTGACAGTGGCTAACAAAAAAGATAGATGATTCTGTAACAACGAAAGAAATACGAAGATTGGTATTGAATATATTGAATTTTACATTTACAATTGAAGTAATTACTACTGACAAAAATATAATTGCAGATTATCTCTCCAGAAGAGAAAAATACAATGAAAGAACTATTATCCATGATGACAAATCTTTGTCAGAAAATGGAAAAGCTAGAAGCAGAAGTGCAAGAACTAAAAACAGCTAGCAGTCAGCAGCATGACTATAAAAATGCGGAGATACGTCTTAAGGCAGACGGAAAACAGCCAGAGATAAAAGGTGACGTTGAGAAACACCTAAAAACTCAATATAACAAAAATATGTTAGTTGCAGGTATTGCAGGTACAAGCACAGGAAATACGGAAAAAGCTATATCCAAAAACACAAACTTAAATAGCTTATTTACCAAATCATTTGTACCTAAATTTCAACAAAATACCCCAGTACCACAAACATCTACCTACGCAGCTAGCATACAAAGTGAAAAGAAAAAATACAATTATATTGCCCAGTCATATATTGAAAACATATACAAAATCCAAACGTTTTTGAATCTAAACCCAAGATCCACCCAAACAAAAAATCCTAACGAAAATTATATAACCCAAAAACTGCAAGGATATAACAGACTTATTGCACAACCAAAAACCAGTGCAAATTTAGTAAAAACATGTTACAATTATGGACTATTGAGTACCGTATACACATTTGACGGTGAAGAAATTACAGGAATACCAGAGTTATACAGAGCATTTACTACGTTCAAAAGAATTAAAAAAGGGAACTTATTTTTTATAAAGTTCTATACAGCACCTGCGGAAATACTCTACGACGAGATAAAATCTCCTATACAAGTAATCAAAATAGGATTAACAAAAGATATGATAATACCTGAGGAGATTGAAAAACAAGACGAGATACAGAAAATAGATATACCTAGTTTTTATGCTAATAAAAGAATAATTGGCATATCAACTATAATTCAAGAGCTAGCAAACAACTATTTAAATGGAAATGCAATATGGAGCTACTACGCAAGAGATCAAGTGATGATATATGCAAATTCCAAAGAAATACGAAAAACAGATATGGATGAAGTTCAGCAATGGATTTTATCTTTATTAAAACCAGAAGAGCAACCAACTACAAGAGCTCTAAAGAAAAAATTTATTTCAGAAGAATTATTAACCAGATACTGCAAATTAATTGGACATAGATACCCAGATCATCATTGTTCTAAGTGCAATGGAGAAGACAACTTAATTCCAGATGTAAGTTTGGAATAAACGACAAAAGAAGAAAAAGATAAAGACGAAGAAGATAGAAGACGAAGAAAAGACGAAGAAGATAGAGTCGTTTGAAAATATGTAAAGTATGTCGGCCATATTAAACGGCCATTAGTGTTTTGTATTTTGTTTGTCGGCCAATATGTAAAGTTAGGCCACTAAAGTCAAAAGTAAATAGTATTGTCGGCCAATATAAAAAGTTAGGCCACTAAGTCAAAAGTAAATAGTAAAGTTATTTGTCGTGTTGTGTCGGCAGAATTATACACTGCCAAGTGTCAATAGTTAGTGTCGGCCATTGTTCGGCCAATAGTACAAGTTTGTGCTATATATAGAGGTTTTAATCCTCAGCAATAAAGCAAGCTTCAACCATCCTCTCTCTTCAATCTCTCTACAAATTCCGCACCCGTTTACTTGGTATCAGAGCTAGAACAAAAAAAAAAAGCTTCAATCATCCTCTCTCTTCAATCTCTCTACAAATTCCGCACCCGTTTACTTGGTACAGAGGTTGAATATAATTAAAAAAGAATATTATGAACAAATATTTTCTTAAAACTTAAAATGGATAAAAGAATATATAAACAACTATTATTAGAAAAATATGAATTAGCATTAAGAAATGAATTCGGAAGTATGATCACAGACATAAAAGAACAAAATAAACAAAAAATTATAAATAGACAATTAATGTCAAAATTAGCAATATGCAATATGTGTTACATAGAAGAATATACATGTGCATTTAAAGAATATTATTATAAAGCGCAATATGATATAAATGAAGCAACGGAAATAAAAAACCTATATTTCACAAAATTACCAGAACCATTTAGCACCAATATAATAAAAGATTGGAATAATGAAGAAAATACTAATACTTTAGGATCTAGAATAAACTTCTTACAACAATGGTTTACGAAGTTATGTGAAAATCAAAAAGAAAAATTAACTATGGAAAAGGTATTAATGAAAAATCTAAATTGTTGTAAATATAGAATAGCACCACAATTTGGTTGTGAAGATAACTATTATAGAAAATATCGAAAAAATAAGAAATACCGAAAAAGAAAAACTAAATATAAATATAAAAAACCCAGAAAACGCTATTATACAAAAGATTATAAACAAAAAAGATTATTTAGACCAAAGAAAGCCTTATCAAATTGTAATTGTTACAATTGTGGTAAGTTAGGACATTTAGCTAAAGATTGTAAATTACCTAGAAATATAAAAAGAAATCACATTGCAGAATTAAAACTAGATAAACATACATATATGCAAATAGATTATTTAGACTATGAATTAAATGATGATGATAGTATATATGAACTTTCAGATATAGAAAATAACTATGAGATAGAATTTGATAAAACTGAACATGAAATTGACTCAGATAATGAAACAATAATTAACGAAAATGACTGAAGAAAATATAAAAATAATATCTACCGAAGAATATCAAGATGAAGATTCCGTAGAACAAAAAATAATTTTTAATAATACAATTTTTCAGGAAATAAAGAATAAAGAAATCGATTTAAGTATAGAAAAAGTATTGAAAATACCAATTTTAAATCAATTGTTTAAACGAAATAAAGAAGAATATTATGTAGTTAGTCAGAAAGAACATATTATAGACTGAAGGAAAAGCACAAATACCTATACTCAATAAAAGAGTAATTAATCAAGAAATACAACATATAAAGGCAAAAACACCTATAAAATATGTACATTTAGGAGGAACAGAAATATTAATAAAAGCCTGTTTTAGAGAAGGAATAGATACACCAATAGAACTATATTTAGCGGATGATAGGATAATACATCCAATAGAAAAAAGTGTAATAAGTGCTATAAAAGGAAATTTAATATACCAAAAATTTAAATTTATAATAAGTGCTAATTATTCAATAGCATTAACAGATAGAAATATAGATAAATCATTAATGTTATATTGGAAACTATCAGGAATTGAATTAGAACCAGGAAGCAAAATATTTACAGTAAGATGTAAAAACTTATATATATTAACTACAAAACATAAAGTCATTGCTAAAAATAAAATAGATAGGATCAAAATAGAAAATCCTTTCGATCAAATACTTACGATTATAGACAATAATGATTATAGTTATAAAGAAATGGACACAACAGAAGATCTACAAATAATGCAAGAAAGATTGAATACCCCCAAATTATTAAAAAGTACTACTTCATCAAAAGCTAGTACATCAAAAAGAAAATATGATTTTTCTGAGGTACCATATATAGAAGAAGAATCAATAAATTATTATTTTATAGCTGGAATTACTGATAATAAAAAATATAAGATACTAATAAATACAGGAGAAGAAGAAAATTATATAAACCGAGAATTAGTCTTAGAAAATGAACTTACAAAAACAGAACATATATGCCCTGGATTACCCAACGAAATTATCATATGTGACGAATCAATTGAAAAAGAAATAATTATAGGAGGAATAAACTTTCTTATACAATTTAAAATTTATCAAAGTGAATATGATATAACTTTAGGATTAAAATGGTTAGAACAATTTATACCATATAAAATAGAGGATAATAAATTAATACTTACATGTCAGAATAAGAAAATTATAATACAAAGAATAAAATGAAAATATATATACTTGCAAAGATTATTATAGAAGGATATTATAATAGATATTATACCCCTATGATAGATACAGGAGCCGAAACTAATATATGTAAATACAATTGTTTACCAGAAGAAAAATGGGAAAAACTAAAAACACCCATGGTAGTAACTGGATTTAACAACGAAAGTAGTATGATTACTTATAGAGCAAAAAATGTTAAAATACAGATATGGGATAAAATTCTAATAATAGAAAATATATATAGTTTTGATTGCAAAACAAAAGATATGCTATTAGGAATGCCTTTCTTAAATAGATTATACCCACATATAATAACCAAAACACATTGGTGGTTTACTACACCATGTGGATACAAAATAGGAGCAAAAAGAGTTAATAATAAACAAAGAAAACCTAAAGAATGGATTAAAGGAAGTGAAAAGATAAATCAAGAAATGGAAGAGGATGGTTGAAGCTTGCTTTATTGCTGAGGATTAAAACCTCTATATATAGCACAAACTTGTACTATTGGCCGAACAATGGCCGAGAGGATTAAAACCTCTATATATAGCACAAACTTGTACTATTGGCCGAACAATGGCCGACACTAACTATTGACACTTGGCAGTGTATAATTCTGCCGACACAACACGACAAATAACTTTACTATTTACTTTTGACTTAGTGGCCTAACTTTTTATATTGGCCGACAATACTATTTACTTTTGACTTTAGTGGCCTAACTTTACATATTGGCCGACAAACAAAATACAAAACACTAATGGCCGTTTAATATGGCCGACATACTTTACATATTTTCAAACGACTCTATCTTCTTCGTCTTTTCTTCGTCTTCTATCTTCTTCGTCTTTATCTTTTTCTTCTTTTGTCGTTTATTCCAAACTTACATCTGGAATTAAGTTGTCTTCTCCATTGCACTTAGAACAATGATGATCTGGGTATCTATGTCCAATTAATTTGCAGTATCTGGTTAATAATTCTTCTGAAATAAATTTTTTCTTTAGAGCTCTTGTAGTTGGTTGCTCTTCTGGTTTTAACAAAGATAAAATCCATTGCTGAACTTCATCCATATCTGTTTTTCGTATTTCTTTGGAATTTGCATATATCATCACTTGATCTCTTGCGTAGTAGCTCCATATTGCATTTCCATTTAAATAGTTGTTTGCTAGCTCTTGAATTATAGTTGATATGCCAATTATTCTTTTATTAGCATAAAAACTAGGTATATCTATTTTCTGTATCTCGTCTTGTTTTTCAATCTCCTCAGGTATTATCATATCTTTTGTTAATCCTATTTTGATTACTTGTATAGGAGATTTTATCTCGTCGTAGAGTATTTCCGCAGGTGCTGTATAGAACTTTATAAAAAATAAGTTCCCTTTTTTAATTCTTTTGAACGTAGTAAATGCTCTGTATAACTCTGGTATTCCTGTAATTTCTTCACCGTCAAATGTGTATACGGTACTCAATAGTCCATAATTGTAACATGTTTTTACTAAATTTGCACTGGTTTTTGGTTGTGCAATAAGTCTGTTATATCCTTGCAGTTTTTGGGTTATATAATTTTCGTTAGGATTTTTTGTTTGGGTGGATCTTGGGTTTAGATTCAAAAACATTTGGATTTTGTATATGTTTTCAATATATGACTGGGCAATATAATTGTATTTTTTCTTTTCACTTTGTATACTAGCTGCGTAGGTAGATGTTTGTGGTACTGGGGTATTTTGTTGGAATTTAGGTACAAATGATTTGGTAAATAAGCTATTTAAGTTTGTATTTTTTGATATAGCTTTTTCCGTATTTCCTGTGCTTGTACCTGTGCTTGTACCTGCAATACCTGCAACACCTGCAACTAACATATTTTTGTTATATTGAGTTTTTAGGTGTTTCTCAACGTCACCTTTTATCTCTGGTTGTTTACCGTCTGCCTTAAGACGTATCTCCGCATTTTTATAGTCATGCTGCTGACTGCTAGCTGTTTTTAGTTCTTGCACTTCTGCTTCTAGCTTTTCCATTTTCTGACAAAGATTTGTCATCATGGATAATAGTTCTTTCATTGTATTTTTCTCTTCTGGAGAGATAATCTGCAATTATATTTTTGTCAGTAGTAATTACTTCAATTGTAAATGTAAAATTCAATATATTCAATACCAATCTTCGTATTTCTTTCGTTGTTACAGAATCATCTATCTTTTTTGTTAGCCACCATTTTACCTGTGTATTATCTATTCTAACAAGAAATTTGTTATACACAATATAATGTTCAAATGCTAATAAACATTTATATAATGCTAATAACTCTTTTCTATTAATTTCCCATTTTATTTGTGGGTTAGTATAAGATCCTGAATGGTATCTACAATGATATTCTAGTTTATCATTTTCATATTTATATTTTAGTATTCCACCATAACTATTTTCACTTGAATCAGTTTCTACTATATAAGTAAATATTCTGTTTTCATCTGGAAAATGAAGTTTTGGTAATCTTTTACATAAATTCTTAATATTTCTTATGTTTTCTTTATCCTTGTTATCAAAATGATATTCAATATCTTTCTTAAGTTTTTTATGTAATGGTTTTAAGTATTCTGCTAATTTAGGTATATATTCACGTACTTGATTTACTAATCCTAAAAAGGATTGTAATTTCTTTTTTGTGTCTATATTTTCATCTGAACTAATTATTTTCTGCACTATATGCGTTTGCATTTTTATACCGTTTTTATCTATTTGTAATCCTAAAAATTCTATTTGAGACTTCATTATTTCTGCTTTTGGTTTACTTAAACTTATACCTGATTGTTTAATTATATTAATAAATTTTTCTAACAACTTGATATGTTCTTCTTGTGTTCTAGAATATAATAATATATCATCTACATATACAATACAGTTTTCTAGTTGATTAAAATAACTATCCATAAAGTATTGATATCTACCTGGTGCGTTTTTATAGCCAAATGGTAAAACATTCCATTCGTAATATCCTTGTGGTACAGTAAATGCAGTTAATTGTTTTGATTTATCTTCTAGTTTTAAATGGTAAAAACCCGATTTACAATCGAATTTACTAAAGTAATTATATCCTTGTATTTGTCTTATTTTTAATATCTTATTTGGTATAGGGTAATTATAGGTTTTGGTTTTAGCGTTTAGATTTCTATAATCTATTACCATTCTACTTTTACCTCTTTTTTGTTCATTATGATTATTAACAATAAATGCTGGACTACTATGTTTACTATTAGTCTCTTGTATATAATTATTTTTTAATAGTTCTTCTATATGAATTTTGAATTCATTTAGATCATCAAAATTATATTTTAATGGTTTTTGTATTATTAGACTATTTTCGTCTATTAATTCTATTTTTATAGTGGTTTTATGTTTTTCCCATCCTTTCAAGGGATTATCACTATATAAAAGTTCTAATTGGTTATTTATTAATTTAATTTTATCTATTGTAAATATAATAATTTCAAATTGATTAATTTCTTTTATATTTTCCATTTCTTGATTTATCTTTTCACTTCCTTTAATCCATTCTTTAGGTTTTCTTTGTTTATTATTAACTCTTTTTGCTCCTATTTTGTATCCACATGGTGTAGTAAACCACCAATGTGTTTTGGTTATTATATGTGGGTATAATCTATTTAAGAAAGGCATTCCTAATAGCATATCTTTTGTTTTGCAATCAAAACTATATATATTTTCTATTATTAGAATTTTATCCCATATCTGTATTTTAACATTTTTTGCTCTATAAGTAATCATACTACTTTCGTTGTTAAATCCAGTTACTACCATGGGTGTTTTTAGTTTTTCCCATTTTTCTTCTGGTAAACAATTGTATTTACATATATTAGTTTCGGCTCCTGTATCTATCATAGGGGTATAATATCTATTATAATATCCTTCTATAATAATCTTTGCAAGTATATATATTTTCATTTTATTCTTTGTATTATAATTTTCTTATTCTGACATGTAAGTATTAATTTATTATCCTCTATTTTATATGGTATAAATTGTTCTAACCATTTTAATCCTAAAGTTATATCATATTCACTTTGATAAATTTTAAATTGTATAAGAAAGTTTATTCCTCCTATAATTATTTCTTTTTCAATTGATTCGTCACATATGATAATTTCGTTGGGTAATCCAGGGCATATATGTTCTGTTTTTGTAAGTTCATTTTCTAAGACTAATTCTCGGTTTATATAATTTTCTTCTTCTCCTGTATTTATTAGTATCTTATATTTTTTATTATCAGTAATTCCAGCTATAAAATAATAATTTATTGATTCTTCTTCTATATATGGTACCTCAGAAAAATCATATTTTCTTTTTGATGTACTAGCTTTTGATGAAGTAGTACTTTTTAATAATTTGGGGTATTCAATCTTTCTTGCATTATTTGTAGATCTTCTGTTGTGTCCATTTCTTTATAACTATAATCATTATTGTCTATAATCGTAAGTATTTGATCGAAAGGATTTTCTATTTTGATCCTATCTATTTTATTTTTAGCAATGACTTTATGTTTTGTAGTTAATATATATAAGTTTTTACATCTTACTGTAAATATTTTGCTTCCTGGTTCTAATTCAATTCCTGATAGTTTCCAATATAACATTAATGATTTATCTATATTTCTATCTGTTAATGCTATTGAATAATTAGCACTTATTATAAATTTAAATTTTTGGTATATTAAATTTCCTTTTATAGCACTTATTACACTTTTTTCTATTGGATGTATTATCCTATCATCCGCTAAATATAGTTCTATTGGTGTATCTATTCCTTCTCTAAAACAGGCTTTTATTAATATTTCTGTTCCTCCTAAATGTACATATTTTATAGGTGTTTTTGCCTTTATATGTTGTATTTCTTGATTAATTACTCTTTTATTGAGTATAGGTATTTGTGCTTTTCCTTTAGTGTATTTACAGTCTATAATATGTTCTTTCTGACTAACTACATAATATTCTTCTTTATTTCGTTTAAACAATTGATTTAAAATTGGTATTTTCAATACTTTTTCTATACTTAAATCGATTTCTTTATTCTTTATTTCCTGAAAAATTGTATTATTAAAAATTATTTTTTGTTCTACGGAATCTTCATCTTGATATTCTTTGGTAGATATTATTTTTATATTTTCTTCAGTCATTTTCGTTAATTATTGTTTCATTATCTGAGTCAATTTCATGTTCAGTTTTATCAAATTCTATCTCATAGTTATTTTCTATATCTGAAAGTTCATATATACTATCATCATCATTTAATTCATAGTCTAAATAATCTATTTGCATATATATATGTTTATCTAGTTTTAATTCTGCAATGTGATTTCTTTTTATATTTCTAGGTAATTTACAATCTTTAGCTAAATGTCCTAACTTACCACAATTGTAACAATTACAATTTGATAAGGCTTTCTTTGGTCTAAATAATCTTTTTTGTTTATAATCTTTTGTATAATAGCGTTTTCTGGGTTTTTTATATTTATATTTAGTTTTTCTTTTTCGGTATTTCTTATTTTTTCGATATTTTCTATAATAGTTATCTTCACAACCAAATTGTGGTGCTATTCTATATTTACAACAATTTAGATTTTTCATTAATACCTTTTCCATAGTTAATTTTTCTTTTTGATTTTCACATAACTTCGTAAACCATTGTTGTAAGAAGTTTATTCTAGATCCTAAAGTATTAGTATTTTCTTCATTATTCCAATCTTTTATTATATTGGTGCTAAATGGTTCTGGTAATTTTGTGAAATATAGGTTTTTTATTTCCGTTGCTTCATTTATATCATATTGCGCTTTATAATAATATTCTTTAAATGCACATGTATATTCTTCTATGTAACACATATTGCATATTGCTAATTTTGACATTAATTGTCTATTTATAATTTTTTGTTTATTTTGTTCTGTTATGTCTGTGATCATACTTCCGAATTCATTTCTTAATGCTAATTCATATTTTTCTAATAATTCTATATTAGATGTTGTTAATGATCCATCTAATTTTTTATCACTTCTTAATGCTGTTTTGCTTTCAATTGGTAAATTTTCTATCCATAATTTTGTCGTTCCGATTAAGGTTCGTTCTATATATCCTGGTGTGTCTTTTATTGTTATTTTATTATCTATTAATTGTTTTGATAGATTTCCTATCCATAATGAAATTACTGTATTAGTATCTATAACACAGTCTAAATTTAAAAAATTAGTTTGTTCTGTTATTTTTTTAGGTTTCCATTTTGTATTTAGTCTACTATGCCATATTGCATTAGTTCTATCTGAATTTTCATAACTTTCTGTATAATAAGTTGGTGTTGTTGTTTTAGGATTTCTTCTAGGACTCTTATCTGGATTTTTTGATGTTTCTGGTTTATTAGTTGTATTTATTTCTAATTTCTTTAATTTATTTGTTTGTTCTAAGATTTCTGTATATGTTTCACTAATATCACTTATTTCTGAATTTTCTGAATTTTTATCACTTATTTCTAAATTACTGATGTCGTTTATTTCAAGATTTTCATTTTCATTTAGTATCTGTTTTATTTCATTTATTTCATTGGCTAATTCTACTTCTTTTTGAAGTTTTAATTCTTCTTCTTTTTGCAGTTGTTTTTCTTGTTGTCTTTTTTCATATAGTAATTTTAAATAGGATAATTCTTTTTCTAATTCTTCTATTTTACTATTTTTTGTTTCTTCAAGTATCTTTATTTCTTGTTTTGCTTGTTTTCGTATATTTTCAATTTCCTTAGCTTTGTCTATGTCTTCATTTTCTTTTGTTACTCTTAACATGGCTGTTAAACTATCTTCTAATTTTGCAGATTCTTTTTCTAGCATTAAATATAATCTATCTCCTAATTTTTTATACCTTCTTCCTAAATTGGAAAAAACTATTTTTATAGTTAATCCTTCATAGTTTTCATAAGTTTTTTCGTCTACTATAAATTCTTCTTTATTCATTATCATTGTTATAGTTTATATCATGCTGTATTTTATATTCTATATCATGCTGTATTTTATATTCTAAACAGTCTATTTTTAGTTTTAACTCGAATATCTGTTTCTTTTGTATTAATATTGATTTATTACATACTCCTGCAAATATGTTTGCTATTAATCTTTCTTTCATAAAGTCATGTTTATATTGTAATTCATTTAATTTTTCTATTAATAGTTGTTTATATATTCTTTTATCCATTTTAAGTTTTAAGAGAATATTTGTTCATAATATTCTTTTTTAATTATATTCAACCTCTGTATTTCGTTAGCGTTTGTTTCTATATATTCTAAATATTCTTCTTCTCGAAGATATATATATTTATTTACGTTTTCAATTAACAGTTTTTCTTCTAAATCTATTTTTTCCTTAGTTTCTTTCCATAACCTCAAATATCTAAAATTGATCATTGATCTTTATATAGTTCTAAATCGTCAAATAAATAATCTAAATCATTATAAATTATCAGCTCAGACCAACCTACAGTCATTGTTTCAATTATCTCATACATAATTAACTTGTCATAAATTATTCTTCGTGTATCATCATCAATATCTTTCAATATATAAAATAATAGCATCATATAATTTGTATCAGTATCTAGCAAGTATGTAGGCATATTCAGTTCAAGTCAATTTATTTTTACTAACAGTTTTATTCCTTCCAATCTTTTCACAGTTTATACGTATTCATTATAAACAATAATAGTATAATATTCATCTCGTCTAGTCACTACTATGGCTTTCTTCTTTAATCAGTTACCCTAACAGCGCCTCAACTCTGTGTACTCCCCAAAACGGCCGTCTGCCTACCGGTTTCCACCTTAGGATGGCATAGTCTGGGCTTACCTACTCGCAGAATATTTCCATAGCAAACCTTCTAAAGATGATTATTATAAGCATTTATTATGAATAAATAATGTTATAATAATCATCTCTAGAAGGTTTGCTATGGAAATATTCTGCGAGTAGGTAAGCCCAGACTATGCCATCCTAAGGTGGAAACCGGTAGGCAGACGGCCGTTTTGGGGAGTACACAGAGTTGAGGCGCTGTTAGGGTAACTGATTAAAGAAGAAAGCCATAGTAGTGACTAGACGAGATGAATATTATACTATTATTGTTTATAATGAATACGTATAAACTGTGAAAAGATTGGAAGGAATAAAACTGTTAGTAAAAATAAATTGACTTGAACTGAATATGCCTACATACTTGCTAGATACTGATACAAATTATATGATGCTATTATTTTATATATTGAAAGATATTGATGATGATACACGAAGAATAATTTATGACAAGTTAATTATGTATGAGATAATTGAAACAATGACTGTAGGTTGGTCTGAGCTGATAATTTATAATGATTTAGATTATTTATTTGACGATTTAGAACTATATAAAGATCAATGATCAATTTTAGATATTTGAGGTTATGGAAAGAAACTAAGGAAAAAATAGATTTAGAAGAAAAACTGTTAATTGAAAACGTAAATAAATATATATATCTTCGAGAAGAAGAATATTTAGAATATATAGAAACAAACGCTAACGAAATACAGAGGTTGAATATAATTAAAAAAGAATATTATGAACAAATATTCTCTTAAAACTTAAAATGGATAAAAGAATATATAAACAACTATTAATAGAAAAATTAAATGAATTACAATATAAACATGACTTTATGAAAGAAAGATTAATAGCAAACATATTTGCAGGAGTATGTAATAAATCAATATTAATACAAAAGAAACAGATATTCGAGTTAAAACTAAAAATAGACTGTTTAGAATATAAAATACAGCATGATATAGAATATAAAATACAGCATGATATAAACTATAACAATGATAATGAATAAAGAAGAATTTATAGTAGACGAAAAAACTTATGAAAACTATGAAGGATTAACTATAAAAATAGTTTTTTCCAATTTAGGAAGAAGGTATAAAAAATTAGGAGATAGATTATATTTAATGCTAGAAAAAGAATCTGCAAAATTAGAAGATAGTTTAACAGCCATGTTAAGAGTAACAAAAGAAAATGAAGACATAGACAAAGCTAAGGAAATTGAAAATGTACGAAAACAAGCAAAACAAGAAATAAAGATACTTGAAGAAACAAAAAATAGTAAAATAGAAGAATTAGAAAAAGAATTATCCTATTTAAAATTACTATATGAAAAAAGACAACAAGAAAAACAACTGCAAAAAGAAGAAGAATTAAAACTTCAAAAAGAAGTAGAATTAGCCAATGAAATAAATGAAATAAAACAGATACTAAATGAAAATGAAAATCTTGAAATAAACGACATCAGTAATTTAGAAATAAGTGATAAAAATTCAGAAAATTCAGAAATAAGTGATATTAGTGAAACATATACAGAAATCTTAGAACAAACAAATAAATTAAAGAAATTAGAAATAAATACAACTAATAAACCAGAAACATCAAAAAATCCAGATAAGAGTCCTAGAAGAAATCCTAAAACAACAACACCAACTTATTATACAGAAAGTTATGAAAATTCAGATAGAACTAATGCAATATGGCATAGTAGACTAAATACAAAATGGAAACCTAAAAAAATAACAGAACAAACTAATTTTTTAAATTTAGACTGTGTTATAGATACTAATACAGTATCATATCTTTTGTTAATCCTATTTTGATTACTTGTATAGGAGATTTTATCTCGTCGTAGAGTATTTCCGCAGGTGCTGTATAGAACTTTATAAAAAATAAGTTCCCTTTTGTAATTCTTTTGAACGTAGTAAATGCTCTGTATAACTCTGGTATTCCTGTAATTTCTTCACCGTCAAATGTGTATACGGTACTCAATAGTCCATAATTGTAACATGTTTTTACTAAATTTGCACTGGTTTTTGGTTGTGCAATAAGTCTGTTATATCCTTGCAGTTTTTGGGTTATATAATTTTCGTTAGGATTTTTTGTTTGGGTGGATCTTGGTTGTGAAGATAACTATTATAGAAAATATCGAAAAAATAAGAAATACCGAAAAAGAAAAACTAAATATAAATATAAAAAACCCAGAAAACGCTATTATACAAAAGATTATAAACAAAAAAGATTATTTAGACCAAAGAAAGCCTTATCAAATTGTAATTGTTACAATTGTGGTAAGTTAGGACATTTAGCTAAAGATTGTAAATTACCTAGAAATATAAAAAGAAATCACATTGCAGAATTAAAACTAGATAAACATACATATATGCAAATAGATTATTTAGACTATGAATTAAATGATGATGATAGTATATATGAACTTTCAGATATAGAAAATAACTATGAGATAGAATTTGATAAAACTGAACATGAAATTGACTCAGATAATGAAACAATAATTAACGAAAATGACTGAAGAAAATATAAAAATAATATCTACCGAAGAATATCAAGATGAAGATTCCGTAGAACAAAAAATAATTTTTAATAATACAATTTTTCAGGAAATAAAGAATAAAGAAATCGATTTAAGTATAGAAAAAGTATTGAAAATACCAATTTTAAATCAATTGTTTAAACGAAATAAAGAAGAATATTATGTAGTTAGTCAGAAAGAACATATTATAGACTGTAAATAACTAAAGGAAAAGCACAAATACCTATACTCAATAAAAGAGTAATTAATCAAGAAATACAACATATAAAGGCAAAAACACCTATAAAATATGTACATTTAGGAGGAACAGAAATATTAATAAAAGCCTGTTTTAGAGAAGGAATAGATACACCAATAGAACTATATTTAGCGGATGATAGGATAATACATCCAATAGAAAAAAGTGTAATAAGTGCTATAAAAGGAAATTTAATATACCAAAAATTTAAATTTATAATAAGTGCTAATTATTCAATAGCATTAACAGATAGAAATATAGATAAATCATTAATGTTATATTGGAAACTATCAGGAATTGAATTAGAACCAGGAAGCAAAATATTTACAGTAAGATGTAAAAACTTATATATATTAACTACAAAACATAAAGTCATTGCTAAAAATAAAATAGATAGGATCAAAATAGAAAATCCTTTCGATCAAATACTTACGATTATAGACAATAATGATTATAGTTATAAAGAAATGGACACAACAGAAGATCTACAAATAATGCAATACCCCCAAATTATTAAAAAGTACTACTTCATCAAAAGCTAGTACATCAAAAAGAAAATATGATTTTTCTGAGGTACCATATATAGAAGAAGAATCAATAAATTATTATTTTATAGCTGGAATTACTGATAATAAAAAATATAAGATACTAATAAATACAGGAGAAGAAGAAAATTATATAAACCGAGAATTAGTCTTAGAAAATGAACTTACAAAAACAGAACATATATGCCCTGGATTACCCAACGAAATTATCATATGTGACGAATCAATTGAAAAAGAAATAATTATAGGAGGAATAAACTTTCTTATACAATTTAAAATTTATCAAAGTGAATATGATATAACTTTAGGATTAAAATGGTTAGAACAATTTATACCATATAAAATAGAGGATAATAAATTAATACTTACATGTCAGAATAAGAAAATTATAATACAAAGAATAAAATGAAAATATATATACTTGCAAAGATTATTATAGAAGGATATTATAATAGATATTATACCCCTATGATAGATACAGGAGCCGAAACTAATATATGTAAATACAATTGTTTACCAGAAGAAAAATGGGAAAAACTAAAAACACCCATGGTAGTAACTGGATTTAACAACGAAAGTAGTATGATTACTTATAGAGCAAAAAATGTTAAAATACAGATATGGGATAAAATTCTAATAATAGAAAATATATATAGTTTTGATTGCAAAACAAAAGATATGCTATTAGGAATGCCTTTCTTAAATAGATTATACCCACATATAATAACCAAAACACATTGGTGGTTTACTACACCATGTGGATACAAAATAGGAGCAAAAAGAGTTAATAATAAACAAAGAAAACCTAAAGAATGGATTAAAGGAAGTGAAAAGATAAATCAAGAAATGGAAAATATAAAAGAAATTAATCAATTTGAAATTATTATATTTACAATAGATAAAATTAAATTAATAAATAACCAATTAGAACTTTTATATAGTGATAATCCCTTGAAAGGATGGGAAAAACATAAAACCACTATAAAAATAGAATTAATAGACGAAAATAGTCTAATAATACAAAAACCATTAAAATATAATTTTGATGATCTAAATGAATTCAAAATTCATATAGAAGAACTATTAAAAAATAATTATATACAAGAGACTAATAGTAAACATAGTAGTCCAGCATTTATTGTTAATAATCATAATGAACAAAAAAGAGGTAAAAGTAGAATGGTAATAGATTATAGAAATCTAAACGCTAAAACCAAAACCTATAATTACCCTATACCAAATAAGATATTAAAAATAAGACAAATACAAGGATATAATTACTTTAGTAAATTCGATTGTAAATCGGGTTTTTACCATTTAAAACTTCTTAGAACAAACAAATAAATTAAAGAAATTAGAAATAAATACAACTAATAAACCAGAAACATCAAAAAATCCAGATAAGAGTCCTAGAAGAAATCCTAAAACAACAACACCAACTTATTATACAGAAAGTTATGAAAATTCAGATAGAACTAATGCAATATGGCATAGTAGACTAAATACAAAATGGAAACCTAAAAAAATAACAGAACAAACTAATTTTTTAAATTTAGACTGTGTTATAGATACTAATACAGTAATTTCATTATGGATAGGAAATCTATCAAAACAATTAATAGATAATAAAATAACAATAAAAGACACACCAGGATATATAGAACGAACCTTAATCGGAACGACAAAATTATGGATAGAAAATTTACCAATTGAAAGCAAAACAGCATTAAGAAGTGATAAAAAATTAGATGGATCATTAACAACATCTAATATAGAATTATTAGAAAAATATGAATTAGCATTAAGAAATGAATTCGGAAGTATGATCACAGACATAAAAGAACAAAATAAACAAAAAATTATAAATAGACAATTAATGTCAAAATTAGCAATATGCAATATGTGTTACATAGAAGAATATACATGTGCATTTAAAGAATATTATTATAAAGCGCAATATGATATAAATGAAGCAACGGAAATAAAAAACCTATATTTCACAAAATTACCAGAACCATTTAGCACTAATATAATAAAAGATTGGAATAATGAAGAAAATACTAATACTTTAGGATCTAGAATAAACTTCTTACAACAATGGTTTACGAAGTTATGTGAAAATCAAAATGGAAAACTTATATATATTAACTACAAAACATAAAGTCATTGCTAAAAATAAAATAGATAGGATCAAAATAGAAAATCCTTTCGATCAAATACTTACGATTATAGACAATAATGATTATAGTTATAAAGAAATGGACACAACAGAAGATCTACAAATAATGCAATACCCCCAAATTATTAAAAAGTACTACTTCATCAAAAGCTAGTACATCAAAAAGAAAATATGATTTTTCTGAGGTACCATATATAGAAGAAGAATCAATAAATTATTATTTTATAGCTGGAATTACTGATAATAAAAAATATAAGATACTAATAAATACAGGAGAAGAAGAAAATTATATAAACCGAGAATTAGTCTTAGAAAATGAACTTACAAAAACAGAACATATATGCCCTGGATTACCCAACGAAATTATCATATGTGACGAATCAATTGAAAAAGAAATAATTATAGGAGGAATAAACTTTCTTATACAATTTAAAATTTATCAAAGTGAATATGATATAACTTTAGGATTAAAATGGTTAGAACAATTTATACCATATAAAATAGAGGATAATAAATTAATACTTACATGTCAGAATAAGAAAATTATAATACAAAGAATAAAATGAAAATATATATACTTGCAAAGATTATTATAGAAGGATATTATAATAGATATTATACCCCTATGATAGATACAGGAGCCGAAACTAATATATGTAAATACAATTGTTTACCAGAAGAAAAATGGGAAAAACTAAAAACACCCATGGTAGTAACTGGATTTAACAACGAAAGTAGTATGATTACTTATAGAGCAAAAAATGTTAAAATACAGATATGGGATAAAATTCTAATAATAGAAAATATATATAGTTTTGATTGCAAAACAAAAGATATGCTATTAGGAATGCCTTTCTTAAATAGATTATACCCACATATAATAACCAAAACACATTGGTGGTTTACTACACCATGTGGATACAAAATAGGAGCAAAAAGAGTTAATAATAAACAAAGAAAACCTAAAGAATGGATTAAAGGAAGTGAAAAGATAAATCAAGAAATGGAAAATATAAAAGAAATTAATCAATTTGAAATTATTATATTTACAATAGATAAAATTAAATTAATAAATAACCAATTAGAACCTTTATATAGTGATAATCCCTTGAAAGGATGGGAAAAACATAAAACCACTATAAAAATAGAATTAATAGACGAAAATAGTCTAATAATACAAAAACCATTAAAATATAATTTTGATGATCTAAATGAATTCAAAATTCATATAGAAGAACTATTAAAAAATAATTATATACAAGAGACTAATAGTAAACATAGTAGTCCAGCATTTATTGTTAATAATCATAATGAACAAAAAAGAGGTAAAAGTAGAATGGTAATAGATTATAGAAATCTAAACGCTAAAACCAAAACCTATAATTACCCTATACCAAATAAGATATTAAAAATAAGACAAATACAAGGATATAATTACTTTAGTAAATTCGATTGTAAATCGGGTTTTTACCATTTAAAACTAGAAGATAAATCAAAACAATTAACTGCATTTACTGTACCACAAGGATATTACGAATGGAATGTTTTACCATTTGGCTATAAAAACGCACCAGGTAGATATCAATACTTTATGGATAGTTATTTTAATCAACTAGAAAACTGTATTGTATATGTAGATGATATATTATTATATTCTAGAACACAAGAAGAACATATCAAGTTGTTAGAAAAATTTATTAATATAATTAAACAATCAGGTATAAGTTTAAGTAAACCAAAAGCAGAAATAATGAAGTCTCAAATAGAATTTTTAGGATTACAAATAGATAAAAACGGTATAAAAATGCAAACGCATATAGTGCAGAAAATAATTAGTTCAGATGAAAATATAGACACAAAAAAGAAATTACAATCCTTTTTAGGATTAGTAAATCAAGTACGTGAATATATACCTAAATTAGCAGAATACTTAAAACCATTACATAAAAAACTTAAGAAAGATATTGAATATCATTTTGATAACAAGGATAAAGAAAACATAAGAAATATTAAGAATTTATGTAAAAGATTACCAAAACTTCATTTTCCAGATGAAAAAAGAATATTTACTTATATAGTAGAAACTGATTCAAGTGAAAATAGTTATGGTGGAATACTAAAATATAAATATGAAAATGATAAACTAGAATATCATTGTAGATACCATTCAGGATCTTATACTAACCCACAAATAAAATGGGAAATTAATAGAAAAGAGTTATTAGCATTATATAAATGTTTATTAGCATTTGAACATTATATTGTGTATAACAAATTTCTTGTTAGAATAGATAATACACAGGTAAAATGGTGGCTAACAAAAAAGATAGATGATTCTGTAACAACGAAAGAAATACGAAGATTGGTATTGAATATATTGAATTTTACATTTACAATTGAAGTAATTACTACTGACAAAAATATAATTGCAGATTATCTCTCCAGAAGAGAAAAATACAATGAAAGAACTATTATCCATGATGACAAATCTTTGTCAGAAAATGGAAAAGCTAGAAGCAGAAGTGCAAGAACTAAAAACAGCTAGCAGTCAGCAGCATGACTATAAAAATGCGGAGATACGTCTTAAGGCAGACGGAAAACAGCCAGAGATAAAAGGTGACGTTGAGAAACACCTAAAAACTCAATATAACAAAAATATGTTAGTTGCAGGTATTGCAGGTACAAGCACAGGAAATACGGAAAAAGCTATATCCAAAAACACAAACTTAAATAGCTTATTTACCAAATCATTTGTACCTAAATTTCAACAAAATACCCCAGTACCACAAACATCTACCTACGCAGCTAGCATACAAAGTGAAAAGAAAAAATACAATTATATTGCCCAGTCATATATTGAAAACATATACAAAATCCAAACGTTTTTGAATCTAAACCCAAGATCCACCCAAACAAAAAATCCTAACGAAAATTATATAACCCAAAAACTGCAAGGATATAACAGACTTATTGCACAACCAAAAACCAGTGCAAATTTAGTAAAAACATGTTACAATTATGGACTATTGAGTACCGTATACACATTTGACGGTGAAGAAATTACAGGAATACCAGAGTTATACAGAGCATTTACTACGTTCAAAAGAATTACAAAAGGGAACTTATTTTTTATAAAGTTCTATACAGCACCTGCGGAAATACTCTACGACGAGATAAAATCTCCTATACAAGTAATCAAAATAGGATTAACAAAAGATATGATAATACCTGAGGAGATTGAAAAACAAGTCGAGATACAGAAAATAGATATACCTAGTTTTTATGCTAATAAAAGAATAATTGGCATATCAACTATAATTCAAGAGCTAGCAAACAACTATTTAAATGGAAATGCAATATGGAGCTACTACGCAAGAGATCAAGTGATGATATATGCAAATTCCAAAGAAATACGAAAAACAGATATGGATGAAGTTCAGCAATGGATTTTATCTTTGTTAAAACCAGAAGAGCAACCAACTACAAGAGCTCTAAAGAAAAAATTTATTTCAGAAGAATTATTAACCAGATACTGCAAATTAATTGGACATAGATACCCAGATCATCATTGTTCTAAGTGCAATGGAGAAGACAACTTAATTCCAGATGTAAGTTTGGAATAAACAACAAAAGAAGAAAAAGATAAAGACGAAGAAGATAGAAGACGAAGAAAAGACGAAGAAGATAGAGTCGTTTGAAAATATGAAAAGTATGTCGGCCATATTAAACGGCCATTAGTGTTTTGTATTTTGTTTGTCGGCCAATATGTAAAGTTAGGCCACTAAAGTCAAAAGTAAATAGTATTGTCGGCCAATATAAAAAGTTAGGCCACTAAGTCAAAAGTAAATAGTAAAGTTATTTGTCGTGTTGTGTCGGCAGAATTATACACTGCCAAGTGTCAATAGTTAGTGTCGGCCATTGTTCGGCCAATAGTACAAGTTTGTGCTATATATAGAGGTTTTAATCCTCAGCAATAAAGCAAGCTTCAACCATCCTCTCTCTTCAATCTCTCTACAAATTCAGTTTTGTAGCATAATGAGTTATAGAATTGTTTTCTAGTTTCTTGTTGGGTTGAGAATCTCTTGATTTTGTGAAATTGATGATTTCTTCTTGAAATTTTTTGTATGGCTTGGTTATGTGCTGCTAGTTGAGTCTCTAATCTTGGAAGTGTTCGGAGAGTGGCAAGTGTCATTCGAGGACGAATGTTGTCCAAGTGGGGGAGATTGTAAGACCTCAAAAATGACATAGGTTAACCAGAGCCTAACATGTTGTTCTTGCTGTTATAAGGTCCTAAATATGTTTAATATGTGGTATAGAGGCAGTAGCTAAAATATTAGAGGTGTTGGAAGTCAAACGTCAAGGGACGACTAAGACGTTTGACGACTTAGTCACCTAAATGTCTCTTATGTGGTTTTATGTGTTTATGTGTGTTTCATGGTGTTTTAAGGTACTTAATAGAGTTAATATATCGTTTATAGGCAGTGGTTAAAGTTTCGTGAAGTTTGGAGGTCAAACGAACAAGAACGTCCAAGACATTCGAAAGATATGCCTTGAGTCGACCTTGTACGTCTAGGAGAGTTTCTGTCACGCCTCAAAACCCATTAAGACGGACAGGCACCCGATGCCCTAAAGGCCCGAGAGAACCAACCTACAACCTGTTCTTACTGAGCATATACTATAACAATTGAGACAAGTTAACTTTGGATGCAGCGATACAAACCAACGTAAGTAGATTCAAAAGTTATATACAAGACTTGGCTGTTTAGGCCACAACTCCTTAATACACAACTGAACCATGTACACGTCTACAAAGCCTCTAAAAGATAGAAGACTAGAGTAGGTCAGGACAGACCCCGCCTTACCCTTAACTACGATACAATACCAAACGAATTTACCAAGGACTTAATAAAGCTCCGAATCAACTTGGAGCTCACCAAAAGTAGCAGAATTTTGAGTGCTCCTACTGAGGAGGTCTACTAGCTGGAGTACCTGAGCCTGCAGCATGAAATGCAGCGTCCCCAATACGGGACGTCAGTACGAAAAATGTACTGAATATGTAAGGCAAAAAGTATATGTAATACAAGGCACAAATGAAATCAAGTAGCAACATATGAGTGCATAGATTAGGAGAGAAGACCACCTTTGCTTACTCTTGTGGAATCAAGTAAGCTACATTCTTTTCTTTACCTTCTTTGTATGTTATAATCTTTGTTGGGCATGTGATACAAGTGACCAGCTGATCAGTGGTAGAAGAGGATGACCCATGCTAGGCGTATTAACCCCTGGGATGCGGTCCTCATAATTACACAACTTGGGATCGGCCCATGCTAGGCTTTCGCCCCTGAGCTGCCACCCTTCTATACCAATAGGGATCGGCCCATGCTAGGCTTTCGCCCCTGAGCTGCCACCCTTAATTAAATAGATTTCTTCACTTAGATTCCGTTATCTTTGATATTATGGTTAATCAGTTCATAATCTTTGAGATGTTATGTTGGATAATCGTAACACTTTGAGATGGTTGATTTGGTGGTCATAATCAGCTTGGAGCATGAAATTATGGAACAGTAGTGGAATACATAAAACAACACTGGAGCAGTAACATGATATAAGGAGCTATGAAACATCAACACCGTTACTTTATGAACCTGAATGGCACAAGTGACCTTAA
>JABWTJ010001076.1:38247-66903 GCA_016801875.1 Solanum sitiens
GGAGATATGGAAATACGGAGAGTAGTAGAAGATACGAAAAATAATACTTGGAGGCAGTAACAATGACATAAGGAGCTATGTAACATCAACACATTACTTTAAGAGCTTAATGGCACAATTGACTTCAATTGACTAGGAGAGGGATTCACCAAACTTTCTTTTGCAATACCATTTCTGTAACAGCACAAAGGGGATAATTACACAAGTATAAAATAGTGAACATATAATGAAGTAGTTCTATGTACATAGGATAGGGGAAAGAAATATTGTTGCTATTGGGAATAGTAAGGGCTGCCACCATCTTTCCTTTTCTAGAAATAGAACGTATGAGAATACACTTCATTGATATTAAGTGGCAGGTGGCAGATTTCATTCCAAAGGATATAGAATCGAATAGCCTTACATACCTTATATTTATGACCAATACCACTATCACGATTCAGCCTTCCTTATTGGGTGCTAATCTACAACATAAGTCATGATTAAGCTAACATCAGCAGCTAATCACAATAAGGTTCTCTCCAAAACAGTAGCTAAAATATTTGATGGAAATCAGCCCATACAACCCTTACAGAAATGGTGAACCACCACCCCACCCCTCCCTACACATTAATACAACTTCAAACATCATTTCCAGAGATCCCAAACAGCCCTCAACACAATATTCATAAGGCAGCCACTATCAATCTCAAATCTTTCAGCATAATAGGAGAATATTGACTCAAAGATTTATCATCATCCATGAATTCTTGATAAATATATACAAAATTCTCCAATCCAAACATGATCAAAGAGAGGAAAACAATGGGTTGAAGTCTTACCTTAATTCTGGAAATTTATCCTCTAAACTTGTACTTCAAGAATTCAAACTCTCCTTCAAACTTCTTACTTGAAAATGAGACAGCACTCAAGAATCCCTAAGGTGTGTTTAGGGCTGCTTATTGAAGCCAAGAGAGACCAAGAAAGAAACTTAAGAAAATCTGAAATTTTGCAAGTTCAAAATGGAGAATAAGACTTGATCCTTATCCTTTGAAAAAGGAGGTGTTATGGCCGACACTCTTGACCAATTTTGGTCCATATAATGTCAAGTAGGTGCCCCACCTGCTTGTCCTTTTAAATTGGGCCCTTTTGGACTTAATATTATTGGACCTTGGCTGTCCATTTTTCCTTTGTTCTTTTAATCAGCTTGGGACAGATTAGTGCAAGTAGGTGGTACACACTTGGCCCAATAACATGGTAAAACAAATCTTAGGAGGTCATGTACTTACTTAGTTTCACTTGGGCTTTATCCATAATGGCCAATTTGCAGATTTGGCTGTTGGGCCTTCTTTCATTCACATTTTCTTTAATAGGTTTGGGCTTCAAATGAGCCCTTAAATATAAGCCTAAATCTGGTCAATCAAACTTGGGCCCTTTAACTATAATATAGCTCAAATAGGTGATGCATCTGCTAGCTCAATTACTACCTTACTATAATTACTTAAATACTTTACATCGCAGTTAACTTGCAATACATATGCTAAAACGTGCAAGGCATTACATCACCTTCCAAGCTAGTTTAAACCAACACTAATCATGTAAGAAACATGATCCCTCACCTACACTATAAGTATATGTCAAGTATAACATGAATAGAACTACCACATACAAAAATACAGGCCGTTACATCTTGAATGAATGAATGTTAGGTGAGACCTTGACTGATGATAAGAGGGTCCTTTCTGTGAAACCTTGAACCTAGTGGTAAGGTTATGAAACTTGAAGTCGAAAGCCGTAATGGTATCCTTCATGTAATGAATGATGGACTTAAGGTTGATTGGCTGGAACGGCATCATGTCAATCCTTAGGAAAGTTATACTGAGCTTCTTGTCGCCATAGGGAGGTAGCCCTAGTGGACCTTTCTTTGGTAGGGTAAATGTAATTGGGTTATGAACTTCATATGGAACCCTTTTGAATCTATTAGAACGAAGGCAGCACCGAGTGAGTATGGGAAGGGAAGTAGTTCTAGTTAAAGTATGAGACTAGATTACAAAGCATGCCCTTCATATTCCTTAACCATGTGCCTAGATGGGATGTGTCCAAGTTCTACCATTGGCAAGTAGAACAACTTCATCGGAGTAGGATAGAACTTCGGATTCCATGTTTTTCTACCATGGTCTATGTCGGTTATTGCCTATTCTCATCATATGGAATACATATTAGCATTAGAGAAGTTCTATGAGGTTTAGGTGGTGGTATGGGACGCTATCTACACATTGCACAATAGGTTTTAAAGGTGTTAGTAAGAGTCCCTAGGTCTTCTCCAAGACCATTACTTGAATGTCCTTTATGTGATATATGTCTCTTAAATGAACTAATGAACTAATGACTTAATGGTATAAAGTATGTAAATGAATAAGTACCTAATCTAAAGTGACTTAAGGACTCCATAGTTAAAGTGTGAAGAGGGCATAAAGGATGATCTCTTCATGTCTTATCTATGGAAGTCTTGAGAATGACTCTAGTTAAGAAAGTAGTTTGTTATGTTTGACATGATCTAAACTTAGGAAGTCTTAAGTATTATTTAGGTAGCCTTGAAGAGGGTGTATGGGCTTTCTCTTCTATGAATACTTAAGTAAGTCTTTTGATAGCCTTGGTTGGGGAGATTGTCATATTATGTATGTCTTGTATGTTGGTGTATTGTAGGTGTGTGTATGTCTCCTTATGAGTAATCTTAAGGATCGTTTAGGCACATCTAGAGAGGGTGTATGGGAGTTCTCTCTTTATGTGACTTAAGTGAATCTTAGGATAGCTTATGTGAGAAGACTACATGCTAGACGATGCTTAGTACGAAATTAGAAGAATTCACTGTAACATGAGGTACTTTGCTGTACAGTGAATTGAGTTCACTGTAAAGTGAGTTCTATAATGTGTTAATTGGTTTTAAATGTTTTCTTATGTGATTCTAAGTTGTTCAATGTTGTTCTTATGATGATATTATGACATTTAAATGAAAAGATGCATATTTTCAATAAATGTCCGCTTTCAGATTTTTATGCATAAGTCATACTTAGTACATGTGGTTGTACTAATTCCATGCTTTTATCTATCTATATAGTTCTTGGTAGGTGAAGAACTTTTGGGAAGAAGACTTGGATTTAGAAGATCGTTCAAGAGAATTTGAAGTATGTCCTCACTTGACTCGAGGGCATATATGTCTTTTATGTTTCATTTATAAAGTATTATAATATACTATATAGTAGTATGTTTTGTGTTTCATATGGGCCGGGTCCCAAGTACTTTTGTGTCTAAGATGATGAGATTGAGACTTAGTATTTCCTATTACTTCTATATGAAAGAGTTTTTAAAGACTAATATTGTTTTATGAAAAGTTATAATTTCGCACTAGTTTTCATTATGTATATGCGATGAATGATATGAGACGCTTGATTGAGACCTCCGAGAGGTTGAGTATGCCATGTCACAATCCGAGATTGTGCCCTAACTTCTAGGGTGTGGTCTCGGGATGTGACAAAGCTTGGTATCAGAGCATAGGTTGGTAAAAGTAGTCTTAGGAATCAAAAAATCTCATCAAGTCACATCTAGTAGAGTCTCGACCATCGGTGTGAGTCGCGACACATCTATGGGCGAGAGGCTATCAGACTATAGAGTTTCCTTTATTTTCTATTCCTACGTCGTGCGGTAGAATAAATGTTATGAGTATCCTTCTAAATGTGTTTCCTTGTGTTTCTAGGAGATGAATACTAGAAGGATGGCCGCTAGAAGGTTGGAAGAAGAGAGGTTGAATGAGGAGATTCCTCCTCAAGTTGAGCAAGTTCCTCAAGATGGGCAACGAGTCCAAGGTGCTCAAGTGCCTCCTCAAGGTGATCATGCCCCTAATATGGAAGGAGGTAATGAGGTTTTGGAGATGTCTAATAGGGAAATTAGAGATGCTTTGCTTGCTATCGCCCTAGCCGTAACTACTCAAGCTAATTTGAGTATGTTGCCTAGGGTTGTGGAGAGCACTATGACCTCTAGGTTGAGAGACTTTGTGAGCTTGAATCCTCCAACCTTTCTTGGCTCTAAGGTAGATGAGGATCCCCAAGAGTTCCTTGATAGTGTGTATAAGGTATTGAGTGCTATGGGGGTTACATCTAGGGAGAAGAAGGAGTTGACTTCGTATCAATTAAGAGATGTGTCTCAAATTTGGTACACTCAATGGAAGGATAATAGGCCGGTGGATTCGGATCCTATTGAGTGGGAAGAATTTAAAAAAGCTTTTCTTGGTAAGTACTTTCCCCATGAGAGGAGGGAAGTAAAAGTAGAGGAGTTTATCAATCTCAAGCAAGGCAATATGAGTTTTGAGGAGTACTTTTTGAAATTCTCAACTTTGTTTAAATTTGCACCATCCATAGTGTCTAATCCAAGGGATGAAATGAGTCGCTTTGTGACAGGTGTAGCCAACTTAGTGAGGGACAAATGCCGTACGACTATGCTACATGATGATATGACCTTAGCTAGACTCATGGTATATGCACAATCAATTGAAGAGTATATAAACTTAGGAGGATGTTAAGGAATTTGAAAAGGAGTGTTGCTTGTGATCAAGTGCAATCTAGGTTCAAAAAGAGGGCTCAAACTCAAGAAGAATCTAGGAGTGCTAAGTTCAAGGTTGAGAAAGGAGGTAGTTCCAAAGATGGCAAACCTACATGTGTCACTTGTGGTAAGAAACATTTTGGTGAGTGTCTAGTGGGTACCGGTATTTGTTTTGGATGTGGAAAAGATGGACACAAAGTTAGAGATTGTCCTAACATTGCTTCTAGTAGAAAGAGGATAAGAAACTTGATCCTAGTTTTCAAAAGGATGATGCTCCAACAAAGAGGCGTTTCTATGTACTCCGGACTAGAGGAGAGAAGCCAGATGAGAGTGATGATGATGTTGGTAAGTCCTTGTCTTATTTCTCTTATTGTGATATGAGTTCCTTCAAAGTGGGGGAGTATGGCTAGATAGATGCGCTAGTTGTTGCATGTGCATGATGTTTATGAGTTTGGTTGAAATTGAATTTCATTTATCTTCTTGTATTGTGTGTTTTATGAAGCCATGATCTTGTTGTAAGATGTGTTTATATGGTGTTACCTTGCATATTAGCATGTCTATATCATGAATTGCCTAAAATTGCATTTCGAAAAATTGGCCTAAATCACTGTAGCCTGGAAAACTGCTCACTATAAAAAAATTCGAAAAGTGACTAATTGATTCTTGGTCAAAAATTATTGTAATGTGGTTAGAACTGATGGTTACGAGTATAAAAATGAATATAAAATGAGTTTTTACTAGTTGGAATGAAGAATGTGAGTTTCGTAGCATAATGAGTTATAGAAGTGTATTATAATTTATTGTTGTGTTGTGAATCTCTTGACCATGTGAAATTTATGTTTTCGCCTTGATTGTGTGTTATATGGTTTGGTTATGTGATGCTAGTTGATTCTCTAATTCTTGGAAGTGTTCGGAGAGTGGCAAGTGTCATTCGAGGACGAATGTTGTCCAAGTGGGGGAGAATGTAAGATCCCAAAAATGACATAGGTGAACTAGAGCCTAACATTGTGGTCAATATGGTCTAAGGTCCTAAATAGGTCTATTAAATGGTATTGAGGCAGTGTCTAAGGTATTAGGTGCATTGGAAGTCAAACATCAAAGGACGACCAAGACGTTCGACGACTAAGTCACCTATATGATTCGTATGTGGTTCTATGTGTTTATGTGTGATTCATGATGTTTTGAAGTCCTTAAATGAGTTAATATGATGTATAAAGTCAGTATGTCAAGTTTTGAGAAGTTTGGCGTATTCGTTTTAGATGAAATTCATGTGAGTGGTTTTAAACTCATATACGAGCATGTTTGGGTTGGAAACGTCCGGGAAAACATCCCCAAGGACCATCCAAGGCTTGGTGTCAAGACTGTCCCAGGCAGCCCCAAACGATGGAGGCATCAACGGCTCGTGGGACAATCGACGCCCCCTCGATGGTGCCGTTGGTAGAGACTTAGTCTTAGGAGAGAGGAGAACCATGGCAAGTCTCTGAACCAACCAACGGAAGTACAGGACGGTCCGTTTGTGGAAAAACGGTCCGTCGACTGCCAACCGTTGGTGGACTATTTTTCCTGTGCAGCCTCACTGTTAAGTGAGGGGTGAAATGGGAATTTCACCCCATTTCCAAATATAGAGTTTGGAGGTTACTAAGGGGTATATTGGGTATTTTAAAGGTGTTTATAAGTCTTCAACACTTAGAAGATTTCATTCTTCAAAATCAAAACCCCAAAATCCCTTAAAAATTCCTCAAGACTCCATTGAAGTCCAAAGTCAAGGAAGAGCTTGGTGTGATGAATTGAGTGGAGATTCGTCATAAAAGTGAAGAATTATCTTCATTGAGGTATGATTTTTGATCTTTGAAACTCGTTTAATCAAGGATCCAAACTTTCAAAGATATTTTCTAAAGTTTTTTAAAGATGAATTGACCTATTTCATGATCTACCATGGGTTCTTGCATTTAAGGTTTTTAATCATTGAAAAGTGATTGAATTGTTGTTATTTAGATAATTTTAAATCAATTAACCTATGAACTCATGTAATTGATGAACCCTAGTTTTAGACTAAGTTATGGGTTACTTGATATTGGTCTAATGTTTATGAATTCATGTGTCATTTGTTATGGGCTTTCTAATGATATAGAATTGTATTCAATTGTTATCTAATTGGTTTAGATTGTTGAATCTATATTGAATTGGTTTAGATTTCATTTAGTATTATATTTTATGTGTTGAATTGATGTTCATGGCCATGGGTAAGGGACTTGTGATGTTGAATTGGGTGATTTGACATTGGATTGAAGTTTTGATGATGGAGTGGTGGTACGCTGCCCAATTTTACTTTATTTAAGTGTTAATTAGATTTCAATTATGTTGTGATTGGTTTGGTCCACTTATGGTGGCGGTGTTACGTGAATTGATGTGGCCTTGTCGGCGTTATTTTAAGTATAGATGATCATGGCCTTGTCGGCACTACTTGAAGTTATATGGCTATTTGTGTAGTTGATTAGGTGATTTATGATCATTTCTCCTTACATGTGAAAGTATGTGTTATTCTATTGATGGTGTTCAGGTAATCATGTTATGCTATGACTATGTGTTAAGTGTGTACTCTTAGAGTGGATATATGGTTGTTCCTAACTTGGCTATATGAGTCTATAATGGTTATGTAGATGATGTTAAGTTAATTAATAGGTTGACTAAATGATGTTAAGGGTCATTACTACGTGTCTAAAGAATATGTTATATGTGCTAAAAATGATGTATGTGGTATCTTGTTTAGGTAGACTTGTGCTCCTTACTTGATACTTGTATGAATATGAATATGTGATATCTTGACTTAGGAAGCTAAAGAGTCTTTGTCTTGAATGAATGAATGTTAGGTGAGACCTTGACTGATGATAAGAGGGTCCTTTCTGTGAAACCTTGAACCTAGTGGTAAGGTTGTGAAACTTGAAGTCGAAAGCCGTAATGGTATTCTTCATGTAATGAATGATGGACATAAGGTTGATTGGCTGGAACACATCATATCAATCCTTAGGAAAGTCATAATGAGCTTCTTGTCGCCATAGGGAGGTAGCCCTAGTGGACCTTTCTTTGGTAGGGTAAATGTAATTGAGTTATGAACTTGATATGGAACCCCTTTGTATGAACCTTAAATGTGATTTAATCTATGAGAACGAAGGCTAGCACCGAGTGAGTATGGGAAGGGAAGTAGTTCTAGTTAAAGTATGAGACTAGATTACAAAACATTCCCTTCATATTCCTTAACCATGTGCCTACATGGGATGTGTCCAAGTTATACCATTGGCACGTAGAACAACTACATCGGAGTAGGATAGAACTTCAGGGATTCCATGTTTTGCTACCATGGTCTATGTTGGTTATTGCCTATTCTCATCATATGGGATACATATTAGCATTAGAGAAGTTCTATGAGGTTTAGGTGGTGGTATGTGACGCTATCTAGACATTGCACAATAGGTCCTTTATGTGATGTATGTCTCTTAAATGAACTTATTGAACTAATGACTTAATCATATAAAGTATGTAAATGAATAAGTACCTAATCTAAAGTGACTTAAGGATTCCTTAGTTAAAGTGTGAAGAGGACATAAAGGATGATCTCTTCATGTCTTATCTATGGAAGTCTTGAGAATGACTCTAGCTAAGGAAGTTGCTTGTTATGTTTGACATGATCTAAAATTAGGAAGTCTTAAGGATTATTTAGATAGCCTTGAAGAGGGTGTATGGGCGTTCTCTTTTAGGAATACTTAAGTAAGTCTTTTGATAGCCTTGGTAGGGGAGATTGTCATATTATGTATGTCTTGTATGTTGGTGTATTGTAGGTGTGTATGTGTCTCATTATGAGTAATCTTAAGGATCGTTTTGGCACATCTAGAGAGGGTGTATGGGCGGTCTCTCTTTGTGTGACTTAAGTGAATCTTAGGATAGCTTTAGTGAGAAGACTACATGCTAGAAGATGCTTAGTACGAAATTAGAAGAATTCACTATAACAGTGAGGTACTTCGTTGTACAGTGAATTGAGTTCACTATAAAGTGAGTTCTAAAATGTGTTAATTGGTTTTAAATGTTTTTATGTGATTCTAAGTTGTTAAATGAAAAGATGCATATTTTCAATAAATGTCTATTTTCATGATTTTTATGCATAAGGCATACTTAGTACATGTGGTTGTACTAATTCCATATTTTAATCTATATATATAGTTCTTGGTAGGTGAAGAGCTTTTGGGAAGAAGACTTGGATTTAGAAGATCGTTCAAGAGAAGTTGAAGTATGTCCTCACTTGACTCGAGGGCATATATGTCTTTTATATTTCGTTTATGAAGTATTATAATAAACTATATAGTATTATATTTTGTATTTCGTATGGGCCGTGTCCCAAGTACTCTTGTGTCTTAAGATGATGAGATTGAGACTTAGTATTTCCTATTACTTCTATATGAAAGAGTTTTTAAAGACTATGATTGTTTGTATGAAAAGTTTTAATTACGCATTACTTTTCATCATGTATATGCGATGAATGATATGAGAGGCTTGTATGAGACCTCCGAGAGGTCGAGTACGCTGTGCCACAATTCGAGATTGTGCCCTAACTTTTAGGGTGTGGTCTCGGGATGTGATATGAATCCTCCTATATTTCTTGGCTCTAAGGTGGGAAAGGATCCCCAAGAGTTTCTTGATGGTGTGTACACGGTGTTTAGTGCTATGGGCGTTACATCTAGGGAGAAGGCAGAGTTAGCTTCGTATCAATTAAGGATGTTTCTCAAGTGTGGTACACTCAATGGAAGGATAATAGGCCGGTTGAGTCGGGTCCTATTGAGTTGGAAGAATTTAAGGAAACTTTTCTAGGAAAGTACTTTCCTCGTGAAAGGAGGGAGGTGAAGGTAGAGGAGTTTATCAATCTCAAACAAGGAAATATGAGTGTTGAGGAGTACTCTTTGAAGTTCTCAATGTTGTCTAGATATTCCCCATCCTTAGTGTCTAATCCTAGGAATGAGATGCGTAGGTTCGTGACCGGGGTCGCCGACTTAGTGAGAGAAGAATGCCATACATCCATGCTACATGATGATATGACCCTAGCTAGACTCATGGTGTATGCTCAATCGATGAGGAGTCTAAACTTGGTAGGATTGCTATAAACTTGAAGAGGAGTGGGTCTAGTGCTCAAAGTCAACCTAGGTCCAAGAAGAAGTTTTCAAGTCAAGATGAACGTAGGAGTTCTAAGGTGAAATTTGAGAAAGGAGGTGGTTCTCAAAATGTTGCGCCTACATGTGTTACTTGTGGGAAGGGGCATTACGGGGAGTGTCTAATTGGTACCGGTAATTGTTTTGGTTGTGGTAAAGATGGACACAAGGTGAAGTATTGCCCTAATATTGCTTCTAGAGGAAAAGAGAGTAAGCAAGTTGCTCCTAATGTTCCAAAAGATGATGCTCCAACGAAGAGGCGTTTCTATGCACTCCGGACTAGAGGAGCAAAGCAAGATGAGGGTGATAATGATGATGGTAAGTTCTTGTATTCTTATATAGTGTTATAAGCTCCTTCTAAGTAGGGGAGTATGGTTAGTATATGGGCTAGAAAGTCATAGAAGCATGTTTCATGTGCATGTTGTTTAGGAGTCTTATTGAAATTGAATTTCATTGGTTCCTTGAATGTTGCATTTCATGAAGTTATTATTATGTTGAAAAATGTGTTTATAGGGTTTGATATTGCATACTAGCATGTTTCCATCATGAATTGCCTAAAAGTTCTATTTTTTAAAAATTTGGATAATTCAATGTAGCTTTGACAGTTTATTGTAAATTTTTTGAAGAATTGACTAATTCATTCTTAGGTTGAAAATTGTTGTAATGTGGTTATAACTTGTGTCGATGAGCATGATAATGAATATAAAAGGAGTTCTTGCTATTTGGAATGAAGGATGTGAGTTTTATGGCATAAGGAATTGTAGATTTGTTTCTAACTTCTTGTTGTGTTGTGATTCTCTTGACTATGTGAATTTGATGTTTCTTCTAAATGTTTGTAATTTATAAGGTGTTATGTGGTATGGTTTTGAACTGTTAGTTGAATGTCTATTCTTGGAAGTGTTCGGAGAGTGGCAAGTGTCATTCGAGGACGAATGTTGTCCAAGTGGAGGAGATTGTAATACCTCGAAAATGACTTAGGTGAAATAGAGCCTAATATGGTTGTAATGAGGGTCTAAGGTCCTAAATTGGTATATAATGTGTTATTGAGACAGTGTTTAAAAATTTAGGTGCGTTCGAAGTCAAACGTCAAGAGACGACTAAGACGTTCGACGACTAAGTCACCTATGTGCCTCATATGTGTTTATTTTTATGTGTGATTAATGAGCTTATGAGGTCCTTAACTGAGTAATTATAGTGTTTATAGGAAGTCTGTCATGTTTCATGATGTTTTGAGGTCAAACGTCCAAGAACGTCCATGACGTTCGAAAGGTTTGCCTTGAAACGACCTTGTGTGTCTTGGTATGTTTCGTCAAGTTTTAAGTGTTCGTTTTGTATAAAATTTATGTGAGAGGTTCTAAACTCATATACAAAAATATTTGGGTTGGAAACTTTCGGCTAAACATCCCCAAGGACCATCCAAGGGTCCTTGAGGAAGGACCCATGTTGGCGGCCAAAACTGCCCAAGGCAGTCCCACCTATGGATGGCAAACGACGTCCAGTGGCCTGGTCGACACCCCGTAGGTGGAGGGCATCGATGGATACTTAGCCTGGGGAGCTAAGATCCCATTTTACAGGTTCTGACCCAATCGACAGAGGACAGGATGGTCCGTTTGTGGACTGATGCCCCGTCGATGGTCAAGTCGTCGATGATCTGTGTTCCTACGCAGCTTACTGTTAACTCTAGGGGTGAAGTTTTAAATTCACCCCACGTCAAAATAAGAGAAAGGGCGGTTATTTAGGGGTACTTTGGGTATTTTAAACATGTTTATAAGCCTTAAACACTTAGAATAATTCATTCTTCAAAATCAAAACCCCCAAATCCCTATGAAATTCTCTAGAACTCCATTGAAGCCAAAACTCAAGGAAGAGTTTGGATTGGAGATTTGAGTGGTGATTCTTCATCAAATTGGTGGATTATAATCATTAAGGTATGGTTTTTGATCCTTGAAACTCTATTCATCAAGGAGCCCAAAATTCAAAGAGTTTTCTAAAGTTTTCAAAGATGAGCTTGTCCAATTTTATGATCTATCCATGTGTTCTTGCATTAAAGATTTTGAATCATTATAAATTGATTATATTGATGTTAATTAGATGATTTTAACTTAACTAACCTATGAACCCATGTAATTAATGAACCCTAGGTTTTGACTACTTTATGGGTTACTTGATATTGACTTAATGCTTATGAATTCTAGTGTAGTTTTCTATGGGCTATTTAATGATATAAGAATTGTATTCAATTGATTTATTGGTTGTATTAGATTGATAAATCTATATTGAATTTACCTAGTTTCACTGAGTATTATGGTTTTTGTATTCAATTGATGATCATGGCCATGGGCCTATTGGTATTGAATTGGATGATTTAGCTAAGGATTGAAGTGGAGTGAATGGATTGGTGGTACACTGCCATAATTCTCTTATTTTATGTAATGTAGCTCTTGGATTATTTTGTTATTTGTATGGTCCACTTATGGTTGCGGTGTTATGTGATTAACGTGTCCTTATCGGCATAACTTTATGTATTATGATGAGCATAGACTTGTCGGCACTACTTGAATTAATATGATAATTTGTGTAGTTGATTATGTCAAGTATGGTCATATCTACCTAAATTTTAAGTAATGTGGAAGTATGTGGTTTCTTCTATTGATGCTATTTAGGTGATCATGTTAGACTATGACTATGACTTTATGTGTGTAGTCTTAGAGTTGTTGCATGATTCTTCCTTATTGGTTATTGAGTCTTATGATGACTATATTTATGATGCTATAGTAGTGTATAGGGTGACCTAAAAAGGTAATGAAGGTTGTGCCTCTGTGCTTCTTGAATATGATATTCAATATGTGATAAAGTGATGTCTTAGTGTGTCTTGTGTGGTAGACTTGTGTCCCTTACTTGTTGCATGTATGAATGTGAATATGAGATGCCTTGAATTAGGATGCTAAAGCCTCTTAGTCTTGTATGTATGAATGACATGAGAGCTTGAATGATGTTAAGAGGGTCCTTTATGTGAAACCTTGAACCTAGTGGTAAGGTTATGAACCTTAAAGTCGAAAGTCGTAATGGTATCCTTCTTGTAATGAATGATGGACTTAAGGTTGATTGGCTGGAACGGCATCATATGAATCCTTAGGAATGTCATTATGAGCTATCTTGTCGCAATTATAAGTCAGCCCTAGGGGACCTCTTTTGTAGGGTAAATGTAATTGGATTATGAATTTGATATGGAACCCCATTGTATGAACCTTTAATGTGAATTACTCCATGACAACAAAGGCTAACACCGAGTAAGTATGGGTAATGGAAGTAGTTATAGTTAAAGGATGAGGCTAGAATACAAAGTAATCCCTTCATATTCCTTATCCATGCCTACAGGGGATGTGTCCAAGTTCTACCATTGGCAAGTAGAACACTGTCACGACCCAACCCGATGGGCCGTGACTAGTGTCCAATTTTGACACTCACAAACAAACCAGATAAGTATAACCAACTGAAACTAAGACAATAAGAGATTTAATCAAATCAAACCAACTCCAACGCCAAATATAAATAAAGTTAATCTGTCTTATAAAAAGTCATAACCATTCAACCATAACAACATACGCGAGCCGACAAGGCTGCCACAACACAATTTACAATGATGTACGAAATTCGACAACCCCGTACACACGGGCATCCCAAACAAACCATGTACAGACTATTATCCAAAACATACGTACAACCCACATAATGTCTTACAGACCTCTAAGAGTATAGTAGGAAACTCGATGGGATAGGGCCCCACAGTACCCATAGATAAGCAAAAGACTTCATGGTAAGTTATGTACCAAACGACTGGGCTCCGAAATAGTGGAGCTCTCCAAATCAGCAGAGTAGATATCCTAGGCGAGAGGATCACCGAACTGAGCGTCTACACCTGCGGACATGAAACGCAGCCCCCCGAAGAAAGGGGGTCAGTACGGACAATGTACTGAGTATGTAAAGCATAAGGTTAAGATGACAGGATATCAACATGATAAGTCGAAACAAGATATCATTACACAAGTACATTATAAATGAAAATCATGCAGTCTTTAACATATAAGGTGCCCAGCTTCCCTAGTAAGGGACTCGGCAAAATAATCATCATATATATACATCATACATACCCGGCCCTCTAGTGAGGGACTCGGTGAAATAGTCATCACATCATCTCTGTCATCATCATCATTATAACCATCCTCATCACCAATCATATATATAATATACATACCCGGCCCTCTAGTGAGGGACCCGGTGACATATGCAAGAACTCCGCACGAACATTACCCAGCCCGGGACTCGGTGAAATGATAAATAACTCTATGCACGAGTAGAGCATTATGAGCAACCATATGCAATTAAAATCATTTCTTATAACTCAATAGGACAATCAACGTGAACCAACAAGGAGTATTACCAAAGATTAACGTTTTATCAAGATTATAAACCTTTAACACGATATGAAAACGTAAAATCTCAATGACTCTAAGAAGCTCTACCATAGATATGAGAAATCACCATAGCCTTAGACATAGCCGATATATAGAAGAATAGTTTGTGAAAGCAAGAATATACGTCACCTAGACGCTTTAGAAGTAAGTATCAAACCTGTCCGTCATTTACTCATTTTTAAAAGTCATGCCAAACAAAGAAGAAAGGATAGCGTTACATACCGTATAGTCGAGCTACACGTCCAATATTTACTGCCCAAGCTATTAATCTATAACAAGCAACAATCGTGCCGCAATTAGATAGTCGTCACGCTTTACTACTTATATAAGCTAGCTAATAATCTAACGAAAATTCCGCAGCACTTCCCCTATATTCCTTACTTTGTCCCAATCCGACAGCACTTCCATAGCAATACCAATAACACATTAACATATACATAACATCAAAACAGAATTTCCCACACTTTGTTTTAATCAAAACAGCCCAAACACTAACACAACACCACTAATAATCCGATTATGATTTCCGTTCATACTTAGCACAATCAATAACTAAAACGAATTTCTTAAGCTACTGGTCACAGCCCCTTTCCTAACATTAATGGCTAATTAATAGAGACATTCTAAAGAATTAATAAATCAAGCAAAGAGATTACTAACCAAAATTCTTGAAGCCACTGGCCGAGAGTTGCATGGTGGGTTTTCTCCATTTCCATGGCTGCCTAAGCTAAGGTGAAGAAGATGAAAATTTTGTTCATTCATAATATGAAGTGGAGACAACACCCCACTACACATCCCACTTAGCCTAGCTCCCAAAATGATTCCTTTCACTTTGCCTTGAGTGGTGGGGCCCTCCACTTAATTAATTTAATCCCAACAGCCACTAAATAAATTCCCACTTAAAATTAATCCCAAATCTGATTTCCTTTAATCACTCGGAACTTAAAATAAAATCTCATTCCCCGGACTTACCTCGACTAGCTCATGACGCGTACTGCATATAAAAATATGAGGCGTAACATCCTTCCCCCCTTAGGAACATTCGTCCTCGAATGTTAAATTAGCATAAAAAAAAAATCAGCGAGGTCTCTCTAACAGTTATACCTATCAACCTGCATTTCGTAACTTACAGATGCCTCACAGAGTCACAACTTACTACATAATTTCGTTTATCAATCAATATAGTCAAGCTAGGAATTGAATTACCTGCAGGTACGGGAAACAAGTAAGGATACTTATTCTTCATATCGTCTTCCGCTTCCCAAGTCATCTCTTCCCTATTATTATTTCTCCACAACACTTTGACGGAAGCCACATCCTTAGTACGTAACCTTTTAACCTGGCGATCAAGTATAGCTACGGGTTTCTCCTCATATGACAACTCCTCTGCTACCTGAACATCATCTACAGGGGATACTCTAGAAGGATCACCAATACATTTACGTAGCATCGATACATGAAAGACTGGATGTACCGCCTCCAAATCAGATGGTAGATCCAACTCATAGGCAACCTTGCCTATCCTACGAACAATCTGATAAGGCCCAATGTATCTCGGACTGAGCTTTCCCTTCCTGCCGAATCTCATCACACCCTTCATGGGTGATACCTTCAGGAATACCCAATCACCAATCTGAAACTCCAAATCTCGACGTCGATTATCTGCATATGACTTCTGTCTACTCTGGGCTGCTAGTAACCTTCCCTGAATAAGCTTCACCTTGTCAACTGCTTACTGAATCATATCCGGGCCTATTTACTTTGTCTCGCCAACATCGAACCAACCAATAGGTGACCTGCACTTCCTCCCATATAAGGCCTCGTACGGTGCCATCTGGATACTAGAATGGTAGCTATTGCAAGTGGTCATCCCAGCTACCTTTGAAGTCAATAATACAGGCCCGCAACATATCTTCTAATGTCTGAATAGTGCGCTCAGCCTGCCCATCAGTTTGAGGGTGAAATGCTGTGCTAAGGTTCACCTGTGTCCCCAATCCCTTCTGAAATGATCTCCAAAAGTTAGCTGTAAATTGAGCTACTCTGTCTGATATAATAGACGTGGGAACCCCATGAAGTCTCACTATCTCCTTGACATATAACCTCGCATAATCTTCAGCCGAATAAGTAGTCCTGACTGGAAGAAAATGGGCCGATTTCGTCAGCCTATCTACAATAACCCATATAGAGTCATACTTCCGTTGAGTGCGAGGTAAGCCTGTAATGAAGTCCATATTAATCATCTCCCATTTCCAAGTTGGGATCTCGATCTCCTGTAATAATCCACCAGGCTTTTGATGTTCGATCTTGACTTGTTGACAATTCGGGCACTGAGCAACAAACTCCGCTATGTCCTTTTTCATGCCATCCCACCAGTATAGGCATCTGAGGTCATGATACATTTTTGTTGACCCTGGGTGAACATAATAACGGGCAGAGTGTGGCTCTCCCATAACTTGCCGTCATAGCCCCGCAATATCAGGTACACACAATCTACCTTCATATCGTAACACCCCGTCAGGTGTAACCTTAAATGGGGTCTTTTCCTTTTGAAGAGTTGCATCTCTATACCGTGCCAGAATAGGATCCTCGTACTGGTGTCTCTTTACCTCATCTATGATTGAGGACTCAGCAACCTCTCAAATAGAAACTCCACTATCTTCTGAATTAGCCAGACAGACTCCAAGGCTGGATAGCCGCTGAATCTCCTGAACCATCTCCCTCTTTTCTGGTTGTACATCTGTCAGGCTACCCATGGACTTACGGCTAAGAGCATCTGCTACAACATTTTCTTTCCCTGGATGATATAAAATGTCAACATCATAATCCTTTAGCAACTCTAACCACCGCCACTGTCGTAAGTTCATCTCCTTCTGTTTAAAGATATATTGGAGACTCTTATGATCTGTATAGATGTCCACATGTACACCATATAAATAATGCCTCCATATCTTCAATGCATGAACCACGACTGCTAACTCCAGATCGTGAGTAGGATAATTCTTTTCATGCTTCCTAAGCTGTCGGGAGGCATAGGCTATAACTTTGCCATGTTGCATCAATACACATCCTAGCCCAACACCCGAAGCATCACAATAAATAACATAGCCGTCTGGTCCCTCCGAAAGAGTTAGGACTGGAGCTGTAGTCAATTTGTCTTTCAATAGCTGGAAGCTTCGCTCACAAGCATCAGTCCACTGGAACTTGGCTCCCTTTTGAGTTAGCCTTGTCAAAGGCGCTGAAATTGAGGCAAACTTTTCTACGAATCTCCTGTAATATCCTGCTAACCCCAGAAAGTTGCGTACCTCAGTAGGTGTCATAGGTTTGGGCCAAGTCTTTACTGCCTCAATCTTCTGCGTGTCTACCCGAATACCATCAGCTCCAATAATATGCCCCAAGAATGCCACTGAAGTCAACCAGAACTCGCACTTGGAGAACTTAGCATACAATTTCTGGTGCTGAAGCTCCTTAAGTATCGTCCTTAAATGGTCTGCATGCTCCTCTTCTGAACGTGAATAGACCAGAATATCGTCTATAAATACAATAACAAACATATCAAGGAATGGTTTAAACACTCGATTCATTAAATCCATAAACACCGCTGGAGCATTAGTCAGCCCAAAAGACAGCACTCTAAACTCATAATGCCCATATCGGGTCCAGAATGCCGTCTTTGGAATATCTGTCTCCCTTACCCGCACCTGATGATAACCTGACAGCAAGTCTATCTTTGAAAAACACTTAGCACCCTGCAACTGGTCAAATAGATCGTCAATCCTTGGGAGGGGATACCTGTTCTTTACTGTTACTTTGTTCAGCTGCCTATAATCAATACACATCCGCAGCGACCCATCCTTTTTCCTCACAAACAGTACCGGTGCTCCCCAAGGTGACGTGCTAGGCCTGATGAAGCCCTTTTCTAGCAAATCTCTCAATTGCTCTTTCAACTCAGCAGGTGCCATTCTATAAGGAGGTATAGATATAGGCTGGGTATCTGGCAGTACATCTATAGTAAACTCTATCTCTCGTTCTGGAAAAAGGCCTGGAAGGTCCTCTGGGAATATATCGGCAAATTCATTAACTACCGGGACTGATTGAAGAGTCGGTGCCTCTGCCTTTATGTCATGCACTTGAACCAGATGATAAATATAGCCTTTTCTAACCATCTTCCTGGCCTTATGGTATGAAATAAATTTACCTTTCGGCGATACTGTACTCCCCTTCCACTCTATAATCGGTTCCCCTGGAAATTGAAATCAAACTATCTTTCCTCTGCAATCAACATTTGCATAACAAGCAGCCAACCAATCCATGCCCATGATAATATCAAACTCAATCATATTTAACTCTATTAGATCTGCTACGGTACGACGACTATATATAACCACTGAACAACTCTTATATACTCGCGTAGCTATGACAGAATCTCCTACAGGTGTAGCTACCTCAAATGGTTCTATCAACTCAGATTCTATTCCGATCCTACTAGCAACGAAGGGGGATATAAATGATAAGGTGGAACCTGGGTCTATCAATGCATACACACTTTGGGAGAATAGTGATAATATACCTGTGATCACATTAGCTGACGCCTCCTGATCCTGCCTACTAGTCAAAGCATATATGTGGTTTGAGGGACCGCTAGAACTGGAAGCTCCACCACGACCTCTACCACGGCCTGCTGGCGCCTGAATACCCTGCCCCATAGGGCGCATAGCCACAGAAGAAGATGAACAAGCAACGGACCCAGTAGGCTGTGCCATACCCCCTGCACTACCCCTAAAGGGACACTTCCTCATAGTATGACCTTGACGGCCGCAAGAAAAACACGCACCTGTAACCCAACGACATTCCCTAGGATGGGACCTACCACAGCGAGAACACCGCGGCAAAGGTGGCCTCGACTGGCTCAAACCCCTGCCCATCTGTGACCCTGACGCCATAGAGCTCTGACCAGCTTCCGAATATCCCGCACGATCAAACCCCCTACCCATGAAACGTGGGGGTGCACTCTGTGCTGGCTGGGACGAAATCTAACATGCTGTTGAGACTGCCTGCCTCGAAACTCGTTAGAATAACCTGCTGATCTAACCCTCTTATGTTGGCCTCTATTAAAATCTCTATCTGGTTGACGTCCCCGGTGCCGATACTCTACCCCCTGTGCATATGCTTGCACCCGAGCAATGTCCATAGCTGGCTGAAGAGTCACTGCCATACAACCGTCAATCAGATAACGATCCAATCCCATCACATAACGATGTACCCTGTCTGCCATATCAGCCACAATAGTAGGCGCATGCCTAGCCAATGAATCAAACTCGAGACTATACTCTTGAACGCTCCTGCCATTCTGCCTCAAACGCAAGAATCTATCGACTCTAGCTCGCTTCATCTCTGGAGGCAGGAAGTGGCCCTGGAAAGCCTCCACAAATTCATCCCATAACGCTGGAGGAGCACCCTCACCCCTAGATAATTCCCAAGACTCATACCAATTAATAGCTACATCCCGCAAACGATACGTAGCCAACTCAACAGACTCAGTCTTCGAAGCCTTGATTATCCTCAATGTACACGCTGCATCTGACGAATAAAATCTTGCGGATCATCCTGGGGCCTTGATCCAAAGAACTCTGGAGGATTACAAATTAAAAAATCACGAGCCCTTAAGCTATCAGATCTGTCCGCATGATCAACTCCTAGTCCATGCCTGCGAGCCTGACCTGCCACTAATCTAGTCAGCAACTGAACCACATCTCTCATGGCCCTATCTTCCGCCCCTGGCTGAGGAGCTGGAGGTTCAGGTGCTGGGGCCTCGGTGGCTGGTGGTGGTGTAGCAGAGCTCTCCGACTGGAGCACAATACCAGGCATAGACTGGGCACGGGCCCTAGTGACTCTACGGATCTGACTTGCACCTTCTGCTACCGATTTGCCCTTCTGGGTGGCTGTAGCTTTCTTTGGAGGCATATCTGAAAACACGAGGATTTGTTAGGGAGGGATTATCCTGTTAATATAGCTCTATCGCACGATCTAGAATAAGAAGAAAGGATGACATCCTAAATGTCCTGTAGCTTCCTGTTTATAGATGTGGTGCACTACACACCGATAAACAAGACTCTACTAGACACGGTCTGTAGACACTTCCGAGGAAGAACCGCTCTGATACCACTTTTGTCACAACCCAACCAGATGGGCCGTGACTAGTGTCCGATTTGGACACTCACATACAAACCAGATAAGTATAACCAACTGAAACTAAGACAATAAGAGATTTAATCAAATCAAACCAACTCCAACGCCAAATATAAATAAAGTTAATCTGTCTTATAAAAAGTCATAACCATTCAACCGTAACAACATACGCGAGCCGACAAGGCTGCCACAACACAATTTACAATGATGTACGAAATCCGACAACCCCGTACACGCAGGCATCCCAAACAAACCATGTCCAGACTATTATCCAAAACATACGTACAACCCATATAATGTCTTACAGACCTCTAAGAGTATAGTAGGAAAATCGATGGGATAGGGCCCCGCAGTACCCATAGATAAGCAAAAGACTTCATGGAAAGTTATGTACCAAACGACTGGGCTTCGAAATAGTGGAGCTCTCCAAATCAGCAGAGTAGATATCCTAGGCGAGAGGATCACCGAACTGAGTGTCTACACCTGCGGACATGAAACGCAGCCCTCTGATGAAAGGGGGTCAGTACGGACAATGTACTGAGTATGTAAAGCATAAGGTAAAGATGACAGGATATCAACATGATAAGTCGAAACAAGATATCGTTACACAAGTACATTATAAATGAAAATCATGCAATCTTTAACATATAAGGTGCCCAGCTTCCCTAGTAAGGGACTCGGCAAAATAATCATCATATATATACATCATACGTACCCGGCCCTCTAGTGAGGGACTCGGTGAAATAGTCATCACATCATCTCTGCCATCATCATCATTATAACCATCCTCATCACAAATCATATATATAATATACATACCCGGCCCTCTAGTGAGGGACCCGGTGACATATGCAAGAACTCCGCACGAACATTACCCGGCCTGGGACTCGGTGAAATGATAAATAACTCTATGTACGAGTAGAGCATTATGAGCAACCATATGCAATTAAAATCATTTCTTATAACTCAATAGGACAATCAACGTGAACCAACAAGGAGTATTACCAAAGATTAACGTTTTATCAAGATTATAAACCTTTAACACGATATGAAAACGTAAAATCTCAATGACTCTAAGAAGCTCTACCATAGATATGAGAAATCACCATAGCCTTAGACATAGCCGATATATAGAAGAATAGTTTGTGAAAGCAAGAATATACGTCACCTAGACGCTTTAGAAGTAAGTATCAAACCTGTCCGTCATTTACTCATTTTTAAAAGTCATGCCAAACAAAGAAGAAGGGATAGCGTTACATACCGTATAGTCGAGCTACACGTCCAATATTTACTGCCCAAGCTATTAATCTATAACAAGCAACAATCGTGCCGCAATTAGATAGTCGTCACGCTTTACTACTTATATAAGCTAGCTAATAATCTAACGAAAATTCTGCAGCACTTCCCCTATATTCCTTACTTTGTCCCAATCCGACAACAACCCAAATTATCCATAGCAATACCAATAACACATTAACATATACATAACGTCAAAACAGAATTTCCCACACTTTGTTTTAATCAAAACAGCCCAAACACTAACACAACACCACTAATAATCCGATTATGATTTCCGTTCATACTTAGCACAATCAATGACTAAAACGAATTTCTTAAGCTACTGGTCACAGCCCCTTTCCTAACATTAATGGCTAATTAATAGAGACATTCTAAAGAATTAATAAATCAAGCAAAGAGATTACTAACCAAAATTCTTGAGGCTACTGGCCGAGAGTTGCATGGTGGGTTTTCTCCATTTCCATGGCTGCCTAAGCTAAGGTGAAGAAGATGAAAATTTTGTTCATTCATAATATGAAGTGGAGACAACACCCCACTACACATCCCACTAAGCCTAGCTCCCAAAATGATTCCTTTCACTTTACCTTGAGTGGTGGGGCCCTCCACTTAATTAATTTAATCCCAACAGCCACTAAATAAATTCCCACTTAAAATTAATCCCAAATCTGATTTCCTTTAATCACTCGAAACTTAAAATAAAATCTCTTTCCCCGGACTTACCTCGACTAGCTCATGACGCGTACTGCGTATAAAAATACGAGGCGTAACAAACACCCTCCACAGGAGTAGGTTACAATTCCGGATTCCATGTTTTGTTACCATGGTCTATGTCGGTTATTGCCTATTCTCATCTTATGGGATACCTACTAGTATTTGAGAAGTCTATGTTGTTTAGGTGGTGGTATGGGAAGCTACCTAGACATTGCACCCTTAGTCTTTGAAGATGTTAGTGAGAGTCCCTAGGTCTTCTCCAAGACCATTACTTGAATGTCCTCTATGTGATGAATGTCTCTTAATGAATTAATAAAAAATGTTTTATGTTAGAAAGCATGTAAGTGAATGAGTACCTAATCTAGAGTGACCTTAAGGATTCCTTAGTTAAAGTGTGAAGGGGGCATAAGGGATGATCTCTTCATGTCTTATCTAGAAAAGTCTTGAGAATGACTCTAGTTAGGGAAGTTGGTTGATACTTTTGGCATGATCTAAAATTAGGAAGTCTTAAGAATTATTTAGGTAACCTTGAAGAGAGTGTATGAGCGTTCTCTTCTAGGAGTACTTAAGTAAGTCTTTTGATAGACATGGTAAGGAGAATGTCATATTATACAAGTTATGTGTTTGGTGTTTTGTTAGTGTGTATGTCTCATTATATGTAGTCTTGAGGGTCATTTATGCACGTTTCGAGAAGGTGTATGGATTTTCTCTCTTTGTATTTGTTAAGCAAGTCATAGGATAGCATTTAGTGAGAAGATTACATGCTAGGAAGTGTTCTATGTGAATTAGAATCACTTCACTGTAAAAGTGAAGGAGTTCACTGTACGGTGAAGTAGTGTGTAATGTTGCTCCTAAAAATGTGATAAATGATTTATATGATTTCTTATGTGCTTCTAAGGTGTTAAATGTTTTTTTATTATATTATGATATTTAAATAAAATGATGCATATTTCCAATAAATGTCAATTTTCATGATTTTTATGCATTATGTCATACTTAGTACATGTGTTGTACTAATTCCATGTTTTTATCTATCTCTATAGTGGTTGGTAAGTGAGGAGCATTGGTAAGAAAGTCTTGGATCGTAGAATCATTCAAGTGAAGTTGAAGTATGTCCTCATTAGACTCGAGGGCATAGATGTCTTTTATTTTTCTTATTGAAGTATTGTAATAGACTTAGTAGTACTATATTTCCATTGTGTATGGGTCGTGTCTAAAGTATTCTTGTGTCTAAGATTTGATGAAATGAGACTTAGTATTTCCTATGAGTTTTATATGAAAGAGATTTTAAAGACTATGAAAAAGTTTGTGAAAAGTTTTAATTCCACACTACTTTTCACTATTTATATGCGATCAATGATTCGAACGAGAGGTCAAGTACGCCGGTTGCACTTCGAGAGGGCCATATCTTCTAGGGTATGGTCTCGAGATGTAACAAAGAGGATCCCCAAGAGTTCCTCGATGGTGTGTACAAGGTGTTGAGTGCTATGGGGGTTACATCTAAGTAGAAGGTGGAGTTAGCTTCGTATCAATTGAGGGATGTTTCTCAAGTGTGGTACACTCAGTGGAACGATAATAGGCCGGTTGAGTCGGGTCCTATTGAGTGGGAAGAATTTAAAGAATCTTTTCTAGGAAAGTACTTTCCCCGTGAGAAGAGGGAAGTAAAAGTTGAAGAGTTCATTAATCTCAAGGAAGGCAACATGAGTGTTGAAGAGTATTCTTTGAAGTTCTCAATTTTGTCTATATATGCACCATCCTTAGTATCTAATCCTAGGGATGAGATGAGTAGGTTTGTTACCGGGGTCGCCGATCTAGTGAGGGATGAATGTCGTATGGCCATGCTACATGATGATATGACCTTAGCTAGACTTATGGTGTATGCTCAATCCATAGAGGAGTCCATACTTAAGAGGATATCTAGAAATTTGAAGAGGAGTGGACCAAGTGTCACATCCGTGGAGCACCCTCTAGAAGTAACATGTCGAACTTGACCTCTCGGAGGTCTGATACAAGACCATAGTTATCATTAATCGCATTGTCATAGTAAATATAGCGGAATAATTAAAAGTTTTCATAGCACATCATATGCTAGAAACATCACTTCGTATATATATATATATAAAATATAAGTCATAATACATATTAAGACCTTAAGTCTCTTTGCCATCCTATACTCAACATCATAAGAGTTCTTAAGGGACACGACCCTTAAAACATAATATATAAATATAATACTAAAGAACTTTACAGTGAACTAAACATTAGGACATCCTTGGACTTAAGGATTCCTTTCCTTAAGCTTGGGAATCACATATCAAGCTCCTCAATTATATAGACATTCTTTAAGCATCCATAACCTACACATTGTGTAAAAAGTAGAGAAGAATGGACTTAGTACAAGAATGCACCAAGTATCCCAACCATGCAAAAACATGCATTTAAATGAGACATTTTCTTGAAATCATACTTCATGCCTTTTTGAGCAAATCTTCATAAAACATTTATACAATAACATTTATATATTCCACATGCTTCATATCGACATATTCAAAGGCCAAACATCATATAAGATCACATATCATATTTAAGGAATTTTAAAGTCACATTACAGTGAGCTATTTCCTTTTTTACATTGAGCTATCATTTCTTTTATTCATTAACCTCCCAAAACCCTCTAGTGATACTTGGTGCAATGCATCACCTTAAGGTCACAAGGAAAACATACATACAACCTACATAAGCAAACATATATCATAATAGAAGTATAGCCCATTACAACTCACATTCAAGTCAAGACTATAAGGCATTACAGTGAACTTTACTCCTTATTCACACACACCAAATTCACTTCACATAGAACATTCAAAGACCTTACTCACAATTTAAATCTAAGTATACCAGTTCAATGTACATGTGAAGCCCCATAACCTCACACATACTTAGTAAGCCTATCATGTGACCACAAGCCTTAACATCCCATTTCATACTTCAACATAGTAAGAGAAGACACCTTCATTCATGCCAAGCAAGACCTTCATCATATAGTCAATAAGACCACCATTATTCATATCATCTCATCATGTAGACACTAACACAAGGTTATGCAAGAGAACCATAACATATGCACTTACATTAGGCCACCTTCCTAGAAAACCCTTAGAGAGCTACTTGTGCAATGTCTAGGTGGGTTCATTACTTCCACCTATCTTAAGTATCTTCTCTTAGGTTATCCTAGTTTGGGTCCTTAATAATTTATTTCCATTGTCCATTTTACTTTAGGGAAACCATAGCTTTAACCGTCACTAAGACCATGGGTGCTAAACATGGAATTTGGTGTTGTAGAGCCTTGGACCAATGGAAGGTGTTCTTAACTAGCCAAGGTAGAACATCAACACATGCTAGAATCTTAATTGATATCACATTGCTAGATCTTATGTGGCAAGCATAGTTTATGGAACTTGGGGGCCATCATGGAAACATCTGTCTACACCCTTTTTGGGTTATGAGGCTATCCACCCTATGAGGACCGTTAGTGGACCCTTTAGCCTTCCCTCCCTAGGAAGGTGCCACCCTCTCATCTACAAGTTCACTCGGTGCTAAGCTAAGTTCCCTTTTATTGAAAAGCCTTTATTATCATTTCTTTATAAAACATATGCTTAGTATATTTATTCCTCATATGCTTATAGCATATTCAAGTGCCTATCTAGTTTTAGAGTACTCTTGGGCAAACCTTACAAGGCCCCTCTATTAACTAGATCTTCATACATGTGTATGTATACTTATATGTGAGCAAACATTTCACATAACACATAATTGTCACACATGTTCCTATATCAATGCATAAGTATATAAGTATAACTATATGAGCAATCCTTTCATATAAACATACTAAGACACTATGCACATTCATACTTCCATCATATCATATAGGTCATATTCATATATGCCCATACATTCAATTCCACATACATAGAAACAAAACCTAGGAACTATCCTATCACGGTACACATGTGCAATGTATAGACAAGGTCCCATACCCTTGCCCATACTAGTACACCTATCAAGTCATCCTTGTTAAGGGATACATAACATACTTCACATATATTTCCCTTAGATGCATAGTTTGATATTTAGTGAATAAGAGCACAACCTTTCATTAGACACCATGAACCTTTCCTACATTGTAAGCATGCATAATGTGTGAGTGTATGTACATTGGCCAACATGATCACATAATGGGTATCAACAACACATTTAGGCAGCCATCCTCTTAGGATTACAATTCACGTTAAACCATAGACCACACAATACAAGTTAACATAGGAGGCAAGACAAATCTTCATATTACAATCAAAACTCCTAACTTTAGCTATTCACACATTAACATAGGGGTACATGGGTAGGGGTCATCAATCCTTAAAACTTCTTTAATGGCAGCACCTACACATGAACAATTTACATGCTCATAAACTAGCAACATAACCTAAATTCATAACTAGAATAAAGACTAGGCACAAGTTGCACATAGTGTGATCATCATAACCACACACTCATACATTTATCAATTTGCCTTCAAGGCCATAATCAACAATATATAGATTGACAAGAATTTAACACTGCCACCATAAGTGGACCATACCACGCAATTCCATAAATGGCTTCGTCAATTGTCAATACTATAAGAAAAGTAGAGAGGAAGAGTCATTCTTACCACTTCATCAACCTTTGATCATAATTGATCAATACACCTTTTTCACCATCAATAATACATTATAGGTAAGTAGCTAAATACACATTTAATCATGAAAGAAACCATGTACAAGTCGCTACAAGACCATACAATAACATAATACAAGGCATTACATATATACTAGAAAGTAGAGAGTCAACGATCACTTACTAATATTCTTTAATTTGATCACCATGATTAACATTCATAATATACCAACAATACCAACCTAGGGAAGTAGCTAAATACATAATAACCAAGTCTAAATCATGCTTCATCTACCCTAAATTGAGATCACATTATTTTCATAGTATTATCAACCTTTAGGCTAAAACATGTAGTTTAATCCTTATCAAGATTTCTTTGATTTCATCCTCAAGGGTTTATACCCACAATTTATTCATAATATCAACCTAAGACAGTATCTACAATGATCTTTACACAATTGAAATCCTACAACAATCACCATGAATCCGAACTTACAGTGAATACATAGAACATAGGCTACTTTTGTTCAAACCTTCATACATTGATCCACATGGATCGTTCATCCTAAATTAATCATCAATACACGTAAATAATAGTACATATATGCAATTCAACGTAATAGAATCACAATTCAATCAATAACAACTCACAATCACAATGCCCATGCAAAGGCTAAATAGAGTTTGGGAAGGGACATGGGTTCATAATGCAATTCGATTAAATTTCACTTTAAAACCAATACATGATCATCAATTTATCATGATTAAGCCATTAAAAACGTTTTCAGAAAGAACCCATGGCTAGATTGAAGAAGAAGAGATTTGATCATATTTTCTCTTTGAAAACTTTAAAATTAACTCTCCAAGTGAAAGGTTACTTAGAGATGAAGGATCACCATACATTTATCTAGATGGAAACCTCCAAAACTTGATGAAGAATCCATAGGAATCCAAGCTCCAAGCTGTTCTTGAGCTTCACCTTCAACGGAGGTTTCTAGGGAGAATTGTTTTTGGAGGGAAAGTCTATTTTGTGTGAATGGGATTGGGAATGGGTTGTTCAAGTCTTTGATCACTTATATACACACAAAAATAGCTAAATATAAATCAAGTAGGGTCAGTTTAGGACGTGGGGTGAATTTCCTATTCACCCCTTAAGTGAGCAGTCGCTAGACAGTGATGCACCAGCCTGCATCGACGGCCACCATCGATGCCCAGTAGTTCAATCGACAGACCTTCTGTGGCTTCCATCGATTAGACCTTGGGTTGTTCTTTGGTTGACACTTGTCCAGGTTAAGTGTCGCTCAATGAAACCTCACCAACCACTTATGGGAAGTCTATGGAAAGACAAGGAATGACTAAGGATCTTTCCCAACTAGCTAACTTGGGCGTTCGCCTTCTTGAATCTCAAGACGAAGGGGTAATTGTGCAAAATGCGGCAGAATCCTCGTTAATAGTGGAAGTGAAAGAGAAGCAGTACACTGATCCAATTCTTTTACAAC
>JABWTJ010001076.1:66913-91660 GCA_016801875.1 Solanum sitiens
CCCTCAACAACAATATTCATAAGGCAGCCACTATCAATCTCAAATATTTCAGCATAATAGGAGAATATTGACTCAAAGATTTATCATCATCCATGAATTCTTGATAAATATATACAAAATTCTCCAATCCAAACATGATCAAAGAGAGGAAAACAAATGGGTTGAAGTCTTACCTTAATTCTGGAAATTTATCCTCTAAACTTGTACTTCAAGATTTCAAACTCTCCTTCAAACTTCTTACTTGAAATGAGACAGCACTCAAGAATCCCTAAGGTGTTTTAGGGCTGCTTATTGAAGCCAAGAGAGACCAAGAAAGAAACTTAAGAAAATTTGAAATTTTGCAAGTTCAAAATGGAGAATAAGACTTGATCCTTATCCTTTGAAAAAGGAGGTGTTATGGCCGACACTCTTGACCAATTTTGGGCCATATAATGTCAAGTAGGTGCCCCACCTGCTTGTTCTTTTAACTTGGGCCCTTTTGGACTTAATATTATTGGACCTTGGCTGTCCATTTTTCCTTTGTTCTTTTAATCAGCTTGGGACAGATATGTGCAAGAGTGGTACACATTGCCAATAACTGGTAAACAAATCTTTAGTAGGTCCTGTACTTACTTAGTTCCCTGGGCTTTATCCATAATGGCCCATTGGCAGATTTGGTTGTTGGGCCTTCTTTCATTCACATTTTCTTTAATAGGTATGGGCTTCAAATGAGCCCCTAAATATAAGCCTAAATCTGGTCAATCAAACTTGGGCCCTTTAACTATAATATAGATCAAGTAGGTGATGCAGCTGCTAGCTCAATTACCACCTTACTATAATTACTTAAATACTTTCCATCAGAGTTAACTTGCAATACATAAGCTAAAACGTGCAAGGCATTACATCACCTTCCAAGCTAGTTTAAACCAACACTAATCATGTAAGAAACATGATCCCTCACCTACACTATAAGTATATGTCAAGTATAACATGAATAGAACTACCACATACAAAAATACAGGCCGTTACATTCCCTTACTAGGATGACTTGATAGGTGTACTTGTGTGGACAAGGGTATGGGACCTTGCCTATGCATTTCACATGTGTATCTTGATAGGATAGTTCCTAAGTTTGGTTCTTATGCATGTGAAGGATGATTATATGAATATGTTATGAATATGATGTATATGATATGATGAGGTATGAATGTGTATAGTGTCTTAGTAGGTTTATATGAAAGTATTACTCATATAGTTATGCCTATGGACTTATACATTGATATATGAGCATGTGTGACTTTATGTGTTATGTGAAAGGTTTGTTCACATCTATGTATACACTCACACACATGAATGATGATCTAGTTAATAGAGGGGCCTTGAGAGGGGTGCCCAAGAATGCTATAAATTCTAGATAGGTGCTTGAATATGCTATAAGCATATGAGTGATGGATATTTTAAAGCTTATGTTTTGTAAATAAACGTAATAAAGGCTTTTCAAATAAAGGGAACCTAGCTTAGCACCGAGCGGACTTGACAATGGGAGGTGATGACTTATCCCTAGAAGGAAAGATTCATCCTAGAAGTTGCCCATGTAATGATAACTTCCATGTTCGATGGATATGTCACTTTAAGGGATTCCCATGAGGAGCGGCCCACTTTACCATATGGTATGAATAGGGATATCTACCTCTTAGTTCCATAAACTATGCTTGTCACATAGGATCTAGAAAAGTGAATTCACTTGATATGCTAGCATATATGTTAATGTTCTACCTTGGCTAGGTAGTAACACCTTCCTTTGGTGTAAGGCTCTACAACACCAAATTCCATGATTAGCACCCATGGTCTTAGTGTCGGTTAAGGCTATGGTTTCCCTAAAGGTAAAATGGACAATGGAAGTAATTAAATAGGATCCTAACAAGGAGGACTTAAGGTAAGTTACTTAGGATAGGTGGAAGTAATGAACCCATCTAGACATTGCACAAGTGACTCCTTAGGAAGTCTTACGAAGGTACCTTAATACTTATGATTATGTATGTGTCCTTTATGTATGATATTGTAGTTTTGATTTGACTATGATTATATGGTACTATACTTCTATGATGGCATGTATTGTCTTGTGTAAATGCTATGTATGGTTTTCTCTTATGTTCCTAAGGTGATGCATTGCACCAAGTATCCCTAAAGGATTACTTAGGAGGTTAATGAATGGAAAGAAAGAGTTAAATGCTAAGAAGGGTAAGTTCACTGTAAAGTGACCTCTATGTGTACTTATATTCTATATGTGCTTTTCTATGATGTTTGGTCTTTGATTGTGTTACTATGAAGTAAGTGGATGATATAAATGATATTGATAAAGGTTTTATGATGATTTACTCAAAATAGCATGAAGTATGATTTTGCATGGTTGCCATACTTTCTTGTGCTAATCCCATTCTTCTTTACTTTTTACACAAAGTGTAGGTATTGGAATGCTTAAAGGAGGTCTATGATTGAGGAGCTTGATAGGTGATTTCCCAAGCTCAAGGAAATGAATCCTTAAGTTCAAGGATGTCCTACTAATGTCCTTATTGTAAAGTCTATTTAGTAATGTATAGCGTTGTATTATGTCTTAAGGGCTTTATCCTTAACGTACTCTAAAGTTATTGAGTCTAAAATGGCAAAGGGACTTAGAGTCTAAATATGTATTATGACTTATGTTTTATGTATATTCGATGTGATGTTTCTAGCATATGATGTGCTATCAAAAGTTTTAAATTTTCCGCTAAATTTACTATGTCAATGCAATGAATGATATGAGAGGCTTATCTTAGACCTCCGAGAGGTCGACGACGCCGGTTACAATCCAAGATTGTACCCTATCTTCTAGGGTATGCTTTTGGGTTGTGACAAGGGAGAAGGCGGAGTTGGCTTCGTATCAATTGAGAGATGTGTCTCAAATTGGGTACACTCAATGGAAGGATAATAGGCCGGTGGAGTCGGATCCTATTGAGTGGGAAGAATTTAAGGAAGCTTTTCTTGGTAAGTACTTTCCCCGTGAGAGGAGGGAGGTAAAAGTAGAGGAGTTTATGAATCTCAAGCAAGGAAATATGAGTGTTGAGGATTACTCTATGAAATTCTCAACTTTGTCTAGATATGCACCATCTATAGTTTTTAATCCAAGGGATGAAATGAATCGCTTTGTGAAGGGTGTAGCCGACTTAGTGAGGGAAGAATGTCGTACGGCTATGCTACATGATGATATGACTTTGGCTAGACTCATGGTGTATGCACACTCAATTGAAGAGTCTAAACTTATGAGGATGTCAAGTAACTTGAAAGGGAGTGTTGCTAGTGATCAAGTGCAACCTAGGTTCAAAAAGAGGTCTCAAACTCAAGAAGAATCTAGGGGTGCTATGTTCAAGATTGAGAAAGGAGGTAGTTCCAAAGATGGAAAACCTACATGTGCCACTTGTGGTAAGAAACATTATGGTGAGTGTCTATTAGTTACCTGTAGTTGCTTTGGATGTGGAAAATATGGACACAAAGTTAGAGATTGTCCTAACATTGCTTCTATAGGAAAAGAGGGTAAGAAAGTTGATCCTAGTGTTCCAAAGGAAGATGCTCCAACAAGGAGGCATTTCTATGCACTCCGAACTAGAGGAGAGAAGCCGGATGAGAGTGATGATGATGTTGGTAAGTCCTTATTTCGTTTGTTGTGATATGAGTTCCTTCTAAGTGGGGGAGTATGGCTAGATAGATATGCTAGTTGTTGCATTTGCATGATGTTTAGGATTTTGGTTGAAATTGAATTTCATTAACTTCTTGCATGGTACATTTTATTGAGCTTTGAGAATGTTGTAAAAGATTTTTATATGATGTTACCTTGCATATTAGCATATCTATATCATGAATTACCTAAAATGACATTTTTAGAAAAATTGGCCTAAATTACTGTAGCCTGAAAAACTGCTCACTGTTAAAATTTGCAAAATTTGACTAATTGTTTCTTTGGTCCAAAATTTTTATAATGTAGTTAGAACTTATGTGTATGAGTATAAAAATGAATATAAAATGAATTTTTACTATTTGGAATGAAGCATGTGAGTTTTGTAGCATAATGAGTTTAGAATTGTATTCTAATTGTTGTTGTGTTGTGAATCTCTTAACTATGTGAAATTGATGTTTTCTCCTTGATAATGTGTTTTGTGTTTTGGTTATGTGCTGCTAGTAGATTCTCTATTCTTGGAAGTGTTCGGAGAGTGGCAAGTGTCATTCGAGGACAAATGTTGTCCAAGTGGGGGAGAATGTAAGATCTCAAAAATGACATAGGTAAACTAGAGCCTAACATTGTTTTCAAGATGGTATAAATTCCTAAATAGGTATATTAAATGGTATTGAGGCAGTAGCTAAGAGTTTAGGTGCATTGGAAGTTAAACGTCAAGGGACGACCAAGACGTTCGACGACTAAGTCACCTAAGTGCCTCATATGTGGTTCTATGTGTGTACGTGTGATGCATAATGTTTTTAAGTACTTAAATGAGTTGATATGATGTATATAGGTATTTTGTCAAGTTTAAAGAGGTTTGGAGGTGAAACGCTCAAGAACGTCCATGCCGTTCAAAAGATGTGCCTTAAAATGACCTTGTTTGTCTAGGAATGTTTCGTCGAGTTTTACGTTTTATTTTTGGATGAAATTCATGTGAGAGGTCTTAAACTAATATACGGTCATGTTTGGGTTGGAAACATCCGTGAAAACATCCCCAAAGACCATCCAAGGATCCTTGAGGAAGGACCCAAACTGGTGGCCAAAATTGCCCAAGGCAATCCACCTACGAATGGCAATCGACGGCCAGTTGCCTGCTCGACGCCGCATAGTTGGTGGGCGTCATTTGGGACTTAGACTGGGGAGATAATCTCCCATTTACAAGTCTCTGAACCCATCGACGGAGGCCAGGACGGACCGTAGTGGACCTACGCCCCGTTGATGGGCAACCGTCGATGGGCACTGTGGCCTGCGCAGGTTCACTGTAAGTCGAGGGGTGAACTTGTAAATTCACCCCACTTCCAAATAAGAGTATTGGAGGTTACCTAAGGGTCTTTTTGGTAATTTAAGTGTGTATATATGTCTTAAACACATTGAAGATTTCATTCTACAAAATCAAAACCCCAAAATCCCTTCAGAATTCCCAAAGACTCCATTGAAGTCCAAAGTCAAGGAAGAGCTTGGTGTGACGAATTGAGTGGACATTCTTCATCAAATTGAATGATTAGCATTGTTAAGGTATGTTTTTTGATCCTTGAAACTCGTTTCATCAAAGAGCCCACTTCAAAGATGTTTTCTAAAGTTTTCAAAGATGAATTGTCCAATTTCATTATTCTACCATGGGTTCTTGCATTAAAGGTTTGTAATCATTGAAAAGTGATTGAATTGTTGTTAGTTATATGATTTTGACTCAATTAACCTATGAACCCATGTAATTGATGAACCCTAGTTTTTAACTAATTTATGGGTTATTTGATATTGGTTTAATGTTTATGAATTTATGTGTAGTTTCTTATGGGCTTTCTAATGATATAAGAATTGTATTCAATTGAGGTCTTAGATTGGTGAATCTATATGGAATTGGTTTAGATTTCATTGACTATTATAGTTTATGTATTGAATTGGTGTTCATGGCCATGGGTAAGGGCCTTATGAGGTTGAATTGGATGATTTGGTATTGGCTTGAAGTTTTGAGGATGAAGAGGTGGTACGCTGCCCTATTTCATTTAAATTAATGTTAATTAGAGTTCAATTATGTTGTGAATGGTTTGGTCCACATATGGTGGCAGTGTTATGTGAATTGATGTGCATTTTCGGTGTTATTTTAAGTATATTGATGATCATGGCCTTGTCGGAAACTACTTGAAGTATTATGTTGATTTGTGTAGTTGATTATGTGAAGTATGATCATATATATCTATAAGTGAAAGTATGTGCTAGTCTATTGATGTTATTTAGGTGATCATGTTATGCTATGACTATGTGTTAAGTGTGTAGTCTTAGAGTTGATACATGGTTGTGTCTAACTTGGCAATATGAGTCTATAATGGTTATATTGAAGATTTTAAGGTAATGAATAGGTTGATTAAATAATGTTAAGGGTCATTCCTAAATGTCTAAAATAATGTATGCTATATGTGCTAAAGTGAAGTATGTTGTGTCTTGTTTAGGTAGACTTGTGTCCCTTACTTGACGCTTGTATGAATATGAATATGTGATGTCTTGACTTAGGAATATAAAGAGTCTTAGTCTTGAATGAATGAATGATAGGTGAGACCTTGAATGATGATAAGCGGGTCCGTTATGTGAAACATTGAACCAAGTGGTAAGGTTATGAAACTTGAAGTCGAAAACCGTAATGGTATCCTTCATGAAATGAATGATGGACTTAAGGTTGATTGGCTGGAACAACATCATATGAATTCTTAGGAACTTCATGATGAGTTTCTTGTCTCCATAGTGAGATAGCCCTAGTGGACCTTGCTTTGGTAGGGTAAATGTAATTAAGTCATGAAATTGATATGGGACCCATTTGTATGAACCTTAGTGTGATTAAATCTATGAGAACGAAGGCTAGAACCGAGTGAGTATGGTAAGGGAAGTAGTTCTAATTAAAGTATGAGACTAGATTACAAAGTATGCCCTTCATATTTCCTTAACCATGTGTCTACATGGGATGTGTCTAAGTTCTACCATTGGCAAGTAGATCAACCTCATTGGAGTCGGATAGAACTTAGGATTCCATGCTTTGCTAACATGGTCTATGTCGGTTATTGCCTATTCTCATCATATGGGATACATATTAGCATTATAAAAGTTATATGAGGTTTAGGTGGTGGTATGGGATGCTATCTAGACATTGCACAATAGGCTTTGAAGATGTTAATAAGAGTCCCTAGGTCTTCTCCAAGACCATTATTTGAATATCCTTTATCTGATGTATGTCTCTTAAATGAACTAATGAACAAATGACTTAATGATATAAAGTATGTAAATGAATGAGTACCTAATCTAAAGTGACTTAAGGATTCCTTAGTTAAAGTGTGAAGAGGGCATAAAGGATGATCTCTTCATGTCTTATCTATGGAAGTCTTGAGAATGACTCTAGTTAGGGAAGTTGCTTGTTATGTTTGACATGATCTAAACTTAGGACGTCTTAAGGATTATTTAGGTAGACTTGAAGAGGGTGTATGGGTGATTTCTTCTAGGAGTACTTAAGTAAGTCTTTTTGATAGCCTTGGTAGGGGAAATTGTCATATTATGTATGTTGATGTATTGTAGGTGTGTAGGTGTCTCATTATGAGTAATCTTAAGGATCGTTTAGGCACACCTAGAGAGGGTGTATGGGCGGTCTCTCTTTGTGTGACTTAAGTGAATCTTAGGATAACTTTAGTGAGAAGACTACATGTTAGAATGTGTTAAAAGGAAGTAAGATTCACTGTTCAGTGAAGTGAGTTCACTGAAAAGTGTCTCCTTAATTTGTGATATTTTGTTTAAATATTTTTTTATGTGATTCTAAGTTGCTAAATGTTGTTCTTATGATGATAATATGATTTTTAAATAAAAAGATGCATATTTCTAATAAATGTTTGTTTTCATGATTTTTATGCATAATGTCATACTTAGTATATGTGGTTGTACTAATTCCATGCTTTTATCTATCTATATAATTCTTGGTAGGTGAAGAGCTTTTGGGAAGAAGACCTGGATTTAAAAGATCGTTCAACAGAAGTTGAAGTATGTCCTCACTTGACTCGACGGCATATATGTCTTTTATGGTTCGTTTATGAAGTATTGTAATAGACTATATTGTAGTATGTTTTCTATTTCGTATGGCCCGTGTCCCAAGTACTCTTGTGTCTTAAGATGAAGAGACTGAGACTTAGTATTTCCTATTACTTCTATATGAACGAGTTTTTAAAGATTATGATATTGTTTTATGAAAAGTTTTAATTTCGCACTAATTTTCATTATGTTTATGCGATGAATGATATGAGAGGCTTGTATGAGACCTTCAAGAGGTCAAGTACGCCGTGCAACAATCCGAGATTGTGCCCTAACTTCTAGGGTGTGGTCTCGGGATGTGACAAAGCTTGGTATCAGAGCATAGGTTGGTGAAAGTAGTCTTAGGAATTAAAAAGTCTCATCAAGTCACGTCTAGTAGAGTCTTGACCATCGGTGTGAGTATGGGTGAGAGTCTATAGGACGATTGAGTTTTCCTTCTTTTCTACTCCTATGTCATGCGGTCGAGTTATGTTATGAGTATCCTTCTAAATCTGTTTCCTTGTGTTTCTAGAAGATGAATACTAGAAGGATGGCCACAGGAAGGTTGGATGAGGAGAGGTTGAATGAGGAGATTCCTCCTACAGTACAGCAAGTTGAGCAAGTTATTCTATGTGGTCAAGGTGTACAAGGTGCTCAATATACTCAAGTACCTTCTCAAGGTGATTATGTTCCTAATGTGGGAGGAGGTAATGAGGTTCCGGTGGTTCCCTCAGAATTGACTAATCAAGAGACTAGAGAGCTTTGATTGCTTTAGCCCGATCCGTAACTACTCAAGTGAATTTGAATATGGTGCCTAAGGTGAATGTTGTGGAGAGCACTATGACCTCTAGATTGAGAGACTTTGTGAGGTTGAATACTCCAATCTTTCTTGGTTCTAAGGTAGATGAAGACACCCAGGAGTTCCTTGATGGTCTGTACAAGGTATTGAGTGCTATGGGTTACATCTAGGGAGAAGGCGGAGTTGGATTCGTATCAATTTAGAGATGTGTATAAAATTGAGTACACTCAATGGAAGGATAATAGGCCGGTGAAGTCGGATCCTATTGAGTGGGAAGAATTTAAGGAAGCTTTTCTTGGTAAGTACTTTCCCCGTGAGAGGAGGGAGGTAAAAGTAGAGGAGTTTATCAATCTCAAGCAAGGCAATATGAGTGTTGAGGAGTACTCTATGAAATTCTCAACTTTGTCTAGATATGCACCATCTCTAGTTTCTAATCCAAGGGATGAAATGAGTCGCTTTTTGAAGGGTGTAGCCGACTTAGTGAGGGAAAAATGTCGTACGGCTATGCTACATGATGATATGACTTTGTCTAGTGGAGTATGCACAATCAATTGAAGAGTCTAAACTTAGGAGGATGTCAAGTAACTTGAAAAGGAGTGTTGCTAGTGATTAAGTGCAACCTAGGTTCAAAAAGAGGGCTCAAACTCAAGAAGAATCTAGGGGTGCTAAGTTCAAGATTGAGAAAGGAGGTAGTTCCAAAGATGGAAAACCTACATGTGCCACTTGTGGTAAGAAACATTATGGTGAGTGTCTATTAGGCACCTGTAGTTGCTTTGGATGTGGAAAATATGGACACAAAGTTAGAGATTGTCCTAACATTGCTTCTATAGGAAAAGAGGGTAAGAAAGTTGATCCTAGTATTCCAAAGGAAGATGCTCCAACAAGGAGGCATTTCTATGCACTCCGAACTAGAGGAGAGAAGCCGAATGAGAGTGATGATGATGTTGGTAAGTCCTTATTTCTTTTGTTGTAATATGAGTTCCTTCTAAGTGGGGGAGTATGGCTAGATAGATGTGCTAGTTATTGCATTTGCATGATGTTTAGGAGTTTGGTTGAAATTGAATTTCATTAACTTCTTGCATGGTACATTTTATTGAGCTTTGAGAATGTTGTAAAAGATTTTTATATGATGTTGCCTTGCATATTAGCATGTCTATATCATGAATTGCCTAAAATGACATTTTTAGAAAAATTGGCCTAAATCACTGTAGCCTGAAAAACTGCTCACTGTTAAAATTTGCAAAATTTGACTAATTGTTTCTTTGGTCTAAATTTTTTATAATGTAGCTATAACTGATGTGTATGAGTATTAAAATGAATATAAAATGAGTTTTTACTATTTGAAATGAAGCATGTGAGTTTTGTAGTATAATGAGTTATAGAATTGTATTTTAATTCTTTTTGTGTTGTGAATCTCTTAACTATGTGAAATTGTTGTTTTCTCCTTGATAATGTGTTTTGTGGTTTGGTTATGTGCTGCTAGTAGATTCTCTATTCTTGGAAGTGTTCGGAGAGTGGCAAGTGTCATTCGAGGACGAATGTTGTCCAAGTGGGGGAGAATGTAAGATCCCGAAAATGACATAGGTAAACTAGAGACTAACATTATTTTCAAGATGGTATAAGGTCCTAAAATGGTATATTAAATGGTATTGAGGCAGTAGCTAAGAGTTTAGGTACATTGGAAGTCAAACGTCAAGGGACGACCAAGACGTTCGACGACTAAGTCACCTAAGTGCCTCATATGTGGTTCTATGTGTTTATGTGTGATGCATAATGTTTTGAAGTTCTTAAATGAGTTAATATGATGTATATAGGTAGTTTTTCAAGTTTCGAGAAGTTTGGAGGTGAAACGCTCAAGAACGTCCATGACGTCCAAAAGATGTGCCTTAAAATGACCTTGTGTGTCTAGGAATGTTTCATAGAGTTTTACGTGTTCTTTTTGGATGAAATTCGTGTGAGAGGTCTTAAACTCATATAAGGTCATGTTTAGGGTGGAAACATCCGGGAAAAAATCCCCAAAGACCATCCAAGGATCCTTGAAGAAGGACCCAAACTGGTGGCCAAAACTGCCCAAGGCAGTCCACCTACGGATGGCAATCGATGCCCAGTGGCCTGCTCGACGCCGCATAGTTGGTGGGCGTCATTTGGGACTTAGACTGGGGAGCAAATATCCCATTTCCTAGTCTCTGAACCCATCGAAGGAGGCCAGGATGGACCGTATGTGGACCTACATTTCGTCGATGGGCAACCGTTGATGGTCACTGTGGCCTGCGCAGGTTCACTTTAAGTTGAAGGGTGAACTTGTAAATTCACCGCACTTCATAATAAGAGAATTGGAGGTTACCTAAGGGTCTTTTGGGTAATTTAAGTGTGTATATATGTCTTAAACACATTGAAGATTTCATTCTTCAAAATCAAAACCCAAAATCCCTTAAGAATTCCCAAAGACTCCATTAAAGTCCAAAGTCAAGGAAGAGCTTGGTGTGACGAATTGAGTAGAGATTCTTCATCAAATTGAATGATTAGCATTGTTAAGGTATGTTTTTTGATCCTTGAAACTCTTTTCATCAAGGAGCCCACTTCAAAGATGTTTTCTAAAGTTTTCAAAGATGAATTGTCCAATTTCATGATTCTACCATGGGTTCTTGCATTAAAGGTTTTTAATCATTGAATAGTGATTGAATTGTTGTTAGTTATATGATTTTGACTCAATTAACCTATGACACCATGTAATTGATGAACCCTAGTTTTTAACTAATTTATGGGTTATTTGATATTGGTTTAATGTTTATGAATTCATGTGTAGTTTCTTATGGGCTTTCTAATGATATAAGAATTGTATTCAATTGATGTCTAATTGGTCTTAGATTGTTCAATCTATATTGAATTGGTTTAGATTTCATTGACTATTATAGTTTATGTATTGAATTTGTGTTTATGGCCATGGGTAAGGGCCTTATGAGGTTGAATTGGATGATTTGGTATTGGCTTGAAGTTTTGAGGATGAAGAGCTGGTACGCTGCCCTATTTCATTTTAATTAATGTTAATTAGAGTTCACTTATGGTGTGAATGGTTTGTTCCACTTATGGTGGCGGTGTTATGTGAATTGATGAGCATTTTTGGTGTTATTTTAAGTATATTGATGATCATGGCCTTGTAGGAAACTACTTGAAGTATTATGTTGATTTGTGTAGTTGATTATTTGAAGTATGATCATATCTATCTATAAGTGAAAGTATGTGTTAGTCTATTGATGTTATTTAGGTGATCATGTTATCCTATGACAATGTGTTATGTGTGTAGTCTTAGAGTTGATACATGGTTTTCCCTAACTTGGCCATATGAGTCTATAATGGTTATATTGAAGATTTTAAGGTAATGAATAGGTTGACTAAATGATGTTAAGGGTCATTCCTAAGTGTCTATAATAATGTATGCTATATGTGCTAAAGTGAAGTATGTTGTGTCTTGTTTAGGTAGACTTGTGTCCCTTACTTGATGCCTGTATGAATATGAATATGTGATGTCTTGTCTTAAGAACATAAAGTGTCTTAGTCTTGAATGAATGAATCATAGGTGAGACCTTGAATGATGATAAGCGGGTCCTTTATGTGAAACCTTGAACCAAGTGGTAAGGTTATAAAACTTGAAGTCGAAAGCAGTAATGGTATCCTTCATGAAATGAATGATGGACTTAAGGTTGATTGGCTGGAACGGCATCATATGAATCCTTAGGAAATTCATGATGAGCTTCTTGTCTCCATAATGAGATAACCCTAGTGGACCTTGCTTTGGTAGGATAAATGTAATTGGGTCATGAAATTGATATGGGACCCATTTGTATGAACCTTAGTGTGATTAAATCTATGAGAACGAAGGCTAGAACCGAGTGAGTACGGTAAGGGAAGTAGTTCTAGTTAAAGTATGAGATTAGATTACAAAGCATGCCCTTCATATTTCCTTAACCATGTGCCTACATGGGATGTGTCTAAGTTCTACCATTGGTGAGTAGAACAACCTCATCGGAGTAGGATGGAACTTAGGATTCCATGCTTTGCTAACATGGTCTATGTCTGTTATTGCCTATTGTCATAATATGGGATACATATTAGCATTGGAAAAGTTCTATGAGGTTTAGGTGGTGGTATGGGACGCTATCTAGACATTGCACAATAGGCTTTGAAGATGTTAGTAAGAGTCCCTAGGTCTTCTGCAAGACCATTATTTGAATGTCCTTTATGTGGTGTATGTCTCTTAAATGAACTAATGAACAAATGACTTAATGATATAAAGTATGTAAATGAATGAGTACCTAATCTAAAGTGACTTAAGGATTCCTTAGTTAAACTGTGAAAAGGACATAAAGGATGATCTCTTCATGTCTTATCTATGAAAGTCTTGAGAATGACTCTAGTTTGGGAAGTTGCTTGTTATGTTTGACATGATCTAAACTTAGGACGTCTTAAGGATTATTTAGGTAGACTTGAAGAGGATGTATGTGCGTTCTCTTCTAGGAGTACTTAAGTAAGTCTTTTTGATAGCCTTGGTAGGGGAGATTGTCATATTATGTATGTCTTGTATGTTGATGTATTGTAGGTGTGTAGGTGTCTCATTATGAGTAATCTTAAGGATCGTTTAGGCACACCTAGAGAGGGTGTATGGGCGGTCTCTCTTTGTGTGACTTAAGTGAATCTTAGGATAACTTTAGTGAGAAGACTACATGTTAGAATGTGTTAAAAAGGAAGTAAGGTAACTTTACTGTAACAGTGAAGTACAGTGAAGTGAGTTCACTGAAAAGTGTCTCCTTAATTTGTGATATTTGGTTTAAATATTTTCTTATGTGATTCTAAGATGCTAAATGTTGTTCTTATGATGATAATATGATTTTTAAATGAAAAGATGCATATTTACAATAATTGTCCGTTTTCATGATTTTTATGAATATTGCCATACTCAGTATATGTGGTTGTACTAATTCTATGCGTTTATCTATCTATATAGTTCTTGGTAGGTGAAGATCTTTTGGGAAGAAGACTTGGATTTAGAAGATAGTTCTAGAGAAACTGAAGTATGTCCTCACTTGAATTGAGGGCATATTTGTCTTTTGTGGTTCGTTTATGAAGTATTGTAATAGACTATATAGTAGTATATTTTCTATTTCGTATGGGCCGTGTCCCAAGTACTCTTGTGTCTTAAGACGATGAGATTGAGACTTATTATTTCCTATTAATTCTATTTGAACGAGTTTTTAAAGATTATGATATTGTTTTATGAAAAGGTTTAATTCCGCACTACTTTTCATTATGTTTATGCGATGAATGATATGAGAGGCTTGTATGAGATCTCCAAGAGGTCGAGTACGCCGTGCCACAATCCGAGATTGTGCCTTAACTTCTAGGGTGTGGTCTCGGGATGTGACAAAGCTTGGTATCAGAGCATAGGTTGGTGAAAGTAGTCTTAGGAATCAAAAAGTCTCATCAAGTCACGTCTAGTAGAGTCTTGACCATCGGTGTGAGTATGGGCGAGAGGCTATAGGACGATTGAGTTTTTCTTCTTTTCTACTCCTATGTCGTGCGGTGGAGTAATGTTATGAGTATCCTTTTAAATCTATTTCCTTGTGTTTCTAGAAGATGAATACTAGAAGGATGTCCACAGGAAGGTTGGATGAGGAGAGGTTGAATGAGGAGATTCCTCCTAAAGTATAGCAAGTTGAGCAAGTTATTCTAGGTAGTCAAGGTGTGCAAGGTGCTCAAGGTACTCAAGTGCCTTCTCAAGGTGATCATGTTCCTAATGTGAAAGGAGGTAATGAGGTTCCGGTGGTTCCCCCAAAATTGACTAATCAAGAGATTAGAGAGGCTTTGCTTGCTTTAGCCCGATCCGTAACTACTCAAGTGAATTTGAATATGGTTCCTAAGGTGAATGTTGTGGAGAGCACTATGACCTCTAGATTGAGAGACTTTGTGAGGTGGAATCCTCCAATCTTTCTTGGTTCTAAGGTAGATGAAGATACCCAAGAGTTACTTGATGGTGTGTACAAGGTATTGAGTGCTATGGGTTACATCTAGGGAGAAGGCGGAGTTGGATTCGTATCAATTGAGAGATGTGTCTCAAATTGGGTACACTCAATGGAAGGATAATAGGCCGGTGGAGTCGGATCCTATTGAGTGGGAAGAATTTAAGGAAGCTTTTCTTGGTAAGTACTTTCCCCGTGAGAGGAGGGAGGTAAAAGTAGAGGAGTTTATCAATCTCAAGCAAGGCAATATGAGTGTTGAGGAGTACTCTATGAAATTCTCAACTTTGTCTAGATATGCACCATCTCTAGTTTCTATTCCAAGTGATGAAATAGTCGCTTTGTGAAGGGTGTAGCCGACTTAGTGAGGGAAGAATGTCGTACGGCTATGCTACATGATGATATGACTTTGGATAGTGGTGTATAGACAATCAATTAAAGAGTCTAAACTTAGGAGGATGTCAAGTAACTTGAAAATGAGTGTTGCTAGTGATCAAGTGCAACCTAGGTTCAAAAAGAGGGCTCAAACTGAAGAAGAATCTAGGGGTGCTAAGTTCAAGATTGAGAAAGGAGGTAGTTCCAAAGATGTTAAACCTACATGTGCCACTTGTGGTAAGAAACATTATGGTGAGTGTCTATTAGGTACCGGTAGTTGATTTGGATTTGGAAAATATGGACACAAAGTTAGAGATTGTCCTAACATTGCTTCTATAGGAAAAGAGGGTAAGAAAGTTGATCCTAGTGTTCCAAAGGAAGATGCTCCAACAAGGAGGCATTTCTATGCACTCCGAACTAGAGGAGAGAAGCGGGATGAGAGTGATGATGATGTTGGTAAGTCCTTATATCTTTTGTTGTGATATGAGTTCCTTCTAAGTGGGGGAGTATGGCTAGATAGATGTGCTAGTTGTTGCATTTGCATGATGTTTAGGAGTTTGGTTGAAATTGAATTTCATTAACTTCTTGCATGGTACATTTTATTGAGCTTTGAGAATGTTGTAAAAGATTTTTATATGATGTTGCCTTGCATATTAGCATGTCTATATCATGAGTTGCCTAAAATGACATTTTTAGAAAAATTGGCCTAAATCACTGTAGCCTGAAAAACTGCTCACTGTTAAAATTTGCAAAATTTGACTAATTGTTTCTTTGGTCTAAAATTTTTATAATGTAGTTAGAACTGATGTGTATGAGTATAAAAATGAATATAAAATAATTTTTTACTATTTGAAATGAAGCATGTGAGTTTTGTAGCATAATGAGTTATAGAATTGTATTTTAATTCTTGTTGTGTTGTGAATCTCTTAACTATGTGAAATTGATGTTTTCTCCTTCATAATGTGTTTTGTGGTTTGGTTATGTGCTGCTAGTAGATTCTCAATTCTTGGAAGTGTTCGGAGAGTTGCAAGTGTCATTCGAGGACGAATGTTGTCCAAGTGGGGGAGAATGTAAGACCCGAAAATGACATAGGTAAACTAGAGCCTAACATTATTTTAAATATGGTATAAGGTCCTAAAGAGGTATATTAAATGGTATTGAGGCAGTAGCTAAGAGTTTAGGTGCATTGGAAGTCAAATGTCTAGGGACGACCAAGACGTTCGACGACTAAGTCACCTAATTGTCTCATATGTGGTTCAATGTGTTTACGTGTGATGCATAATGTTTTGAAGTACTTAAATGAGTTAATATGATGTATATAGGTAGTTTGTCAAGTTTCGAGAAGTTTGGAGGTGAAACGCTCAAGAACGTCCATGACGTTCAAAAGATGTGCCTTAAAATGACCTTGTGTGTCTAGGAATGTTTCGTCGAGTTTTACATATTCTTTTTGGATGAAATTCATGTGAGACGTCTTAAACTCATATACAGTCATGTTTGGGTTGGAAACATCCGGCAAAACATCCCCAAAGACCATCCAAGGATCCTTGAGGAAGGACCCAAACTGGTGGCCAAAACTGCCCAAGGCAGTCCACCTACGGATGGCAATCGACAGCCAGTGGCCTGGTCGACGCCCCGTAGATGGTGGGCGTCGTTTGGGACTTAGATTGGGGAGCTAATATCCCATTTCCAAGTCTCTTAACCAATCGACAGAGGCCACGTCGATGGGCAACCGTCGATGGTCACTGTGGCATGCGCAGGTTCACTGTAAGTTGAGAGGTGAACTTGTAAATTCACCCCACTTCCAAATAAGAGTATTGGAGGTTTCATAAGGGTCTTTTGGGTAATTTAAGTGTGTATATATGTCTTAAACACATCGAAGATTTCATTCTTCAAAATCAAAACCCGAAAATCCCTTAAGAATTCCCAAAGACTCCATTGAAGTCCAACGTCAAGCAAGAGCTTGGTGTGACGAATTGAGTAGCGATTCTTCATCAAATTGAATGATTAGCATTGTTAAGGTATGGTTTTTGATCCTTGAAACTCTTTTCATCAAGGAGCTCACTTCAAAGATGTTTTTTAAAGTTTTCAAAGATGAATTGTCCAATTTCATGATTCTACCATGGGTTCTTGCATTAAAGGTTTTTAATCATTGAATAGTGATTGAATTGTTGTTATTTATATGATATTGACTCAATTAACCTATGAAACCATGTAATTTATGAACCCTAGTTTTTAACTAATTTATTAGTTATTTGATATTGGTTTAATGTTTATGAATTCATCTGTAGTTTCTTATGGGCTTTCTAATGATATAAGAATTGTATTCAATTGATGTCTAATTGGTCTTAGATTGTTGAATCTATATTGAATTGGTTTAGATTTCATTGACTATTATAGTTTATGTATTGAATTGGTGTTCATGGCCATGGGTAAGGGCCTTATGAGGTTGAATTGGATGATTTGGTATTGCCTTGAAGTTTTGAGGATGAAGAGGTGGTACGCTGCCCTATATAATTTGAATTAATGTTAATTAGAGTTCAATTATGTTGTGAATGGTTTGGTCCACTTATGGTGGCGGTGTTATGTGAATTGATGTGTATTTTCGGTGTTATTTTAAGTATATTGATGATCATGGCCTTGTAGGAAACTACTTGAAGTATTATGTTGATTTGTGTAGTTGATTATGTGAAGTATGATCATATCTATCTATAAGTGAAAGTATGTGTTAGTCTATTGATGTTATTTAGGTGATCATGTTATGCTATGACTATGTGTTAAGTGTGTAGCCTTAGAGTTGATACATGGTTGTCCCTAACTTGGCTATATGAGTCTATAATGGTTATATTGAAGATTTTAATGTAATGAATAGGTTGACTAAATGATGTTAAGGGTCATTCCTAAGTGTCTAAAATAATGTATGCTATATGTGCTAAAGTGAAGTATGTTGTGTCTTGTTTAGGTAGATTTGTGTCGCTTACTTGATGCTTGTATGAATATGAATATGTGATGTCTTGACTTAGGAACATAAAGAGTCTTAGTCTTGGATTAATGAATGATAGGTGAGACCTTGAATGATGGTAAGCGGGTCCTTTATGTGAAACCTTGAACCAAGTGGTAAGGTTATGAAACTTGAAGTCGAAAGCCGTAATGGTATCCTTCATGAAATGAATGATGGACTTAAGGTTGATTGGCTGGAATGACATCATATGAATCCTTAGGAAATTCATGATGAGCTTCTTTTCTCCATAGTGAGATAGACCTAGTGGACCTTGCTTTGGTAGGGTAAATGTAATTGGGTCATGAAATTGATATGGGACCCATTTGTATGAACCTTAGTGTGATTAAATCTATGAGAACGAAGGCTAGAACCGAGTGAGTATGGTAAGGGAAGTAGTTCTAGTTAAAGTATGAGACTAGATTACAAAGCATGCCCTTCATATTTCCTTAACCATGTGTCTACATGGGATGTGTCTAAGTTCTACCATTGGCAAGTAGAACAATCTCATTGGAGTAGGATAGAATTAGGATTCCATGCTTTGCTAACATGGTCTTTGTCGGTTATTGCCTATTCTCATCATATGGGATACATATTAGCATTAGAAAAGTTCTATGAGGTTTAGGTGGTGGTATGGGACGCTATGTAGACATTGCACAATAGGCTTTGAAGATGTTAGTAAGAGTCCCTAGGTCTTCTCCAAAACCATTATTTGAATGTCCTTTATGTGATGTATGTCTCTTAAATGAACTAATGAACAAATGACTTAATTATATAACGTATGTAAATGAAGGAGTACCTAATCTAAAGTGACTTAAGGATTCCTTAGTTAAAGTGTGAAGAGGGCATAAAGGATGATCTCTTCATGTCTTATCTATGGAAGTCTTGAGAATGACTCTAGTTAGGGAAGTTGCTTGTTATGTTTGACATGATCTAAACTTAGGACGTCTTAAGGATTATTTAGGTAGCCTTGAAGAGGGTGTATGGGTGTTCTCTTCTAGGAGTACTTAAGTAAGTCTTTTTGATAGCCTTGGTAGGGGAAATTGTCAAATTATGTATGTCTTGTATGTTGATGTATTGTAGGTGTGTAGGTGTCTCATTATGAGTAACCTTAAGGATCGTTTAGGCACACCTAAAGAGGGTGTATGAGCGGTCTCTCTTTGTGTGACTTAAGTGAATCTTAGGATAACTTTAGTGAGAAGACTACATGTTAGAATGTGTTAAAAAGGACGTAAGGTAACTTCACTATATAGTGAATTCACTATAACAGTGAAGTAATTCACTTTACCGTGAGTGAGTTCACTACAAAGTGTCTCCTTAATTTGTGATATTTTGTTTAAATGTTTTCTTATGTGATTCTAAGTTGCTAAATGTTGTTCTTATAATGATAATATGATTTTTAAATAAAAAGATGCATATTTCCAATAAATGTCCGTTTTCATGATTTTTATGCATAATGTCATACTTAATATATGTGGTTGTACTAATTCCATGCTTTTATCTATCTATATAATTCTTGGTAGGTGAAGATATTTTGGGAAGAAGACTTGGATTTAGAAGATCGTTCAAGAGAAGTTGAAGTATGTTGTCACGCCTCAAAACCCATTAAGACGGACAGGCACCCGATGCCCTAAAGGCCCGAGAGAACCAACCTGCAACCTGTAACGGCCTGTATTTTTGTATGTGGTAGTTCTATTCATGTTATACTTGACATATACTTATAGTGTAGGTGAGGGATCATGTTTCTTACATGATTAGTGTTGGTTTAAACTAGCTTGGAAGGTGATGTAATGCCTTGCACGTTTTAGCATATGTATTGCAAGTTAACTCCGATGGAAAGTATTTAAGTAATTATAGTAAGGTGGTAATTGAGCTAGCAGATGCATCACCTATTTGAGCTATATTATATTTAAAGGGCCCAAGTTTGATTGACCAGATTTAGGCTTATATTTAAGGGCTCATTTGAAGCCCAAACCTATTAAAGAAAATGTGAATGAAAGAAGGCCCAACAACCAAATCTGCCTATTGGCCATTATGGATAAAGCCCAAGTGAAACTAAGTAAGTACATGACCTCCTAAGATTTGTTTTACCATGTTATTGGGCCAAGTGTGTACCACCTACTTGCACTAATCTGTCCCAAGCTAATTAAAAGAACAAAGGAAAAATGGACAGCCAAGGTCCAATAATATTAAGTCCAAAAGGGCCCAAGTTAAAAGGACAAGCAGGTGGGGCACCTACTTGACATTATATGGCCCAAAATTGGTCAAGAGTGTCGGTCATAACACCTCCTTTTTCAAAGGATAAGGATCACGTCTTATTCTCCATTTTGAACTTGCAAAATTTCAGATTTTCTTAAGTTTCTTTCTTGGTCTCTCTTGGCTTCAATAAGCAGCCCTAAAACACCTTAGGGATTCTTGAGTGCTGTCTCATTTTCAAGTAAGAAGTTTGAAGGAGAGTTTGAATTCTTGAAGTACAAGTTTAGAGGATAAATTTCCAGAATTAAGGTAAGACTTCAACCCATTGTTTTCCCTCTTTGATCATGTTTGGATTGGAGAATTTTTGTATATATTTTATCAAGAATTCATGGATGATGAAATCTTTGAGTCAATATTCTCCTATTATGCTGAAAGATTTGAGATTGATAGTGGCTGCCTTATGAATATTGTTGTTGAGGGGGTTTGGGTATCTCTTGGAAATGATGTTTGAAGTTATATTAATGTGTAGAGGAAGGGTGTGGGGTTCACCATTTATGTAAAGGGTTGTATGGGCCTGATTTCCATCAAATAGTTTTAGCTACTGTTTTGGAGAACCTTATTGTGATTAGCTGCTGATGTTAGCTTAATCATGACTTATGTTGTAGATTAGCACCCAATAAGGAAGGCTGAATCGTGATAGTGATATTGGTCATAAATATAAGGTATGTAAGGCTATTTGATTCTATATCCTTTTGGCATGAAATCTGCCACCTGCAATTAATATCAATGAAGTGATTCTCATAAGTTCTATTTCTAGAAAAGAAAGCATGGTGGCAGCGTACTATCTCCAAATAGCTAACAATATTTCTTTCCCCATTCTAAGTACATGGAACTACTTCATTATATGTTCACTACTCTATACTTGTGTAATTTTCCCTTGTGCTGTTATAGAAATGGTATTTGCAAAAGAAAGTTTGATGAATCCTTCTCCTAAGCCAATTGAAGTCCATTGTGCCATTAAGGTCTTAAAGTAAGGTGTTGATGTTTCATAGCTCCTTATGTCATTGTTACTGCCTCAAAGTATTGTTTTCATGTATTCCACTACTGTTCCATAATTTCATGTCTCCAAGATGATTATGACCGCCAAATCAACATCTCAAAGTGTTACGATTATCCAAAATAACATCTCAAAAGAGTTATGAACTGATTAACAATAATCTCAAAGATTGAAGAATCTAAGTGAAGAAATCTATATACTTAAGGGTGGCAGCTCAAGGGCGAAAGCCTAGCATGGGCCGATCCCTATTGGTATAGAAGGGTGGCAGCTCAGGGGCGAAAGCCTAGCATGGGCCGATCCCAAGTTGTGTAATTATGAGGACCGCATCCCAGGGGTTAATACGCCTAGCATGACCCTCCATCATTTACCGGGTCAGATCCTAATGAAGATCCCCAAGACTTTATAGATCAAATCCAACGCACTTTGGATATTATGCATGTAAGTGGTAAAGAAGCACTTGAGCTAGCTGCATACAGATTAAAGGGTGTGGCTATATTGTGGTATGAAGCTTGGAAGCAATCTAGGGGAACAAATGCACCTTCAGCTATGTGGAAAGAGTTTAAAAAGGCATTCCTTGATCATTATCTGCCATTGGAGATTCGAGAGGCCCGTGCGGATCAGTTCTTAAATCTCCACCAAGGAAATATGAGTGTGAGAGAGTATAGTCTCAAATTTAATTCCTTGGCCAGGTATGCTCCAAATGTAGTAGCTACTATGGAGGATAGAGTTCATCGTTTTGTGGACAGATTAGATTGATATCTTGTTATAGACTGTACAATTGCTTCATTAAATAAAGATATGGATATAGTAAGGATGCAGGCTTTTGCACAAAAATTGGAGGATCAAAGGCAAAGAAGAAGAACACAAGAGTTGGAAACAGGTCATTCTAAGAGGGCCAGATCAATGGGGCAGTTTACACCACCCCAAGGTGAGTTTAGGCCTTGGTTTTCTAATAGACCACCTAGTCCATCATCTTTCTACTCTACAGCTAGTGCTCCACCACGGTTCCAAGGGTTTAGGGGCAATCAGTTTGGGCAAAGAAGTGAAAGTCAAGGCAGTCATCAAGAGCAAGGAAGTATGAGCCAATCAAGGCCTCCACGACAGCCTTGTAAACAGTGTGGGAGGAATCATCTAGGTGCATGCAGGTTTGGGATGGATGTTTGTTTTTGGTGTGGCACACCAGGGCATATGATGAGAAACTGCCCTCATAGGGGAGTGGGTGGCATTGTTCAACCAACTAGATCAGTTGTTGCGTCGACCTCATCAACCCCTTCTTTAGGTAGGGGACTACATATGCCTACAGGTCGTGGTAGAGGAGCTAGGGGAGCAGCTAGTTCTAGTGGAGGTCAGAATCGCACATATGCACTAGGGGATCGACAAAATTTAGAAGCGTCACCGGATGTGGTTACAGGTACATTGTCCATCTTTTCACATATTGTATATGCATTAATAGATCCGGGGTCTACACTATCATATGTTACACCATTGATTGCTGGAAAGTTCAAAAGAACACCAGAATTATTAGCGAAGCCATTTGAAGTGTCTACACCGATTGGTGAATCTATTATAGCTAGGAGAGTTTATCGTAATTGCATTGTAACTGTTTGTAATCGCGATACATTGGATGACCTTGTTGAGCTAGACATGGTAGATTTTAATGTTATAATGGGTATGGACTGGTTAGCTTCTTGTTATGCCACAGTAGATTGCCGAACTAAGATAGTGCATTTCCAATTTCCAAAAGAGATAGTCCTCGAATGGAAAGGTAATATTGGGATGCCAAGAGGTAAATTTATTTCTTATCTTAAGGCAAAGAAGATGATTTCCAAAGGATACATATGCCATCTGGTTAGAGTGAAAAATGTAGATGTAGAGCCACCAACCCTTCAATCCATTTCGGTGGTAAATGAATTTCCAGATGTGTTTCCTGAAGATCTTCAGGTTTGCCTCCAGAAAGAGAAGTAGAGTTCGGTATTGATGTGCTTTCAGATACTCAACCTATCTCAATTCCTCCGTATAGAATGGCTCCGGCAGAATTACGAGAGTTGAAGGAGCAGTTAAAAGACTTATTACAGAAAGGATTCATAAGGCCTAGTGTGTCGCCATGGGGAGCACCAGTTTTATTTGTACGCAAAAAGGATGGCTCATTAAGAATGTGTATCGACTACCGGCAGTTGAATAAGGTAACAATTAAGAACAAATATCCCCTCCCTAGAATTGATGATCTGTTTGATCAATTACAAGGTGCCAGGTGTTTTTCAAAGATCGACCTGAGGTCAGGTTATCACCAAGTGAGGGTCAAGGACAAAGATATACCCAAGACAGCTTTCCGAACACGGTATGGTCATTTTGAGTTCTTAGTCATGTTATTCGGGCTAACAAATGCACCAACAGCTTTTATGGATTTGATGAATAGGGTGTTCAAGCCATTCTTAGATGTGTTTGTTGATAGTGTTCATAGATGACATTTTGGTGTATTCAAGATCGGAAGAGGATCATGCTAATCACTTGCGGCAGGTTTTACATATTCTCCGTGATCGTAAATTGTATGCAAAGTTCTCTAAATGTGAGTTTTGGTTGAAATCTGTGGCATTCCTAGGTCATATCGTATCCGAGGAAGGAATAAGGGTTGATAACCAGAAAATAGAAGCCGTGAAAAAATGGCCATGTCACGCCTCAAAACGCATTAAGACGGACAGGCACCCGATGCCCTAAAGGCCCGAGAGAACCAACTTACAACCTGTTCTTACCGAGCATATACTATAACAATTGAGACAATTTAACTTTGGATGCAGCGATACAAACCAACGTAAGTAGATCCAAAAGTTATATACAAGACTTGGCCGTTTAGGCCACAACTCCTTAAGACACAACTGAACCATGTACATACGTCTACAAAGCCTCTAAAAGATAGAAGACTAGAGTAGGTCGGGACAGACCCCGCCTTACCCTTAACTACGATACAATACCAAACGAATTTACCAAGGACTTAATAAAGCTCCGAATCAACTTGGAGCTCACCAAAAGTAGCAGAATTTCAAGTGCTTCTACTGAGGAGGTCTACTAGCTGGAGTACCTGAGCCTGCAGCATGAAATGCAGCGTCCCCAATACGGGACGTCAGTACGAAAAATGTACTGAATATGTAAGGCAAAAAGTATATGTAATACAAGGCACAAATGAAATCAAGTAGCAACATATGAGTGCATAGATTAGGAGAGAAGACCACCTTTGCTTACTCTTGTGGAATCAAGTAAGCTAGATTCTTTTCTTTACCTTCTTTGTATGTTATAATCTTTGTTGGGCATGTGATACAAGTGACCAGCTGATCAGTGGTAGAAGAGGATGACCCATGCTAGGCGTATTAACCCCTGGGATGCGGTCCTCATAATTACACAACTTGGGATCGGCCCATGCTAGGCTTTCGCCCCTGAGCTGCCACCCTTCTATACCAATAGGGATCGGCCCATGCTAGGCTTTCGCCCCTGAGCTGCCACCCTTAATTATATAGATTTCTTCACTTAGATTCTTTAATCTTTGAGATT
>JABWTJ010001076.1:94950-137490 GCA_016801875.1 Solanum sitiens
AATCTCAAAGATTAAAGAATCTAAGTGAAGAAATCTATATAATTAAGGGTGGCAGCTCAGGGGCGAAAGCCTAGCATGGGCCGATCCCTATTGGTATAGAAGGGTGGCAGCTCAGGGGCGAAAGCCTAGCATGGGCCGATCCCAAGTTGTGTAATTATGAGGACCGCATCCCAGGGGTTAATACGCCTAGCATGGGTCATCCTCTTCTACCACTGATCAGCTGGTCACTTGTATCACATGCCCAACAAAGATTATAACATACAAAGAAGGTAAAGAAAAGAATCTAGCTTACTTGATTCCACAAGAGTAAGCAAAGGTGGTCTTCTCTCCTAATCTATGCACTCATATGTTGCTACTTGATTTCATTTGTGCCTTGTATTACATATACTTTTTGCCTTACATATTCAGTACATTTTTCGTACTGACGTCCCGTATTGGGGACGCTGCATTTCATGCTGCAGGCTCAGGTACTCCAGCTAGTAGACCTCCTCAGTAGAAGCACTTGAAATTCTGCTACTTTTGGTGAGCTCCAAGTTGATTCGGAGCTTTATTAAGTCCTTGGTAAATTCGTTTGGTATTGTATCGTAGTTAAGGGTAAGGCGGGGTCTGTCCCGACCTACTCTAGTCTTCTATCTTTTAGAGGCTTTGTAGACGTATGTACATGGTTCAGTTGTGTCTTAAGGAGTTGTGGCCTAAACGGCCAAGTCTTGTATATAACTTTTGGATCTACTTACGTTGGTTTATATCGCTGCATCCAAAGTTAAATTGTCTCAATTGTTATAGTTTATGCTCGGTACCTCTTTTGAAATACATTTCGTGAAACTTCAAATGATCGTAACTTTTGCCTCTAATATCATTTAGAGGCGATTCATTTTTCAAACATGCTTATTTTTCGAGATCTACGTGTTAAACTATATTCCTTTATTTGATTTGATTTTTTTCTCCTTATAATTTGACTTATATTTAGTCACATAACGATAAAAGTAAAACTATACGTCCTATCTAAGTTTGTGATGTTTTTCCGCGTAGATCTCAAAAAAATAACCAGATTGAAAAAATATTTCCTCAATTCGACATACGAGGCACGATTCATGACCATTTGAAGTTCAAAATTTCACAACTACCTCTTTTAGAAACATTTCATGAAACTTCAAATAATCGCAACTTTTTCCTCGAATATCATTTAGAGACGATTATTTTTTTTAACTTGCTTATTTTTTGAGATCTATGTGGTAAACTCAATTCCTTTAGTTGATTTGATTTTATTTCTTCTTATAATTTTACTTATATTTAGTCACACAACGGTAAAAGTAAAACTACAAGTCCTATCTCAATTTGTGGGTTTTTTTCATAGATATCGAAAAAATATCAAGATTGAAAAAAATAGTTGTCTCAATCCAACATCCAAGGCACGATTTATGACAGTTTGAAGTCAAAAATTCACAACTACCTCTTTTGAGTTACATCTCGTGAAACTTCAAATGATCATAACATTTGCCTCGAATATAATTTAGAGAAGATTCTGTTTTTAAACTTTCTTAATTTTTTGAGATCTACGTAGTAAACTCAATTCCTTTTTTTTTTATTTGATTTTTTTTTCTTCTTATAATTTTACTTATATTTAGTCACACAACGGTAAAAGTAAAACTTCAAGTTCTATCTTAGTGTGTGGTGTTTTTTCGTGTAGATCTCGAAAAAATGACCAAATTTTAAAAAAAATTGCCTCAATCTGAGATTCGAGGCACGATTAGTTACTGTTTGAAGTTCAAAAATTCACAACGGCCTCTTTTGAGTTACATTTCGTGAAACTTCAAATGATTGTAAATTTTGCCTCGAATATCATTTCGAGGTGATTATGTTTTTAAAATTGCTTATTTTTTCGGCAAAATAGTCCAATGGACTCTTATACTTGTATGAGTTTGTATTCTAGACCCTTGTACTTAATCATTTGCCTATTACACTCTTAAACTAAATTAAAATGAAACTTTTGAATCCTTTCAACCATGTGTGTAGTTCACTCTCCTTAACATAAATGACATGTCATATCCACATCATATATATTAATGCCATGTCATAATTACTTCATATCTATTTTTAAATTATTAACTAAAAAGACACTTAATAAAAATTAAAAATAATAAATTTTCTATTTCTCTAACTTCTCCTCCACCTCCCTCAATCTACAACCACCAAAAAATTTCTCCACCTCCTTCAACCAACAACCACCAAACGCAAAAATGTAAACCCAAAATTAATTTCTCAAATTAAATAGTGAGACATAGCAAGAATCACATTTCTTCTTCCTTTAACTTCAATTTCAATTGATAATTTTGGCAAGCTACTACACAGTAAATACAACATACAAAAATTAGAATTTTTTTCATTGATCTAAAATGCTTAAGCTAAGCAAATTCACCAGATTCCACTTCTACAGCTTAGTTGAACACTCTTAAACTTTTATGGTGCTATGTAGACTAATAAAGAATCTCCCGTTTCCTATTTTTTTTCTTCTTTGAAAATGAGTATGAAGCTAAAAAAAATACAAGTCAAATCCATATCTAAAAACTCATATGAGCAGATAACGTTTCTTAAAGATGACTTTTATGGTAGATTTGTAAGGCTCAAACAATACGACCACACACAATCAAACCCAGATCTCAAAACAGAAAAAAGAAACTTATGAATAGAATGGGCGAAGCAAGCCATCGGAGAAAAATCGCCACTGAAACAATATCATCACATAACCACCATAGAAGACCAATAATCACCAGAGCAAAATCAGCCTTCTTGTTCAACATCTGAAACTTCCATTGACACTGTTATATAACTCACCAAAACACCTAATCATAAACAGAGGTTCAATGGACAAAATGGACGGAGATGCAGATGAAAACGCAGTCGCAAGAGCCGCCGAGATTTGTGTCGATTTATCAGAACGTCGGAGCAAAGGGATAAGAAAAGATGAACGTCGGAGCAAGGGAGAAGGAAAGGGGGAGGGGGTTGGGAACCTTAATTTATTTTTTAATTATTTTTTATTTTTATTATTTAATTATTTTAAAAGAAAATTAGTTGCTTTCACTCGCCTTTTTAAGTGAGATACCTCGTGCTATAATTGAGTCAGCAAAATAAATGTCACATAAGCTTGATTAACGGTCAAAGGGTTTAAAAATCTCATATTAATTGAGTTTAAGGGTTCAGTTGACAAAAGATTAAGTAGAAGAATTTAATCTACAAATTCATACAAGTATAAGGGTCCATCAGACAATCTCGCCTATTTTTTCGAAATCTACATGATAAACTCAATTCCTTTATTTGATTTGATTTTTTTTCTTCTTATAATTTTACATATATTTAGTCACACAACAATAAAAATAAAATTATAAATCCCCTATGTCAGTATACGGTGTTTTTTCGCGTAGATCTCAAAAAAATAACCAGATTGAAAAAAGAAAATTGCCTCAATCCGACATCCGAGGCACGATTTATGACCGTCTGAAAGTTCAAAAATTCACAACTACCTCTTTTGATTACATTTCATGAAACTTCAAATAATTGTAACTTTTGCCTCGAATATCATTTTGAGGTGATTCTGTTTTTAAACTTGAATATTTTTTCGAGATCTCGTGGTAAACTCAATTCCTTTATCTGATTTGATTTTTTTATTCTTACAATTTTACTTATATTTAGTCACACAACGATAAAAGTAATACTATAAGTCCTATCTTAGTGGGTTGTGTTCTTTAGCATTTATCTTGAAAAATAACCAAATTGAAAAATATAATCGCCTCAATCCGACAAGCAAGGCCTGATTTATGATTGTTTGAAGTTCTAAAATTCACAACTACCTCTTTTGAGTTACATTTCGTGAAACTTCAAATGATCGTAACTTTTGTCTCGAATATCATTTTGAGGCGATTCTGCTTTTAAACTTGCTTATTTTTTTAGAGATCTACGTGTTAAACTCAATTCCTATTTTTATTTTAACTGTTTTTCTTCTTATAATTTTTGCTTATATTTAGTTAAACAACGTAAAAAGTAACACTATAAGTCCTATCTCAAAGTGTGGTGTACTTTCACGTAAATCTCGAAAAAATTACCACATTGAAACAAAAATTGACTCAGTCCGACATTCGAGGGACGATTTATGAACGTTTGAAGTTCAAAAATTCACAACTATCTCTTTTGAGTTACATTTCGTGAAACTTTAAATGATCTTATATTTTGGCTCGAATATCATTTAGAAGTGATTCTGTTTATAAACATGCTTATTTTTTCAAAATCTACGTGGTAAACTCAATTCTTTTATTTGATTTGATTTTTCTTCTTCTTATAATTTTACTTATATACAGTCACACAACGATAAAAGTAAAACAAATAGTCATATCTAAGTTTGTGGTATTTTTTCGCGTAGATCTGGAAAAAATAACCAGATTGAAATACGCCTCAATTCGGCATCAGTGTCACGCCTCAAAACCCATTAAGATGGACAGGCACCCGATGCCCTAAAGGCCCGAGAGAACCAACCTGCAACCTGTTCTTACTGTGCATATACTATAACAATTGTGACAAGTTAACCTAGGATGCAGCGATACAAAACAACGTAAGTAGGTCCAAAATTTATATACAAGACTTGGCCGTTGAGGCCACAACTCCTTAAGACACAACTGAACCATGTACATTCATCTACAAAGCCTCTAAAAGATATAAGACTAGAGTAGGTCGGGACAGACCCCGCCTTACCCTTAACTACGATACAATACCAAAATGAATCTACCAAGGACTCAATAAAGCTCCGAATCAACTTGGAGCTCACCAAAAGTAGCAGAGTTTCGTGTGCTCCTACTGAGGAGGTCTACTAGCTGGAGTACCTGAGCCTGCAGCATGAAATGCAGCGTCCCCAATATGAGACGTCAGTACGAAAAATGTACTGATTATGTAAGGCAATAGCATATGCTCAAATGAAATAAAGTAGTAACATATGGGTGCATAGATAGGAGAGAAGACCACCTTTACTTACTCTTGTGGGATCAAGTAAGCTACATTCTTTTCTTTACCTTTTCGTATGTTATAATCTTTGTTGGCATGTGATACAAGTGACCAACTGATCAGTGGTAGTAGAGGATGACCCATGCTAGGCGTATTAACCCCTGGGATGCGATCCTCATAATTACACAACTTGGGATCGGCCCATGCTAGGCTTTCGCCCCTGAGCTACCACCCTTCTATACCAATAGGGATCGGCCCATGCTAGACTTTCGCCCCTGAGCTACCACCCTTAATTATATAGATTTCTTCACTTAGATTCTTTAATCATTGAGATTATTGTTAATCAGTTCATAACTCTTTTGAGACATTATTTTGGATAATCATAACACTTTTGAGATGTTGCTTTGGTGGTCATAATCATCTTGGAGATATGGAAATACGGACTAGTAGTGTAATACATGAAAAATAATACTTTGATGCAGTAACAATGACATAAGGAGCTATGTAACATCAACACCTCACTTTAAGACCTTAATGGCACAATGGACTTCAATTGACTAGGAGGGGCATTCACCAAACTTTCTTTTGCAAATATCATTTCTATAGCAGCACAAGGGGAATAATTACACAAGTATAGAGTAGTGAACATATAATGAAGTAGTTCCATGTACTTAGAATGGGGAAAGAAATATTGTTAGATATTTGGAGATAGTACGCTGCCACTATGTTTCCTTTTCTAGGAATAGAACTTATGAGATTCACTTCATTGATATTAATTGCAGTTGCCAGATTTCATGCCAAAGGGATATAGAATCGAATAGCCTTACATACCTTATTTTCTGACCAATACACTATCACGATTCATCCTTCCTTTTTGGGTGCTAATCTACAACATAAGTCATGATTAAGCTAACTTCAGCAGCTAATCACATTAAGGCCCTCGAAAACAGTAGCTAAAATATTTGACGGAAAGCAGGCCCTTACAACCCTTACACAAATGGTGAACCACCACACCCTTTCTCTACACATTAATACAACTTCATACATCCTCTCCCAAGATACCCAAACTCCCCTCAACAACAATATTCATAAGGCAGCCACCATCAATCTCAAATCTTTCAGCATAATAGGAGAATATTGACTCAAGGATTTATCACAATCCATGAATTTTTGATAAATATATACAAAATTCTCCACTCCAAACATGAATTCAAAGAGAGAAAAACAAATGGGTTGAAGTCTTACCTTAATTCTGGAAATTTATCCTCTAAACTTGTACTTCAAGAATTCAAACTCTCCTTCAAACTCTTACTTGAAAATGAGACAGCACTCAAGAACCCTAAGGTGTTTTAGGGCTGCTTATTGAAGCCAAGAGAGACCAAGAAAGAAACTTAGGAATCTGAAAATTTTTGCAAGTTTAAAATGGAGAAAAAGACTTGGTCCTTATCCTTTTAAAAAGGAGCTGCTATGGCCGACATTCTTGACCAATTTTGGACAATATATTGTCAAGTAGGTGACCCACCTACTTGGCCTTTTAACTTGGGCCTTTTTGGACTTAAGATTTTTGGGCCTTGGCTGTCCATTTTCCCTTTGTTCTTTTATTCAACTTGGACCAGATTAATGCAAGTAGGTGGTACACACTTGGCCCAATAACATGGTAAAAAAAAAGTCTTAGGAGGTGATGCACTTACCTAGTTTCACTTGGGCTTTATCCATAATGGGCCAATTGGCAGATTTGGCTGCTGGGCTTTCTTTCATTCACATTTTTCTTTAATAGGTTTGGGCTTCAAATGATCCCCTTAAAATAAGCCTAAATCTGGTCCATCAAACTTGGGCCCTTTAACTATATTATAGCTCAAGTATGCAGCTGCTAGCTCAATTACCACCTTACTATATTTACTTAAATACTTTCCATCGGAGTTAACTTGCAATACATATGTATAAGAAACATGATCCCTCACCTACACTATAAGTCTATGTCAAGTATAACATGAATAGAACTACCACATACAAAATACAGGCCGTTACATCCTTCCCCCCTTGAAACATTCGTCCTCGAATGTTAGCATGGTTGTCCAGCCTAAACAAGTTCAAGCCTAAGTTAGTACTACTATTAATCACATTGAACATATAGACTTATACTTACTTGTCAATGCCTCCACTAACATTTTGATCGTTCCCACCAGTGTGGAAGAGGTGAGGATACTTCAATTTCATTGTTCTTCTGCTTCCCATGTAACTTCTTCTACTTGTTGGTTTCTCTATAGTACTTTTACAGAAGCTACTTCTTTATTTCTTAACTTCCTAACTTGTCGATCCAGAATAGCAATGGGTACTTCTTCATAAGTGAGATCGCCCGTAACCTGTACGTCTTCTGTAGGAGTAATACGAAATGGGTCACCTACGCATTTTTGTAGTATTGAGACATGAAACACCGGATGAACTGATGAAAGCTCTTGTGGTAGCTCTAACTCATAGGCTACTTGGCCGATCCCAAGTTGTGTAATTATGAGGACCGCATCCCAAGGGTTAATACGCCTAGCATGGGTCATCCTCTTCTACCACTGATCAGCTGGTCACTTGTATCACATGCCAACAAAGATTATAACATACGAAAAGGTAAAGAAAAGAATGTAGCTTACTTGATCCCACAAGAGTAAGCAAAGGTGGTCTTCTCTCCTATCTATGCACTCATATGTTACTACTTTATTTCATTTGAGCACTTGTATTCATATGCTATTGCCTTACATATTCAGTACATTTTTCGTACTGACGTCCCGTATTGGGGACGCTGCATTTCATGCTGCAGGCTCAGGTACTCCAGCTAGTAGACCTCCTCAGTAGGAGCACACGAAACTTTGCTACTTTTGGTGAGCTCCAAGTTGATTCAGAGCTTTATTGAGTCCTTGGTATATTCATTTTGGTATTGTATCGTAGTTAAGGGTAAGGCGGGGTCTGTCCCGACCTACTCTAGTCTTATATCTTTTAGAGGCTTTGTAGACGTATGTACATGGTTCAGTTGTGTCTTAAGGAGTTGTGGCCTCAACGGCCAAGTCTTGTATATAACTTTTGGACCTACATACGTTGTTTTGTATCGCTGCATCCTAGGTTAACTTGTCACAATTGTTATAGTATATGCACAGTAAGAACAGGTTGCAGGTTGGTTCTCTCGGGCCTTTAGGGCATCGGGTGCCTGTCCGTCTTAATGGGTTTTGAGGCGTGACAAAAGTGGTATCAGAGCAGGCTATCCTAGGGAGTCTACAAAGCTGTGTCTGTGTAGTGTCTTGCTTATGGATGTGTTGTGCACCACATCTATAAACAGGAGGCTACGGGACATGTAGGAGTTGTCTCATTTCTTTCATTTCTTAGATCGTGCGATAGAACCAGTGTTGTAGGTGAATGATATCTAATTTATCAATTGTTTTATCATAGCAAAGATGCCGGTTACGAGAAGGAGTAAAAGTTCTGGTAAACGAGTAGATGTGGCTGTCCAAGAAGGGACCAGCCAACCACCACCAAGTTAAGCTGTTCAAAGTGGGGCTCAAGATGAGTCTCTATCGCAGACTTCCCCGATGCCTCCATCTCCTGAAGAACTAAGGAGGGAAGATGAACCTCAGGAACCCCCTATCAATGCTACCGAGCAACATTTGAGGAACGCAGTCCAATTATTGACTCGTATAGTTGCTGGTCATGGCCAAAGGCAAGAAGGTCCAGTTGCAGGTACTAGTGGTGTAGATAGATCAGCTGGAACACGGATACGTGATTTTCTTAACTTGGACCCTCCATCATTTACCGGGTCAGATCCAAATGAAGATCCCCAAGACTTTATAGATCAAATCCAATGCACTATGTATATTATGCATGTAAGTGGTAAAGAAGCACTTGAGCTAGCTGCATACAGATTAAAGGGTGTGGCTATATTGTGGTATGAAGCTTGGAAGTAATCTAGAGGAACAAATGCACCTTCAGCTATGTGGAAAGAGTTCAAAAAGGCATTCCTTGATCATTATCTACCATTGGAGATCCGAGAGGCCCGTGCGGATCAGTTCTTAAATCTCCACCAAGGAAATATGAGTGTGAGGGAGTATAGTCTCAAATTTAATTCCTTGGCCAGGTATGCTCCTAATGTAGTAGCTACTACGGAGGATAGAGTTCATCGTTTTGTGGATAGATTAGATTCATATCTGGTTAGAGACTGTACAATTGCTTCGTTGAATAAAGATATGGATATAGCAAGGATGCAGGCTTTTGCACAAAAATTGGAGGATCAAAGGCAAAGAAGAAGGACACAAGAGTTGGAAACAGGGCATTCTAAGAGGGCCAGATCCATGGGGCAGTTTACACCATCCCAAGGTTAGTTTAAGCCTCGGTTCTCTAAAAGACCACCTAGGCCGTCATCTTTCTACTCTACAGCTAGTACTCCACCACGGTTCCAAGGGTTTAGGGGCAATCAGTTTGGGCAAAGAAGTGAAAGCCAAGGTAGTCATCAAGAGCAAGGAAGTACGAGCCAATCAAGGCCTCCACGGCAGCCTTGTAAACAGTGTGGGAGGAATCATCTAGGTGCATGCAGGTTTGGGACGGATGTTTGTTTTTGGTGTGGCACACCAGGGCATATGATGAGAAACTGCCCTCATAGGGGAGTGGGTGGCGTTGCACAACCAACTAGATCAGTTGTTGCGTCGACCTCATCAACCCCTTCCTTAGGTAGGGGACTTCATATGCCTACGGGTCATGGTAGAGGAGCTAGGGGAGCAGCTAGTTCTAGTGGAGGTCAGAATCGCACATATGCACTAGGTGATCGACAAAATTTAGAAGCCTCGCCGGATGTGGTTACAGGTACATTGTCCATCTTTTCACATATTGTATATGCATTAATCGATCCGGGGTCTACACTATCATATGTTACACCATTGATTGCTGGAAAGTTCGAAAGAACACCAGAATTATTAGCGAAGCCATTTGAAGTGTCTACACCGATTGGTGAATCTATTATAGCAAGGAGAGTTTATCGTAATTGCATTGTAACTGTTTCTGATCGTGATACATTGGCTGACCTTGTTGAGCTAGACATGGTAGATTTTGATGTTATAATGGGTATGGATTGGTTAGCTTCTTGTTATGCCACGGTAGATTGCCGAACTAAGATAGTGCATTTCCAGTTTCAAAAAGAGGTAGTCCTTGAATGGAAAGGTGATATTGGGTGCCAAGAGGTAAATTTATTTCTTATCTTAAGGCAAAGAAGATGATATCCAAAGGATACATATGCCATCTGGTTAGAGTGAAAAATGTAGATGCGGAGCCACCAACCCTTCATTCCATTCCGGTGGTAAATGAATTTCCAGATGTGTTTCCTGAAGATCTTCTAGGTTTGCCTCCAGAACGAGAAGTAGACTTCAGTATTGATGTGCTTTCAGATACTCAACCTATCTCAATTCCTCCGTATAGAATGGCTCCGGAAGAATTACGAGAGTTGAAGGAGCAGTTAAAAGACTTATTACAAAAAGGATTCATAAGGCCTAGTGTGTCCCCATGGGGAGCACCAGTTTTATTTGTACGCAAAAAAGATGGCTCATTAAGAATGTGTATCGACTACCGACAAGGTAACGATTATGGGAAGTCTGTGGAAAGACAAGGAATGACTAAGGATCTGTCCCAATTAGCGAACTTGGGCGTTCGCCTTCTTGAATCTCAAGACGAAGGGGTTATTGTGCAAAATGCGGCAGAATCCTCATTAGTAGTGGAAGTGAAAGAGAAGCAGTACACTGATCAAATTCTTTTACAACTTAAAGAGAATGTACTACATGGTATGACAAAGGCATTTGAGCTTAAGCAAGACGGAGTACTTCGATGTCAAAACAGATTGTGTGTACATAATGTAGATGAACTAAGAAAGAGGATCATGATGGAGGCACATAATTCAAGATACTCTGTTCATCCGGGGTCAACTAAAATGTATCATGACTTGAAAGAAATATATTGGTGGGGGAACATGAAGAAGAACATTGCAGAATTCGTGGCTCAGTGTCCAAATTGTCAACAGGTAAAAGTAGAACACCAAAAGCCCGGAGGTTACATGTAGCGTGTAGAACTTCCAATTTGGAAATGGGACATGATCAACATGGATTTTGTTACTGGTTTGCCTCGCTCATTCCGAAAGTTTGACTCCATATGGGTAATAGTTGACAGACTTACCAAACCAGCACACTTCTTGCCAGTGAAGACTACCTATACAGCTGAAGAGTATGCGAGGTTGTACATTAAAGAGATAGTTCGACTACATGGAGTGCCAATCTCTATAATATCTGATAGAGGAGCTCAATTCACAGCAAATTTTTGGAAGTCATTTCAAAAGAGTTTGGGAACACAAGTGAATTTAAGTACAACCTTTCATCCTCAAACGGATGGTCAGGCAGAACGTACAATTCAGACACTTGAGGATATGATGCGAGCTTGTATATTAGATTTCAAGGGTAGCTGGGATGATCACCTACCACTTATTGAATTTTCTTATAACAATAGCTATCATTCGAACATTAAAATGGCACCTTATGAAGCTTTATATGGTCGAAAGTGTAGATCACCAATTGGCTGGTTCAAAACAGGTGAAACTGCCTTATTTGGGCCAGATCTTGTTCATCAAGCTATGGAAAAAGTCAAAGTGATACAACAGCGGCTAGAAACAGCTCAAAGTTGACATAAATTATATGCAGATATTAGAAGGAGAGGACTAGAATTTTCTATAGGGCATCGGATGTCTGTCCGTCTTAATGGGTTTTGAGGCGTGACAATCAGAGGCACGATTTATGATCGTTTGAAGTTTAGAAATTCACAATTACCTCTTCTGAATACATTTCGTGAAAATTCAAATGATCGTAACTTTTGCCTCGAATATCATTTTTGGGCGATTCTTTTTTTAATCTTGCTTATTTTTTTGAGATCTATGTGTTAAGCTCAATTTTTTTATTTGATTTGATGTTTTTTCTTCTTATAATTTTACTTATATTTAGGCACACAACGATAAAAGTAAACTATAAGTCACATCTCACTGTGTGGTGTTTCATCGCGTATATCTCAAAAAACTATGAGGATCAAAATTTTTTTGCCTTAATCCGACATTTGAGCCACTATTTTTGACCGTTTAAGTTACATTTCGTGAAACTTCAAATGATGATAACTTTTGCCTTGAATATCATTTAGGCGATTCTTTTTTTTAACTTGCTTATTTTTTTGAGATCTACGTGGTAAACTCAATTCCTTTATTTGATTTAATTTTTTTTCTTCTTAAAATTTTACTTATTTTAGTCACACAACGATAAAAGTAAAACTATAAATCCTATCTCAGTGTATGGTGTTTTTTCATATAGATCTCGAAAAAATACCAGATTGAAAAAATAAAATTGCCTCAATCCGACATCCGAGGCACGATTTATGACCGTTTGAAGTTCAAAAATTCACAACTACCTCTTTTGAATTACATTTTGTGAAACTTCAAATGCTCGTAATTTTGCCTCGAATATCATTTAAAGGCGATTCTGTTTTTAAACTTGCTTATTTTTTCGAGATCAACGTGGTAAACTCAATTACTTTATTTGATTTGATGTTGTTTTCTTCTTAGAATTTTACTTATATTTAGTCACACAATGATAAAAGTAAAACTATAAGTCCTATCTCAATGGGTTGTGTTTTTTCACATTTCTCTCAAAAAATAACCAAATTGAAAAAAATAATCACCTCAATTCGACAAGCGAGGCCCGATTTATGATTCTTTGAAGTTCTAAAATTCACAACTACCTCTTTTGAGTTACATTTCGTGAAACTTCAAATGATCGTAACTTTTGCCTTGAATATCATTTTGAGGCGATTCTGATTTTAAACTTGCTTATTTTTTTTAGAGATCTACGTGTTAAACTCAATTGCTATTTTTGTTTTAATTGTTTTTCTTCTTATAATTTTACTTATATTTAGTCCAACAATGTAAAAAGTAACACTGTAAGTCCTATCTCAGGGTGTGGTGTATTTTCTTCACGTAGATCTCGAAAAAATAGCCAGATTGAAATAAAAATTGCCTTAATTCGACATTCGAGGGACGATTTATGAAACTTTGAAGTTCTAAAATTCACAACTACCTCTTTTAAGATACATTTCGTGAAACTTTAAATGATCATAATTTTTTCCACGAATATCATTTTGAGGCAATTCTATTTTTTAAACTTCCTTATTTTTTCAAAATCTACGTGGTAAACTCAATTCCTTTATTTGATTTGATTTTCTTCTTCTTATAATTTTACTTATAGTTAGTCACACAACGATACAAGTAAAACTAATAGTCTTATCTAAGTTTGTGGTGTTTTTTCGCATAGATCTGGAAAAATTAACCAAATAGAAATATAAAATCGCCTCAATCCGACATTAGAGGCACGATTTATGATCGTTTGAAGTTTAAAAATTCACAACTATCTCTTTTGAATACATTTCATGAAATTTCAAATGATAGTAGCTTTTGCCTCGAATATCATTTTGAGGCGATTCTTTTCTTAATCTTGCTTATTTTTTCGAGATCTACGTGGTAAGCCTAATTTTTATTTGATTTGATATTTTTTCTTCTTATAATTTTACTTATATTTAGGCACACAACGATAAAAGTAAAACTATAAGTCCCATCTCACTGTGTGGTGTTTCATCGCGTATATCTCAAAAAATATGAGGATTGAAATTTTTTTGCCTCAATAGGACAATCGAGGCACGATTTATGACCGTTTGAAGTTCAAAAATTCACAACTACTCTTTTGAGTTACATTTCGTGAAACTTCAAATGATCGTAACTTTTGCCTCGAATATCATTTAGAGGTGATTCTTTTTTTTAACTTGCTTATTTTTTCGAGATCTACGTGATAAACTCAATTCCTTTATTTGATTAATTTTTTTTCTTCTTATAATTTTACTTATATTTAGTCACACAACAATAAAAGTAAAACTATAAATCCTATCTCAGTGTATGGTGTTTTTTCGCGTAGATCTCGAAAAAATAACCAGATTCAATAAAGAAAATTTTCTCAATCCGACATCCGAGGCACGATTTATGACCGTTTGAATGTTTGAAAATTCACAACTACCTCTTTTGATTAAATTTCGTGAAACTTCAAATAATTGTAACTTTTGCCTCGAATATCATTTTGAGGCGATTCTATTTTTAAGCTTGCTTATTTTTTCGAGATCTACGTGGTAAACTCAATTCCTTTATTTGATTTGATTTTTTTAATTCTTATTATTGTACTTATATTTAGTCACACAACGATAAAAGTAAAACTATAAGTCCTATCTTAGTGGGTTGTGTTTTTTCGCATTTATCTCGGAAAAATAACCAAACTGAAAACTTAATCGCTTCAATCCGACAAGCGAGCCCCGATTTATGATTGTTTGAAGTTCTAAAATTCACAACTACCTCTTTTGAGTTACATTTCGTGAAACTTCAAATGATCGTAACTTTTCCTCAAATATCATTTTGAGGCGATTTTGCTTTTAAACTTGCTTATTTTTTTAGAGATCTACGTGTTAAACTCAACTCCTATTTTTATTTTAATTGTTTTTCTTTTTATAATTTTACTTATATTTAGTCAAACAACGTAAAAAGTAACATTATAAGAAGTCCTATCTCAGGGTGTGGTGTATTTTCACGTAGATCTCAAAAAAATTACCACATTGAAACAAAAATCGTCTCAATCCGACATTCGAGGGATGATTTATGAATGTTTGAAGTTCAAAAATTCACAACTACCTCTTTTAAGATACATTTCGTGAAACTTCAAATGATCGTAACTTTTTCCTTGGATATCATTTTGAGGGAATTCTATTTTAAAACATGCTTATTTTTTCAAAATCTACGTGGTAAACTCAATTCCTTTATTTGATTTGATTTTTCTTCTTCTTATAATTTTACTTATATTTAGTCACACAACGATACAAGTAAAACAAATAGTCATATCTAAGTTTGTGGTGTTTTTTGGCGTAGATCTAGAAAAAATAACCAGATTGAAATATAAAATCGCCTCAATCCAACATCAGAGGCACGATTTATGATCGTTTGAAGTTTAAAAATTCACAACTACCTCTTTTGAATACATTTCGTGAAATTTCAAATTATCGTAACTTTTGCCTCGAATATTATTTTGGGGCGATTCTTTTTTAATCTTGCTTATTTTTTCGAGATCTATTTGGTAAGCTCAATTCTTTTGATTTGATATGATGTTTTTTCTTCTTATAATTTTACTTATATTTAGGCACACAACGATAAAAGTAAAACTATAAGTCTCATCTCAGTGTGTGGTGTTTCATCGCGTATATCTCAAAAAAAATTGAGGATTGATTTTTTTTTGCCTCAATCCAACATCCGAGGCACGATTTATGACCGTTTGAGTTACATTTATTGAAACTTCAAATGATGGTAACTTTTGCCTCGAATATCATTTAGAGGCGATTCTTTTTTTAACTTGCTTATTTTTTTGAGATCTACGTGGTAAAGTCAATTCCTTTATTTGATTTAATTTTTTTTCTTCTTAAAATTTTACTTATTTTAGTCACACAATGATAAAAGTAAAACTATAAATCCTATCTCAGTATATGGTGTTTTCTCGCATAGATCTCAAAAAAATAACCAGATTGAAAAAAGAAAATTGCCTCAATCTGACATCCGAGGCACGATTTATGACCGCTTGAAGTTCAAATTCACAACTATCTCTTTTAAATTACATTTCGTAAAATTTCAAATGATCGTAACTTTTGCCTCGAATATCATTTAGAGGCGATTATGTATTTAAACTTGCTTATTTTCGAGATCTACGTGCTAAACTCAATTCCTTTATTTGATTTGATTTTGTTTTCTTCTTAATTTTACTTATATTTAGTCACACAATGATAAAAGTAAAACTATAAGTCCTATCTCAATGGGTTGTGTTTATTCGCATTTCTCTCGAAAAAATAACCAAATTGAAAAAAATAATCTCCTCAATCCGACAAGCGAGGCGCGATTTATGATTGTTTGAAGTTCTAAAATTCACAACTACCTCTTTTGAGTTACATTTCGTGAAACTTCAAATGATCGTAACTATTGCCTCGAATATTATTTTGAGGCGATTCTGCTTTTAAACTTTCTTATTTTTTAGAGATCTACGTGTAAAACTCAATTGCTATTTTTATTTTAATTATTTTTCTTCTTATAATTTTACTTATATTTAGTCAAACAACGTAAAAGTAACACTATAAGTCCTATCTCAGTGTGTGGTGTATTTTCATGTAGATCTCGAAAATATAACCAGATTAAAATAAAAATTGCCTCAATCCGACATTCGAGGGACGATTTATGAACGTTTGAAGTTCAAAAATTCACACCTACTTCTTTTGAGATACATTTCGTGAAACTTCAAATGATCGTAAATTTTTCCTCGAATATAATTTTGAGGTAATTCTATTTTTAAACTTGCTTATTTTTTCAAAATCTACGTGGTAAACTCAATTCCTTTATTTTATTTAATTTTTCTTCTTCTTATAATTTTACTCATATTTACTCACAAAACGATACAAGTAAAACTAATAGTCTTATCTAAGTTTGTGGTATTATTTCGCGTAGATCTGGAAAAAATTACCATATTGAAATATAAAATCGCCTCAATCTGACATCCGAGGCACGTTTTATGACCGTTTGAAGTTCAAAAATTCACAACTATCTCTTTTGAATACATTTCGTGAAATTTCAAATGATCGTAACTTTTGCCTCGAATATCATTTAGAGGCGATTCTTTTTTTAATCTTGCTTATTTTTTAGAGATCTACGTGGTAAACTCAATTCCTTTTTTTGATTTGATTTTTTTTCTTCTTATAATTTTACTTATATTTAGTCACACTACGATAAAAGTAAAACTTTAAGTTCTATCTTAGTGTGTGGTATTTTTTCGTGTAGATCTAAAAAAAATCACCAAATTGAAAAAAAAATCGCCTCAATCCGTGATTCAAGGCACGATTTATTACTGTTTGAATATCAAAAATTCACAACTACCTCTTTTAAGTTACATTTCGTGAAACTTCAAATGATCGTAACTTTTGCCTCGAATATCATTTAGAGTCGATTCTTTTTTTTTAACTTGCTTATTTTTTCGGCAAAATGGTTCAATGGACTCGTATACTTGTATGAGTTTGTATTCTAGTCCTTCTACTTAATCATTTGCCTAGTACACTCTTAAACTCAATTAAAATGAAACTTTTGAATCCTTCCAACCATGTGTGTAGTTCACTCTCCCTAACATAAATGACATGTCATATCATCATATATATTAATGCCATGTCATAATTATTTCATAATGATTTTTAAATTATTAACTAAAAAGACACTTAAATAAAAACTAAAAATAATAAATTTTCTATTTCTCTAACTTTTCCTCCACCTCCTTTAATCCACAACCACCAAAATTTTCCTCCACCTCCTTCAACCAACAACCACCAAACTGTGACGGCCTGTATTATGTATATGCTGATTCTATTCATGTTATTATACTTGACATAGACTTATACTGTACGTTTCAGCATATGTATTGCAAGTTAACTCCGACGGAAAGTATTTAAGTAAATATAGTAAGGTTGTAATTGAGCTTAAAGTTGAAAGTTAAGTGCTAAGTTGAAGAAATGGAACTAACATTCAGAAATTGAAATAAAATAATTGAGCTGCTTGCTTAGCTTAATAGCTGCATCACCTACTTGAGCTATAATATAGTTAAAGGGCCCAAGTTTGATGGACCAGATTTAGGCTTATATTAATGGGCTCACTTAAAGCCCAAACCTATTAAATAAAAAAATATGAACAAAAGAAAGCCCAGCAGCCAAATCTGCCAATTGGCCTATTATGGATAAAGCCCAAGTGAAACTAAGTAGGTGCATCAGCTACTAAGACTTTTTTTTACCATGTGATTGGGCCAAGTGTGTACCACCTACTTGCATTAATCTGGCCCAGGTTGAATAAAATAACAAAGGAAAAATGGACAGCCAAGGCTCAATAATCTTAAGTCCAAAAAGGCCCAAGTTAAAAGGCCAAGTGGGTGACCCACCTACTTGAAAATATATGGCCCAAAATTGGCCAAGAAAGTCGGCCATAGCACCACCCTTTTAAAAGAATAAAGATCAAGTCTTTTTCTCCATTTTAAACTTGCAAGACTTTCAGATTCCTTAAGTTTCTTTCTTGGTCTCTCTTGGCTTCAATAAGCATCCCTAAAACACCTTAGGGTTCTTGAGTATTGTCTCATTTTCAAGTAAAAATTTGAAGGAGAGTTTGAATTCTTGAAGTACAAGTTTAGAGGATAAATTTCCAGAATTAAGGTAAGACTACAACCTTTATTTTCCTCTCTTTGAATACATGTTTGGAGTGGAGAATTTTGTATATATTTATCAAGAATTCATGGATTGTGATAAATCCTTGAGTTAATATTCTCCTATTATGCTGAAAGATTTGAGATTGATAGTGACTGCCTTATGAATATTGTTGTCTAGGGCAGCTTGGGTATTTTGGGAGAGGATGTATGATGTTGTATTAATGTGTAGAGGAAGGGTGTGGTGGTTCACCGTTTGTGTAAGGGTTGTATGGGCCTGCTTTCCATCGAATATTTTAGCTACTATTTTCGAGGGCCTTAATGTGATTAGCTGCTTACGTTAGCTTAATCATGACTTATGTTGTAGATTAGCACCCAATAAGAAAGGCTAAATCGTGATAGTGGTATTGGTCAGAAAATAAGGTTTTTAGGCTATTCGATTCCATATTCCTTGGCATTAAATTTGACACCTGTGATTAATATCAATGAAGTGAATCTCCTAAGTTCTATTCCTAGTAAAAGAAACAATAGCAGTGTATTGACTCCAAATAGCTAATTATATCCCTCCCCCCATCCTAAGTACATAGAACTACTTCATTATATGTTCACTACTCTATACTTGTGTAACTGTCCCCCTTGTGCTGTTATAGAAATGATATTTGCAAAAGAAAGTTTGGTTAATCCCTCTCCTAGTAAATTGAAGTCAATTGTGCCATTAAGCTCTTAAAGTAATGTGTTGATGTTACATAGCTCCTTATGTCATTGTTACTGCCTCAAAGTATTATTTTTCATGTCTTCTACTACTGGTCCGTATTTCCATATCTCCAAGATGATTATGACCACGAAAACAACATCTCAAAAGTGTTATGATTATCCAAAGAACAATCCCAAAAGAGTTCTGAACTAACAAATAACAATCTCAAAGATGAAAGAATCTAAGTGAAGAAATTTGTATAATTGCGGGTGGCAAACCAGGGGCGAGAGCCTAGCATGGGTCGATCCCTATCGGTATAGAAGGGTGGCAGCTCAAGGGCGAAAGCCTAGCGTGGACTGATCCCAAATTGTGTAATTATGACGACCGCATCCCAGGGGTTAATATGCCTATGGGTCATCCTCTTGTACCACTGATCAGCTGGTCACTTGCATCACATGCCCTACAAAGATTACAACATACAGAAAAGTAAAGGAAAGAACGTAACTTACATGATCTCACAAGAGTAAATAAAGGTGGTTACAGGTACATTGTCCATCTTTTCACATATTGTATATGCATTAATTGATCCGGTGTCTACACTATTATATGTTACACCATTGATTGCTGGAAAGTTCAAAAGAACACCAGAATTATTAGTGAAGCCATTTGAAGTGTCTACACCGATTGGTGAGTCTATTATAGCTAGAAGAGTTTATCGTAATTGCATTGTAACTGTTTGAGATCGCGATACATTGGCTGACCTTGTTGAGCTAGATATGGTAGATTTTGATGTTATAATGGGTATGGATTGGTTGGCTTCTTGTTATGCCACGGTAGATTGCCGAACTACGATAGTGCATTTCCAGTTTCCAAAAAAGGTAGTCCTCGAATGGAAAGGTAATATTGGGGCGCCATCAGGTAAATTTATTACTTATCTAAAGGCAAAGAATATGATTTCCAAAGGATACATATGCCATCTGGTTAGAGTGAAAAATGTAGATGCGGAGCCACCAACCCTTCAATCCATTCCGGTGGTAAATGAATTTCCAAATGTGTTTCCTGAAGATCTTCCAGGTTTGCCTCCAGAACGAGAAGTAGAGTTCAGTATTGATGTGCTTTCAGATACTCAACCTATCTTAATTCCTCCGTATAGAATGGCTCCGGCAGAATTACGAGAGTTGAAGGAGCAGTTAAAAGACTTATTACAAATAGGATTCATAAGGCCTAGTGTGTCCCCATGGGGAGCACCAGTTTTATTTGTACGCAAAAAAGATGGCTCATTAAGAATGTGTATCGACTACCGGTAGTTGAATAAGGTAACGATTAAGAACAAATATCCCCTCCCTAGAATTGATGATTTGTTTGATCAATTACAAGGTGCTAGGTGTTTTTCAAAGATCGACCTAAGGTCAGGTTATCACCAAGTGAGGGTCAAGGACAAAGATATACCCAAGACAGCTTTTCGAACACGGTATGGTCATTTTAAGTTCTTAGTCATGTCATTCGGGCTAACATATGCACCAGCAGCTTTTATGGATTTGATGAATAGATTGTTCAAGCCATTTTTAGAAGTGTTCATGATAGTATTCATAGATGACATTTTGGTGTATTCAAAATCAGAAGAGGATCATGCTAACCACTTGCGGCAGATTTTACAAATTCTCCGTGATCGTAAATTGTATGCAAAGTTCTCTAAATGTGAGTTCTGGTTGAAATCTGTGGCATTCCTAGGTCATATTGTATCCGATAAAGGAATAAGGGTTGATAAATAGAAGATGGAAGCCGTGAAAAACTGGCCAAGACCTACAACGCCTACGGAGATCCATAGTTTTCTTGGATTGACAGGTTATTACAGAAGGTTCATTGAAGGATTCTCTTCCATTACTACACCCTTAACAAAGCTAACACACAGAGAAACCAAGTTTCAGTGCAGTGATGAGTGTGAAAGAAGCTTCCAAGAGCTGAAGAGTAAATTAACTTCTACACCTGTATTGGTACTTCCAGAAGGCACGGAAGGCTATGCAGTGTATTGTGATGCTTCGGGAGTGGTCTTAGGTTGTGTATTGATGCAGCATGGTAAAGTTGTAGCTTATGGCTCAAGGCAGCTGCGACCACATGAGAAAAATTATCCAACCCATGATCTAGAGCTAGCAGCAGTTGTGTTTGCTTTGAAGATATGGCGCCACTACTTGTATGGAGTTCATGTTGACATATACACCGATCACAAAAGCTTACAATATCTCTTTAAGCAAAAGGACTTAAATCTGAGACAGCGAAGGTGGCTGGAGCTATTAAAAGATTATGACATTGACATCTTATGTCATCCCGGTAAAGCTAATGTAGTAGCTGATGCTTTAAGCCGTAAAATAATGGCAAGCACTTATGGAAAGTCTGTGGAAAGACAAGGAACGACTAAGGATCTGTCCCAATTAGCGAACTTGGGAACGCCTTCTTGAATCTCAAGACGAAGGGGTTATTGTCCAAAATGCGGCAGAATCCTCATTAGTAGTGGAACTGAAAGAGAAGCTATACATTGATCCAATTCTTTTACAACTTAAAGAGAATGTACTACATGGCATGACAAAGGCATTTGAGCTTAAGCAAGACGGAGTACTTCGATGTCAAAATAGATTGTGTGTACCTAATATAGATCAACTAAGAAAAAGGATCATGATGGAAGCACATAATTCAAGATACTCTGTTCATCCGGGGACAACTAAAATGTATCATGATTTGAAAGAAATGTATTGGTGGGGGGACATGAAGAAGAACATTGCAGAATTCATGGCTCAGTCCAAATTGTCAACAGGTAAAAGTTGAACACCAAAAGCTCGGAGGTTACATGCAGCGTGTAGAACTTCCAATTTGGAAATGGGACATGATCAACATGGATTTTGTCAATGGTTTGCCTCACTCATTCCGGAAGTTTGACTCCATATGGGTAATAGTTGACAGACTTACCAAAGCAGCACACTTCTTGTCGGTGAAAACTACTTATACAGCAGAAGAGTATGCGAGGTTGTACATTAAAGAGAAAGTTTGACTACATGGAGTGCCAGTCTCTATAATATCTGATAGAGGATCTCAATTCACTGCAAATTTTTTGAAGTCATTTCAAAAGTGTTTGGGAACACAAGTGAATTTAAGTACAGCCTTTCACCCTCAAACGGATGGCCAGGGAGAACGTACAATTCAGACACTTGAGGATATGCTGCGATCTTGTATATTAGATTTCAAGGGTAGCTGGGATGATCACCTACCACTTATTGAATTTTCTTATAACAATAGCTACCATTCAATCATTAAAATGGCACCTTATGAAGCTTTATTGGTCGAAAGTGTAGATCACCAATTGGCTGGTTCGAAACAGGTGAAACTGCCTTATTTGGGCTAGATCTTGTTCATCAAGCTGTGGAGAAAGTCAAAGTGATACAGCAGCCGCTAGAAACAGCTCAAAGTCGACATAATTCATACGTGGATATTAGAAAGAGAGGAATAGAATTTTCTATAGGGGATTGGGTGTTATTGAAGGTGTCTCCAATGAAAGGGGTAATGAGGTTTGGTAAAAAGGGAAAGCTGAGTCCACGCTATATAGGGCCATATAAGATTATTCGAAAAGTAGGCCAAGTAGCATATGAGTTGGAGCTACCACAAGAATTTTCATCAGGTCATCCGGTGTTTCCTGTCTCAATGCTTCAAAAATGCATGGTGACCCATCTCGTATTACTCCTACTGAAGATGTACAAGTTGCAGGAGATCTCACTTATGAAGAAGTACCCATTGCTATTCTGGATCGACAAGTTAGAAAGTTAAGAAATAAAAAAGTAGCTTCTGTAAAATTACTATAGAGAAACCAACGTAGAAGAAGGTACATGGGAGGCAGAAGAAGCAATAAAATTGAAGTATCCTCACCTCTTCCACACTGGTGGGACCGATCAAAATGTTAGTGGAGGCGTTGACAAGTAAGTATAAGTCTATATGTTCAATGTGATTAATAGTAGTACTAACTTAGGCTTGAACTTGTTTAGGCTGGACAAACTTGCTAACATTCGAGGATGAATGTTTCAAGGGGGGAAGGATGTAACGGCCTATATTATGTATATGCTAGTTCTATTCATGTTATACTTGACATAGACTTATACTGTAGGTGAGGGATCATGTTTCTTATATGATTAGTGTTGGTTTAAACTAGCTCGGAATGTGATATAATGCCTTGCACGTTTCAGCATATGTATTGCAAGTTAACTCCGATGGAAAGTATTTAAGTAAATATAAAAAGGTGGTAATTGAGCTTAAAGTTGAAAATTAAGTGCTAAGTTGAAGAAAAGTGATTAACATTCAGAAATTGAAATAAAATAATTGAGCTGCTTGCTTGGCTTAATTGAGCTAGCAGCTGCATCACCTACTTGAGCTATAATATAGTTAAAGGGCCCAAGTTTGATGGACCATATTTAGGATTATATCAATGGGCTCACTTGAAGCCCAAACCTATTAAATGAAAAAAATGTGAATAAAAGAAAGCCCAGCAGCCAAAATCTGTCAATTGGCCCATTATGGATAAAGCCCAAGTGAAACTAAGTAGGTGCATCACCTACTAAGACTTTTTTTTACCATGTGATTGGCCCAAGTGTGTACCACCTACTTGCATTAATCTGGCCCAGGTTGAATAAAAGATCAAAGGGAAAATGGACAGCCAAGGCCCAATAATCTTAAGTCCAAAAAGGCCCAAGTTAAAAGGCCAAGTAGGTGGGTCACCTACTTGACAATATATGGCCCAAAATTGGCCAAGGTCGGCCATAGCACCTCCCTTTTAAAAGGATATTAGATCAAGTCTTTTTCTCCATTTTAAACTTGAAAAATTTTCAGATTCCTCAAGTTTCTTTCTTGGTCTCTCTTGGCTTCAATAAGCAGCCCTAAAAGACCTTAGGGTTCTTGAGTATTGTCTCATTTTCATGTAAAGGTTTGAAGGAGAGTTTGAATTCTTGAAGTACAAGTTTAGAGGATAAATTTCCAGAATTAAGGTAAGACTACAATCCATTTGTTTTCCTCTCTTTGAATACATGTTTGGAGTGGAGAATTTTGTATATATTTATCAAGAATTCATGGATTGTGATAAATCCTTGAGTCAATATTCTCCTATTATGCTGAAAGATTTGAGATTGATAGTGATTGCTTATGAATATTGTTGTTGAGGGTATCTTGGGTATCTTGGGAGGGGATGTATGAAGTTGTATTAATGTGTAGAGGAAGGGTGTGGTGGTTCACCGTTTGTGTAAGGGTTGTATGAGCCTGCTTTCCGTCAAATATTTTAGTTACTGTTTTTGAGCGCCTTAATGTGATTAGCTGCTGACGTTAGCTTAATCATGACTTATGTTGTAGATTAGAGCCCAAAAAGAAAGGCTGAATCGTGATAGTGGTATTGGTCAGAAAATAAGGTATGTAAGGCTATTCGATTCCATATTCCTTGGCATGAAATATGACCCCTGTGATTAATATCAATGAAGTGAATCTCCTAAGTTCTATTCCTAGTAAAAGAAATAATAGCAGTGTATTGACTCCAAATAGCTAATTATATCCCTCCCCCCATCTTAAGTACATAGAACTACTTCATTATATGTTCACTACTCTACACTTGTGTAACTATCCCCCTTGTGCTGTTATAGAAATGGTTATTTGCAAAAGAAAGTTTGGTGAATCCCTCTCCTAGTCAATTGAAGTCAATTGTGCCGTTAAGCTCTCAAAGTAATGTGTTGATGTTACATAGATCCTTACGTCATTGTTACTGCCTCAAAGTATTATTTTTCATGTCTTCTACTACTGGTCCGTATTTCCATATGTCCAAGATGATTATGACCACAAAAACAACATCTCAAAAAGTGTTATGATTATCCAAAGAACAATCCCAAAAGAGTTCTGAACTAATAAACAACAATCTCAAAGATTAAAGAATCTAAGTGAAGAAATTTGTATAATTGCGGGTGGCAGCCCAGGGGCGAGAGCCTAGCATGGGTCGATCCCTATCGGTATAGAAGGGTGGCAGCTCAGGGGCGAAAGCCTAGCATGGGACGATCCCAAATTGTGTAATTATGAGGACCGCATCCCAGGGGTTAATATTCCCTACAAAGATTATAACGTACAGAAAAGTAAAGGAAAGAACGTAACTTACATGATCTCACAAGAGTAAATAAAGGTGGCCTTATCTCCTAATCTATGCTCTCATATGTTGGTACTTGATTTCATTTGAGCTCTCGTATTACATATGCTATTGCCTTACATATTCAGTACAATTTTCATACTGACGTCCCTTATTGGGGACGCTGCATTTCATGCTGCAGGCACAGGTACTCCAGCTAGTAGACCTCCTCAGTAGGAGCACACGACACTCTGCTACTTTTGGTGAGCTCCAAGTTAATTCGGAGCTTTATTGAGTCCTTAGTAAATTTATTTTGGTATTGTATCGTAGTTAAGGGTAAGGCGGGGTCTGTCCCGACCTACTCTAGTCTTCTATCTTTTAGAGGCTTTGTAGACGTATGTATATGGTTCAGTTGTGGCTTAAGGAGTTGTGGCCTTAACGGTCAAGTCTTGTATATAACTTTTGGATCTACTTATGTTGGTTTGCATTGCTGCGTCCTAGGTGAACTTGTCACAATTGTTATATAGTTATATTCATAGTAAGAACAGGTTACAGGTTGGTTCTCTCGAGCCTTTAGGGCATCGAGTGCCTGTCCGTCTCAATGGGTTTTGAGGCGTGACAAAGTGGTATCAGAGCAGGTCATCCTAGGGAGTCTACAAAGATGTGTCTTGTAGAATCTTGCTTATGTATGTGTCGTGCACCACATCTATAAACAGGAGGCTACGAGACATGTAGGAGTTGTGTCATTTCTTTCATTTCGTAGATCGTGCGATAGAACCAATGTTGTAGGTGAATCATATCTAATTTCTAAATTGTTTTATTATAGCAAAGATGCCGGTTACGAGAAAGAGTAAAAGTACTGGTAAGCGAGTAGATGTGGCTGCCCAAGAAAGGACCAGCCAACCACCACCAAGTCAAGCTATTCAAAGTGGGGCTCAAGATGAGTCTCTATCGCAGACTTCCCCGACGCCTCCATATCCTGAAGACTAAGGAGGGAAGATGAACCTCAGGAACCCCCTATTAATGGTACCGAGCAAGATTTGAGGAATGCAGTCCAATTATTGACTCGTATAGTTGCTGGTCATGGACAAAGACAAGAAGGTCCAGTTGGAGGTACTAGTGGTGTAGATAGATCAGCTGGAACACGGATACGTGATTTTCTTAACTTGAACCCTCCATCATTCACCGGGTTAGATCCAAATGAAGATCCGCAAGACTTTATAGATCAGATCAAACAAACTTTGGATATTATGCATGTAAGTGGTAAAGAAGCACTTGAGCTAGCAGCATATAGATTAAAGGGTGTGGCTATATTGTGGTGTGAAGCTTGGTAGCAATCTAGGGGAACGGATGCACCTTCAGTTACGTGGAAAGAGTTCAAAAAGGCATTCCTTGACCATTATCTTCCATTGGAGATCCGAGAGGCCCGTGCGGATCAGTTCTTAAATCTCCACCAAGGAAGTATGAGCGTGAGAGAGTAGTCTTAAATTCAATCCCTTGGCCAGCTATGCTCCTAATGTAGTAGCTACCATGGAGGATAGAGTTCATCGATATGTGGACAGATTAGACTCATATTTAGTTAGAGACTGTACCATTGCTTCATTGAATAAAGATACGGATATAGCAAGGATGCAGGCCTTTGCGCAAAAGTTGGAGGATCATAGGTAAAGAAGAAGGACACAAGAGTCAGAAATAGGGCATTCTAAGAGGGCCAGATCCATGGGACAGTTTGCACCATCCCAAGGTGAGTTTAGGCCTCGGTTCTCTAACAGACCACCTAGGCCATCATCTTTCTACTCTACAACTAGTGCTCCACCACAGTTTCAAGGGTTTAGGGGCAATCAGTTTGGGCAAAGAAGTGAAAGACAAGAATCACAAATAGTGGGTCATCAAGAACAAGGAAGTACGAGCCAAAGGCCTCCTCGACAGCCTTGCGAACAGTGTGGGAGGAATCATCTAGGTGCATGCAGGTTTGGGACAGATGTTTGTTTTTGGTGTGGCACACCAGGGCGTATGATGAGAAGTTCCCTCATAGGGGCGTGGGTGGCGTTGCACAACCAACTAGATCAGTTGTTGCATCAAACTCATCAACACCTTCTTTCGGTAGGGGGCTACAGATGCCTACAGGTCGTGGTAGAGGAGCTAGGGGAGCTGCTAGTTCTAGTGGAGGTCAGAATCGCACATATGTACTAGGGGATCGACAAAATTTAGAAGCCTCGCCGGATGTGGTTACAGGTACATTGTCCATCTTTTCACATATTGTATATGCATTAATTGATCCGGTGTCTACACTATTATATGTTACACCATTGATTGCTGGAAAGTTCAAAAGAATACCAGAATTATTAGTGAAGCCATTTGAAGTGTCTACACCAATTGGTGAGTCTATTATAGCTAGAAGAGTTTATCGTAATTGCATTGTAACTGTTTGAGATCGCGATACATTGGCTGACCTTGTTGAGCTAGATATGGTAGATTTTGATGTTATAATGGGTATGGATTGGTTGGCTTCTTGTTATGCCTTGGTAGATTGCCGAACTACGATAGTGCATTTCCAGTTTCCAAAAGAGGTAGTCCTCGAATGGAAAGGTAATATTGGGGCGCCATGAGGTAAATTTATTACTTATTTAAAGGCAAAGAATATGATTTCCAAAGGATACATATGCCATCTGGTTAGAGTGAAAAATGTAGAGTCGGAGCCACCAACCCTTCAATCCATTCCGGTGGTAAATGAATTTCCAGATGTGTTTCCTGAAGATCTTCCAGGTTTGCCTCCAGAACGAGAAGTAGAGTTCTGTATTGATGTGCTTTCAGATACTCAACCTATCTCAATTCCTCCGTATAGAATGGCTCCGGCAGAATTACGAGAGTTGAAGGAGCAGTTAAAAGACTTATTACAAATAGGATTCATAAGGCCTAGTGTGTCCCCATGGGGAGCACCAGTTTTATTTGTACGCAAAAAAGATGGCTCATTAAGAATGTGTATCGACTACCGACAGTTTAATAAGGTAACGATTAAGAACAAATATCCCCTCCCTAGAATTGATGATTTGTTTGATCAATTACAAGGTGCTAGGTGTTTTTCAAAAATCGACCTAAGGTCAGGTTATCACCAAGTGAGGGTCAAGGACGAAGATATACCCAAGACAGCTTTTCGAACACGGTATGGTCATTTTAAGTTCTTAGTCATGTCATTCGGGCTAACATATGCACCAGCAGCTTTTATGGATTTGATGAATATATTGTTCAAGCCATTTTTAGAAGTGTTCGTGATAGTATTCATAGATGACATTTTGGTGTATTCAAAATCAGAAGAGGATCATGCTAACCACTTGCGGCAGATTTTACAAATTCTCCGTGATCGTAAATTGTATGCAAAGTTCTCTAAATGTGAGTTCTGGTTGAAATCTGTGGCATTCCTAGGTCATATTGTATCCGATAAAGGAATAAGGGTTGATAAATAGAAGATGGAAGCCGTGAAAAGCTGGCCAAGACCTACAACGCCTACGGAGATCCATAGTTTTCTTGGATTGACAGGTTATTATAGAAGGTTCGTTGAAGGATTCTCTTCCATTACTACACCCTTAACAAAGCTAACACACAGAGAAACCAAGTTTCAGTGCAGTGATGAGTATGAAAGAAGCTTCCAAGAGCTGAAGAGTAAATTAACTTCTACACCTGTATTGGTACTTCCAGAAGGCACGGAAGTCTATGCAGTGTATTGTGATGCTTCGGGAGTGGTCTTAGGTTGTGTATTGATGCAGCATGGTAAAGTTGTAGCTTATGGCTCAAGGCAGCTGCGACCACATGAGAAAAATTATCCAACCCATGATCTAGAGCTAGCAGCAGTTGTGTTTGCTTTGAAGATATGGCGCCACTACTTGTATGGAGTTCATGTTGACATATACACCGATCACAAAAGCTTGCAATATATCTTTAAGCAAAAGGACTTAAATCTGAGACAGCGAAGGTGGCTGGAGCTATTAAAAGATTATGACATTGACATCTTATGTCATCCCAGTAAAGCTAATGTAGTAGCTGATGCTTTAAGCCGTAAAATAATGGCAAGCACTTATGGAAAGTCTGTGGAAAGACAAGGAACGACTAAGGATCTGTCCCAATTAGCGAACTTGGGAACGCCTTCTTGAATCTCAAGACGAAGGGGTTATTGTGCAAAATGCGGCAGAATGCTCATTAGTAGTGGAACTGAAAGAGAAGCTATACATTGATCCAATTCTTTTACAACTTAAAGAGAATGTACTACATGGTATAACAAAGGCATTTGAGCTTAAGCAAGACGGAGTACTTCGATGTCAAAACAGATTGTGTGTACCTAATATAGATGAACTAAGAAAAAGGATCATGATGGAAGCACATAATTCAAGATACTCTATTCATCCGGGGTCAACTAAAATGTATCATGATTTGAAAGAAATGTATTGGTGGGGGGACATGAAGAAGAACATTGCAGAATTCATGGCTCAGTCCAAATTGTCAACAGGTAAAAGTTGAACACCAAAAGCTCGGAGGTTACATGCAGCGTGTAGAACTTCCAATTTGGAAATGGGACATGATCAACATGGATTTTGTCAATAGTTTGCCTCGCTCATTCTGGAAGTTTGACTCCATATGGGTAATAGTTGACAGACTTACCAAAGCAGCACACTTCTTGTCAGTGAAGACTACTTATACAGCAGAAGAGTATGCAAGGTTGTACATTAAAGAGAAAGTTTGACTACATGGAGTGCCAATCTCTATAATATCTGATAGAGGATCTCAATTCATTGCAAATTTTTTGAAGTCATTTCAAAAGTGTTTGGGAACACAAGTGAATTTAAGTACAGCCTTTCACCCTCAAACGGATGGCCAGGCAGAACGTACAATTCAGACACTTGAGGATATGATGCGATCTTGTATATTAGATTTCAAGGGTAGCTGGGATGATCACCTACCACTTATTGAATTTTCTTATAACAATAGCTACCATTCAATCATTAAAATGGCACCTAATGAAGCTTTATTGGTCGAAAGTGTAGATCACCAATTGGCTGGTTCGAAACAGGTGAAATTGCCTTATTTGGGCCAGATCTTGTTCATCAAGCTGTGGAGAAAGTCAAAGTGATACAGCAGCCGCTAGAAACAGCTCGAAGTCGACATAAATCATACGCGGATATTAGAAAGAGAGGAATAGAATTTTCTATAGGGGATTGGGTGTTATTGAAGGTGTCTCCAATGAAAGGGGTAATGAGGTTTGGTAAAAAGGGAAAGCTGAGTCCACGCTATATAGGGCCATATAAGATTATTCGAAAAGTAGGCCAAGTAGCATATGAGTTGGAGCTACCACAAGAATTTTCATTAGGTCATCCGGTGTTTCATGTCTCAATGCTTCGAAAATGCATGGTGACCCATCTCGTATTACTCCTACTGAAGATGTACAAGTTGCAGGAGATCTCACTTATGAAGAAGTACCCATTCCTATTCTGGATCGACAAGTTAGAAAGTTAAGAAATAAAAAAGTAGCTTCTGTAAAATTACTATGGAGAAACCAACGTAGAAGAAGGTACATGGGAGGCAGAAGAAGCAATGAAATTGAAGTATCCTCACCTCTTCCACACTGGTGGGAATGATCAAAATGTTAGTGGAGGCGTTGACAAGTAAGTATAAGTCTATATGTTCAATGTGATTAATAGTAGTACTAACTTAGGCTTGAACTTGTTTAGGCTGGACAAACTTGCTAACATTCGAGGACGAATGTTTCAAGGGGGGAAGGATGTAACGGCCGATATTATGTATATGCTAGTTCTATTCAAGTTATACTTGACATAGACTTATACTGTAGGTGAGGGATCATGTTTCTTATATGATTAGTGTTGGTTTAAACTAGCTCGGAATGTGATATAATGCCTTGTACGTTTCAGCATATGTATTGCAAGTTAACTCCGATGGAAAGTATTTAAGTAAATATAGTAAGGTGGTAATTGAGCTTAAAGTTGAAAATTAAGTGCAATGTTGAAGAAAAGTGATTAAAATTCAGAAATTGAAATAAAATAATTGAGCTGCTTGCTTGGCTTAATTGAGCTAGCAACTGCATCACCTACTTGAGCTATAATATAGTTAAAGGGCCCAAGTTTGATGGACCATATTTAGGATTATATTAATGGGCTCACTTGAAGCCCAAACCTATTAAATGAAAAAAATGTGAATGAAAGAAAGCCCAGCAGCCAAAATCTGTCAATTGGCCCATTATGGATAAAGCCCAAGTGAAACTAAGTAGGTGCATCACCTACTAAGACTTTTTTTTACCATGTGATTGCCCCAAGTGTGTACCACCTACTTGCATTAATCTGGCCCAGGTTGAATAAAAGACCAAAGGGAAAATGGACAGCCAAGGCCCAATAATCTTAAGTCCAAAAAGGCCCAAGTTAAAAGGCCAAGTAGGTGGGTCACCTACTTGATAATATATGGCCCAAAATTGGCCAAGAAAGTCGGCCATAGCACCTCCCTTTTAAAAGGATATTAGATCAAGTCTTTTTCTCCATTTTAAACTTGCAAAATTTTCAGATTCCTCAAGTTTCTTTCTTGGTCTCTCTTGGCTTCAATAAGCAGCCCTAAAAGACCTTAGGGTTCTTGAGTATTGTCTCATTTTCATGTAAAAGTTTGAAGGAGAGTTTGAATTCTTGAAGTACAAGTTTAGAGGATAAATTTCCAGAATTAAGGTAAGACTACAACCCATTTGTTTTCCTCTCTTTGAATACATGTTTGGAGTGGAGAATTTTGTATATATTTATCAAGAATTCATGGATTGTGATAAATCCTTGAGTCAATATTCTCCTATTATGCTGAAAGATTTGAGATTGATAGTGACTGCTTATGAATATTGTTGTTGAGGGTATCTTGGTATCTTGGGAGGGGATGTATGAAGTTGTATTAATGTGTAGAGGAAGGGTGTGGTGGTTCACCATTTCTGTAAGGGTTGTATGAGCCTGTTTTCCGTCAAATATTTTAGTTACTGTTTTTGAGGGCCTTAATGTGATTAGCTGCTGACGTTAGCTTAAGCATGACTTATGTTGTAGATTAGAGCCCAAAAAGAAAGGTTGAATCGTAATAGTGGTATTGGTCAGAAAATAAGGTATGTAAGGCTATTCGATTCCATATTCCTTGGCATGAAATATGACCCCTGTGATTAATATCAATGAAGTGAATCTCCTAAGTTCTATTCCTAGTAAAAGAAATAATAGCAGTGTATTGACTCCAAATAGCTAATTATATCCCTCCCCCCATCTTAAGTACATAGAACTACTTCATTATATGTTCACTACTCTACACTTGTGTAACTATCCCCCTTGTGCTGTTATAGAAATGGTATTTGCAAAAGAAACTTTGGTGAATCCCTCTCCTAGTCAATTGAAGTCAATTGTGCCATTAAGCTCTCAAAGTAATGTGTTGATGTTACATAGATCCTTACGTCATTGTTACTGCCTCAAAGTATTATTTTTCATGTCTTCTACTACTGGTCCGTATTTCCATATGTCCAAGATGATTATGACCACAAAAACAACATCTCAAAAAGTGTGATGATTATCCAAAGAACAATCCCAAAAGAGTTCTGAACTAATAAACAACAATCTCAAAGATTAAAGAATCTAAGTGAAGAAATTTGTATAATTGCGGGTGGCAGCCCAGGGGCGAGAGCCTAGCATGGGTCAATCCCTATCGGTATAGAAGGGTGGCAGCTAAGGGGCGAAAGCCTAGCATGGGACGATCCCAAATTGTGTAATTATGAGGACCGCATCCCAGGGGTTAATATTCCCTACAAAGATAATAACGTACAGAAAAGTAAAGGAAAGAACGTAACTTACATGATCTCACAAGAGTAAATAAAGGTGGCCTTATCTCCTAATCTATGCTCTCATATGTTGCTACTTGATTTCATTTGAGCTCTCGTATTACATATGCTATTGCCTTACATATTCAGTACAATTTTTGTACTGACGTCCCTTATTGGGGACGCTGTATTTCATGCTGCAGGCACAGGTACTCCAGCTAGTAGACCTCCTCAGTAGGAGCACACGACACTTTGCTACTTTTGGTGAGCTCCAAGTTGATTTGGAGCTTTATTGAGTCCTTAGTAAATTTATTTTGGTATTGTATCGTAGTTAAGGGTAAGACGGGGTCTGTCCCGACCTACTCTAGTCTTCTATCTTTTAGAGGCTTTGTAGACGTATGTACATGGTTCAGTTGTGGCTTAAGGAGTTGTGGCCTTAACGGCCAAGTCTTGTATATAACTTTTGGATCTACTTATGTTCGTTTGCATCGCTGCGTCCTAGGTGAACTTGTCACAATTGTTATATAGTTATATTCATAGTAAGAACAGGTTACAGGTTGGTTCTCTCGAGCCTTTAGGGCATCGAGTGCCTGTCCGTCTTAATGGGTTTTGAGGCGTGACAAAGTGGTATCAGAGCAGGTCATCCTAGGGAGTCTACAAAGCCGTGTCTTGTAGAATGTTGATTATGTATGTGTTGTGCACCACATCCATAAACAGGAGGCTATGGGACATGTAGGAGTTGTCTCATTTCTTTCATTTTGTAGATCGTGCGATAGAACCAATGTTGTAGGTGAATCATATCTAATTTCTAAATTGTTCTATTATAGCAAAGATGCCGGCTACGAGAAGGAGTAAAAGTACTGGTAAGCAAGTAGATGTGGCTGCCCAAGAAGGGACCAGCCAATCACCACCAAGTCAAGCTGTTCAAAGTGGGGCTCAAGATGAGTCTCTATCGCAGACTTCCCCGACGCCTCCATCTCCTGAAGAACTAAGGAGGGAAGATGAACCTCAGGAATCCCCTATTAATGCTATCGAGCAAGATTTGAGGAATGCAGTCCAATTATTGACTCGTATAGTTGCTGGTCATGGACAAAGACAAGAAGGTCCTGTTGCAGGTACTAGTGGTGTAGTAGATTAGCTGGAACATGGATACGTGATTTTCTTAACTTGGACCCTCCATCATTCACCGGGTCAGATCCTAATGAAGATCCGCAAGACTGATCAGATCAAATGAACTTTGGATATTATACATGTAAGTGGTAAAGAAGCACTTGAGCTAGCAGCATAGACTAAAGGGTGTGGATATATTGTCGTATGAGGCTTGGAAGCAATTTAGGGGAACGGATGCACCTTCAGCTACGTGGAAAGAGATCAAAAAGGCATTCCTTGACCGTTATCTTCCATTGGATATCCGAGAGGCCCGTGCGGATCAGTTCTTAAATCTCCACCAAGGAAGTATGAGCGTGAGAGAGTACGGTCTTAAATTCAATTCCTTGGCCAGATATGCTCCTAATGTAGTAGCTACCATAGAGGATAGAGTTCATCGATATGTGGATAGATTAGACTCATATTTAGTTAGAGACTGTACCATTGCTTCATTGAATAAAGATATGGATATAGCAAGGATGCAGGCCTTTGCGCAAAAGTTGGAGGATCAAAGGCAAAGAATAGGACACAAGAGTCGGAAACAAGGCATTCTAAGTGTCACGACCTAACCCGATGGGCCGTGACTAGTGCCCGTTTTGGACACTCACATACAAACCTGTTAAGTATAACCAACTGAAACTAAGACAATATGGAATTTAATCAAATCAAGCCAACCCCAACGCCATATATATATAAAGTGGATCTGTCTCATAAGGAGTCATAACCATTCAACCGTAACAACATACGCGAGCCGACAAGACCGCCACTATCCAAAGCATAATAGCATACGCAAGCCGACAAGGCTGCCACTACACAATACACAATGATGTACGCAGCCGACAAGGCTGCCCCTGTACAAGCGGACATCCCAAACAAACCATATCCAGACCATTATCCAAAACATATATATGCAACCCACATAATGTCTACAGACCTCTAAGAGTATAGTAGTGAAACTCGATGGGACAGGGCCCCGCCGTACCCATAAATAAGCAAAAGACTAGATAGAAAGTTATGTACCAAAACGACTGGGCTCCGGAACAGTGGAGCTCTCCCAATCAGTAGAGTAGATATCCTAGGCGGGAGGATCACCGAACTGTGCGTCTACACCTGCGGGCATGAAACGCAGCCCCCCGAGGAAAGGGGGTCAGTACGGACAATGTACTGAGTATGTAAAGCATAAGGTAAAGATGACAGGATACCAACATGATAAGTCGAAACAAGATATCGCTACACATGTACCTTATAAGTGAAAATCATGCATATCTTTAACATATAAGGTGCCCAGCTTCCCTAGTAAGGGACTCCGCAAAATAATAATCATATATATACATCATACGTACCCGACCCTCTAGTGAGGGACTCGGTGAAATAGTCATCACATCATCTCCGTTATCATCATCATCATAACCATCCTCATCACCAATCATATATATAATATACATACCCGGCCCTCTAGTGAGGGACTCGGTGACATATGCAAGAAACTCCGCACGAACAGTACCCGGCCCGGGACTCGGTGAAATGATAAATGACTCTATGCACAAGCAGAATATTATGAGCAACCATATGCAATTAAAATCATTTCTTATAACTCAATAGAACAATCAACGTGAACCAGCAAGGAGTATTACCAAAGATTAACGTTTTATCAAGATTATGAACCTTTAATACGATATGAAAACATAAAATCTCAATGACTCTAAGAAGCACTACCATAGATATGAGAAATCACCATAGCCTTAGACATAGCCGATATATAGAGGAATAGTTTGTGGAAGCCAGAATATACGTCACCTAGACGCTCTAGAAGTAAGTATCAAACCTGTCCGTCATTCGCTCATTTTTAAAAGTCATGCCAAACAAAGAAAGAAAGGATAGCGTTACATACCGCATAGTCGAGCCGCACGTCCAATATTTACTGCCCAAGCTATTAATCTATAACAAGCAACAATCGTGCCGCAATGAGATAGACATCGCGCTTTACTACTTATTGTAAGCTAGCTAATAATCTAACGAAAATCCGGCAGCACTTCCCCTATTTTCCTTACTTCATCCCAATCCGACAACAACCCAAATTATCCACAGCAATACCAATAACACATATAACCCAACGAATCATATTAAACAGCCCCCCCCCCAAAACAGTTCCGTCTCGACAACCATAGTAACGAAACAACGACACATCGAGCGATAACTCAATTTATAATTCGCAACACATCTACCTTATCGTATTCATCCCTTGGAGTATATACCCATAATCACATTAACATATACATAACGCCAAAACAGAATTTCCCGCATTTTGCTTTAATCAAAACAGCCCAAACACTAACACGACACCACTAATAATCCAATTATGGTTTCCGTTCATAATTAGCACATTCAATAACTAAAACAAATTTCCTAAGCTACTAGTCACGCCCCCTTCTTAACATTAATGGCTAATTAACAATGGCATTCTAAGGAATTAACACACCAAGCAAAGAGATTACTAACCAAATTCTTTTGTAGCTGCTGGCCGAGAGTTGCATGGTTGGTTTTCTCCATTTTCATGGCTGCCTAAGCTAAGTGGTGAAGAAGATAATATGTTTGCAATGCATTTCACCACCTCATTCATTATATGAAGTGGAGGCAGCCCCCCTCTACACGTGCCCCACTAAGGGCCAGCTCCCAATCTAATTTCTTTTAATTTGACTTGAGTGGTGGGGCCCACTTGATTAATTTAATCCTAATCAGCCACTAATTAATCCCTCACTCAATGTTAATGACACTTACATTAGCCAAATCATACTTAATATCACATTTGGAATTAACATCCTTGCCTAATATTTCTTTAATCACTTGGAACTTAAAATAAAATCTCATTCCCCGGACTTACATCGACTAGCTCATGACGCGCACTACGTATATAAAAATGAGGCGTAACATCCTTCCCCCCTTAGGAACATTCGTCCTCGAATGTTAAGTTAGCGTCTTACAAAAAAAATTCCAACGAGGTCTCTCTAACAGTTATACCTATCAACCTGCATTCCGTAACTTACAGATGCCTCACAGAGTCACAACTTACTACATAATCTCGTTTATCAATCAATATAGTCAAGCTGGGAATTGAATTACCTGCAAGTACGGGGAACAAGTAAGGATACTTATTCTTCATTTCGTCTTCCGCTTCCCAAGTCATCTCCTCCCTATTATTATTTTGCCACAACACTTTGACGGAAGCCACATCCTTAGTACGTAACCTTCTAACCTGGCGATCAAGTATAGCTACGGGTTTCTCCTCATATGACAACTCCTCTGTTACCTGAACATCATCTACAGGGAATACTCTAGAAGGATCACCAATAGATTTACGTAGCATCGATACATGGAAGACTGGATGTACCGCCTCCAAATCAGATGGTAGATCCAACTCATAGGTAACCTTGCCTATCCTACGAACAATCTGATAAGGCCCAATGTATCTCGGACTGAGCTTCCCCTTCCTGCCGAATCTCATCACACCCTTCATGGGTGATACCTTCAGTAATACCCAGTCACTAATCTGAAACTCCAAATCTCAACGCCGATAGATGCATATGACTTCTGTCGACTCTGGGCTGCTAATAATCTTTCCCGAATAAGCTTCACCTTGTCAACAGCTTGCTGAATCATATCCGGGCCTATTAACTTAGTCTCGCCAACATCGAACCAACCAATAGGTGACCTGCACTTCCTCCCCTATAAGGCCTCGTACAGTGCCATCTGGATACTAGAATGGTAGCTATTATTATAGGCAAACTCAATGAGCGCCAAGTGGTCATCCCAGCTACCTTTGAAGTCAATAATACAGGCCCACAACATATCTTCTAATGTCTGAATAATACGCTCAGTCTGCCCATCAGTCTGAGGGTGAAATGTTGTGCTAAGGTTCACCTGTGTCCCCAATCCCTTCTGAAATGATCTCCAAAAGTTGGCTGTAAATTGAGCTCCTCTGTCTGATATAATGGACGTGGGAACCCCATGAAGTCTCACTATCTCCCTGACATATAACCTCGCATAATCTTCAGCCGAATAAGTAGTCCTGACTGGAAGAAAATGGGCCGATTTCGTCAGCCTATCTATAATAACCCATATAGAGTCATACTTCCGTTGAGTGCGAGGTAAGCCTGTAATGAAGTCCATATTAATCATCTCCCATTTCCAAGTCGGGATCTCTATCTCCTGTAATAATCCACCAGGCTTTTGATGTTCGATCTTGACTTGTTGACAATTCGGGCACTGAGCAACAAACTCCGCTATGTCCTTTTTCATGCCATCCCACCAGTATAAGCATCTGAGGTCATGATACATTTTCGTTGACCCTGGGTGAATAGAATAACGGGCAGAGTGTGCCTCTCCCATAACCTGCCGTCGTAGCCCCGCAATATCAGGTACACACAATCTGCCTTCATATCGTAACACTCCGTCAGGTGTAACCTTAAATGGGGTCTTTTTCTTTTTAAGAGCTGTATCTCTATACTGTACCAGAATAGGGTCCTCGTACTGGTGTCTCTTTACCTCATCTATGATTGAGGACTCAACAACCTCTCAAATAGAAACTCCACTATCTTCTGAATTAGCCAGACGGACTCCAAGGCTGGATAGCCGCTGAATCTCCTGAACCATCTCCCTCCTTTCTGGTTGTACATCTGTCAAGCTACCCATGGACTTATGGCTAAGAGCATCTGCTACAACATTTGCTTTCCCTGGATGATATAAAATATCAACATCATAATCCTTTAGCAACTCTAACCACCGCCTCTGTCGTAAGTTCAGCTCCTTCTGTTTAAAGATATATTGGAGACTCTTATGATCTGTATAGATGTCCACATGGACACCATATAAATAATGCCTCCATATCTTCAAGGCATGAACCATGACTGCTAACTCCAGATCGTGAGTAGGATAATTCTTTTCATGCTTCCTAAGCTGTCGGGAGGCATAGGCTATAACTTTGCCATGCTGCATCAATACACATCCTAGCCCAACACCCGAAGCATCACAATAAATAACATAGCCGTCTGGTCTCTCCGGAAGAGTTAGGACTGGAGATGTAGTCAATTTGTCTTTCAATAGCTGGAAGCTTCACTCACAAGCATCAGTCCACTGGAACTTGGCTGCCTTTTGAGTTAGCCTTGTCAAAGGCGCTGAAATTGAGGCAAACTTTTCTACGAATCTCCTGTAATATCCTGCTAACCCCAGAAAGCTTCGTACCTCAGTAGGTGTCGTAGGTCTGGGCTAAGTCTTTACCGCCTCAATCTTCTGCGTGTCTACCCGAATACCATCAGCTCCAATAATATGCCCCAAGAATGCCACTGAAGTCAACCAGAACTTGCACTTGGAGAACTTAGCATACAACTTCTGGTGCTGAAGCACCCTAAGTACCGTCCTTAAATGGTCTGCATGCTCCTCTTCTAAACGTGAATAGACCAGAATATCGTCTATAAATACAATAACAAACATATCAAGGAATGGTTTAAACACTCGATTCATTAAATCCATGAACACCGCTGGAGCATTAGTCAGCCCAAAAGATAGTACTCTAAATTCATAATGCCCGTATCGGGTCCGGAATGCCGTCTTTGGAATATCTGCCTCCCTTACCCGCACCTGATGATAACCTGACCGCAAGCCTATCTTTGAAAAACACTTAGCACCCTGCAACTGGTCAAATAGATCGTCAATCCTTGGGAGGGGATACCTGTTCTTTACTGTTACTTTGTTCAGCTGCCTATAATCAATACACATCCGCAGCGACCCATCCTTCTTCCTCACAAACAGTACACATCCGCAGCGACCCATTCTTCTTCCTCACAAACAGTACCGGTGCTCCCCAAGGTGACGTACTAGGCCTGATGAAGCCCTTTTCTAGCAAATCTCTCAATTGCTCTTTCAACTCTTTCAACTCAGCAGGTGCCATTCTATAAGGAGGTATAGATATAGGCTGGGTATCAGGCAGTACATCTATAGTAAACTCTATCTCTCGTTCTGGAGGAAGGCCTGGAAGTTCCTCTGGGAATACATCGGGAAATTCATTAACTACTGGGACTGATTGAAGAGTCGGTGCCTCTGCCTTTATGTCATGCACCCGAACCAGATGATAAATATAGCCTATTCTAACCATCTTCCTGGCCTTAAGGTATGAAATAAACTTACCTTTCGGCGATACTGTACTCCCCTTCTACTCTATAATCGGTTCCCCTGGAAATTGAAATCGAACTATCTTTCCTCTGCAATCAACATTAGCATAACAAGCAGCCAACCAATCCATGCCCATGATAATATCAAACTCAATCATTTTTAACTCTATTAGATCTGCTACGGTACGACGACTATATATAACCACTGAACAATTCTTATATACTCGCGTAGCTATGACAGAATCTCCTACAGATGTAGCTACCTCAAATGGATCTATCAACTCAGACTCTATTCCGATCCTACTAGCAACGAAGGGGGATATAAATGATAAGGTGGAACCTGGGTCTATCAATGCATACACACTTTGGGAGAATAGTGATAATATACCTGTGATCACATTAAGTGACGCCTCCTGATCCTGCCTACTAGTCAAAGCATATATGCAGTTTGAGGGACCGCTAGAACTGCAAGCTTCACCACGACCTCTACCACGGCCTGCTGGCGCCTGAATACCCTGCCCCGTAGGGCACATAGCCACAGAAGAAGATGAACCAGCAACGGACCGAGTAGGCTGTGCCATACCACCTGCACTACCTCTAAGGTGACACTCCCTCATAGTATGACCCTGACGGCCACAAGAAAAACACGCACCTGTAGCCCAACGACATTCCCCAGGATGGGACCTACCACAACGAGAACACCGAGGCAAAGGTGGCCTCGACTGGTTAAAACCCCTGCCCATCTATCACGCCTCACAACCCATTAAGACGGACAGGCACCCGATGCCCTAAAGGCCCGAGAGAACCAACCTACAACCTGTTCTTACTGAGCATATACTATAACAATTGAGACAAGTTAACTTTGGATGCAGCGATACAAACCAACGTAAGTAGATCCAAAAGTTATATACAAGACTTGGCCGTTTAGGCCACAACTCCTTAAGACACAACTGAACCATGTACATACGTCTACAAAGCCTCTAAAAGATAGAAGACTAAAGTAGGTCGGGACAGACCCCGCCTTACCCTTAACTACGATACAATACCAAACGAATTTACCAAGGACTTAATAAAGCTCTGAATCAACTTGGAGCTCACCAAAAGTAGCAGAATTTTGAGTGCCCCTACTGAGGAGGTCTACTAGCTGGAGTACCTGAGCCTGCAGCATGAAATGCAGCATCCCCAATACGAGACGTCAGTACGAAAAATATACTGAATATTTAAGGCAAAAAGTATATGCAATACAAGGCACAAATGAAATCAAGTAGCAACATATGAGTGCATAGATTAGGAGAGAAGACCACCTTTGCTTACTCTTGTGGAATCAAGTAAGCTACATTCTTTTCTTTACCTTCTTTGTATGTTATAATCTTTGTTGGGCATGTGATACAAGTGACTAGCTGATCAGTGGTATAAGAGGATGACCCATGCTAGGCGTATTAACCCCTGGGATACGGTCCTCATAATTACACAACTTGGGATCGGCCCATGCTAGGCTTTCGCCCCTGAGCTGCCACCCTTCTATACCAATAGGGATCGGCCCATGCTAGGCTTTCGCCCCTGAGCTGCCACCCTTAATTATATAGATTTCTTCACTTAGATTCTTTAATCTTTGAGATTGTTGTTAATTTGTTCATAACACTTTTGAGATGTTATTTTGGTTAATCGCAACACTTTGAGATGTTGATTTGGTGGTCATAATCATCTTGGAGATATGAAAATACGTAACAGTAGTGGAATACATGAAAATAATACTTTGAGGCAGTAACAATGACATAAGGAGCTATGAAACATCAACACCTTACTTTAAGACCTTAATGGCACAATTGACTTCAATTGGCTTAGGAGAAGGATTCATCAAACTTTCTTTTGCAAATACCATTTCTATAACAGCACAAGGGGAAATTACACAAGTATAGAGTAGTGAACATATAATGAAGTAGTTCCATGTACTTAGAATGGGGAAAGAAATATTGTTAGCTATTTGGAGATAGTACGCTGCCACCATGATTTCTTTTCTAGAAATAGAACTTATGAGAATCACTTCATTGATATTAATTGCAAGTGGCAGATTTCATGCCAAAAGGATATAGAATCGAATAGCCTTACATACCTTATTTTTCTGACCAAAACCACTATCACGATTCAGCCTTCCTTATTGGGTGCTAATCTACAACATAAGTCATGATTAAGCTAACATCAGCAGCTAATCACAATAAGGTCCTCCAAAACAGTAGCTAAAA
>JABWTJ010001076.1:140567-206743 GCA_016801875.1 Solanum sitiens
CTGCTAGCTCAATTACCACCTTACTATAATTACTTAAATACTTTCCATCGGAGTTAACTTGCAATACATATGCTAAAACGTGCAAGGCATTACATCACCTTCCAAGCTAGTTTAAACCAACACTAATCATGTAAGAAACATGATCCCTCACCTACACTATAAGTATATGTCAAGTATAACATGAATAGAACTACCACATACAAAAATACAGGCCGTTACATCCTTCCCCCCTTGGAACATTCGTCCTCGAATGTTAGCATGGTTGTGCGGCCTAAACAAGTTCAAGCCTAAGCTAGTACTACTATTAATCACATTGAACATATAGACTTATACTTACTTGTCAATGCCTCCACTAACATTTTGATCATTCCCACCAGTGTGGAAGAGGTGAGGATACTTCAATTTCATTGCTTCTTCTGCTTCCCATGTAACTTCTTCTACTTGTTGGTTTCTCCATAGAACTTTTACAGAAGCTACTTCTTTATTTCTTAACTTCCTAACTTGTCGATCCAGAATAGCAATGGGTACTTCTTCATAAGTGAGATCTCCTGTAACCTGTACGTCTTCAGTAGGAGTAATACGAAATGGGTCACCTACGCATTTCCGTAGCATTGAGACATGGAACACCGGATGAACTGATGAAAGCTCTTGTGGTAGCTCTAACTCATAGGCTACTTGGCCAAATTTTCGGATAATCTTATATGGCCCTATATAGCGTGGACTCAGCTTTCCCTTTTTACCAAACCTCATTACCCCTTTCATCGGAGACACCTTCAAGAACACCCAATCCCCTATAGAAAATTCTAGTCCTCTCCTTCTAATATCTGCATATGATTTATGTCGACTTTGAGCTGTTTCTAGCCGCTGCTGTATCACTTTGACTTTTTCCATAGCTTGATGAACAAGATCTGGCCCAAATAAGGCAGTTTCACCCGTTTCGAACCAGCCAATTGGTGATCTACACTTTCGACCATATAAAGCTTCATAAGGTGCCATTTTAATGCTCGAATGATAGATATTGTTATAAGCAAATTCAATAAGTGGTAGGTGATCATCCCAGCTACCCTTGAAATCTAATATACAAGCTCGCAGCATATCCTCAAGTGTCTGAATTGTACGTTCTGCCTGACCATCCGTTTGAGGATGAAAGGCTGTACTTAAATTCACTTGTGTTCCCAAACTCTTTTGAAATGACTTCCAAAAATTTGCTGTGAATTGAGCTCCTCTATAAGATATTATAGATATTTGCACTCCATGTAGTCGAACTATCTCTTTAATGTACAACCTCGCATACTCTTCAGCTGTATAGATAGTCTTCACCGGCAAGAAGTGTGCTGCTTTGGTAAGTCTATCAACTATTACCCATATGGAGTCAAACTTCCGGAATGATCTAGGCAAACCAGTAACAAAATCCATGTTGATCATGTCCCATTTCCAAATTGGAAGTTCTATACGCTGCATGTAACCTCCGGGCTTTTGGTGTTCTACTTTTACCTATTGACAGTTTAGACACTGAGCCACGAATTCTGCAATGTTCTTCTTCATGTTCCCACACCAGTACATTTCTTTCAAGTCATGATACATTTTAGTTGACCCCGGATGAACAGAGTACCTTGAATTATGTGCTTCCATCATGATCCTCTTTCTTAGTTCATCTATATTAGGTACACACAATCTGTTTGGACATCGAAGTACTCCGTCTTGCTTAAGCTCAAATGCCTTTGTCATCCCATGTAGTACATTCTCTTTAAGTTGTAAAAGAATTTGATCAGTGTACTGCTTCTCTTTCACTTCCACTATTAACGAGGATTCTGCCGCATTTTGCACAATAACCCCTTCGTCTTGAGATTCAAGAAGGCGAACACCCAAGTTAGCTAGTTGGGATAGATATTTAGTCATTCCTTGTCTTTCCACAGACTTGCCATAAGTGCTTGCCATTATTTTACGGCTTAAAGCATCAGCTACTACATTAGCTTTACCGGGATGATATAAGATGTCAATGTCATAATCTTTTAATAACTCCAGTCACCTTCGCTGCCTCAGATTTAAGTCTTTTTGCTTAAAAATATATTTCAAGCTTTTGTGATGAGTGTATATGTCAACATCAACTCCATACAAGTAGTGGCGCCATATCTTCAAAGCAAACACAACTGCTGCTAGCTCTAGATCATGGGTTGGATAATTTTTCTCATGTGGCCGCAGCTGCCTTGAGCCATAAGCTATAACTTTACCATGCTGCATCAATACACAACCTAAGCCCACTCCCGAAGCATCACAATACACTACATAACCTTCTGTACCTTCTGGAAGTACCAACACAGGTGTAGAAGTTAATTTACTCTTCAGCTCTTGGAAGCTTCTTTCACACTCATCGCTCCACAGAAACTTGGTTCCTTTGTGTGTTAGCTTTGTTAAGGGTGCAGCCATGGAAGAGAATCCTTCAACAAACCTTCTGTAATAACCTGCCAATCCAAGAAAACTACGGATCTCCGTAGGCGTTGTAGGTCTTGGCCATCTTTTCACGGCTTCTATTTTCTGGTTATCAACCCTTATTCCTTCCTCGGATACGATATGACCTAGGAATGCCACAGATTTCAACCAGAACTCACATTTAGAGAACTTTGCATACAATTTACGATCACGGAGAATTTGTAAAACCTGCCGCAAGTGATTAGCATGATCCTCTTCCGATCTTGAATACACCAAAATGTCATCTATGAACACTATCACAAACACATCTAAGAATGGCTTGAACACCCTATTCATCAAATCCATAAATGCTGCTGGTGCATTTGTTAGCCCGAATGACATGACTAAGAACTCAAAATGACCATACCGTATTCGGAAAGCTATCTTGGGTATATCTTTGTCCTTGACCCTCACTTGGTGATAACCTGACCTCAGGTCGATCTTTGAAAAACACTTAGCACCTTGTAATTGATCAAACAGATCATCAATTCTAGGGAGGGGATATTTGTTCTTAATCGTTACCTTATTAAACTGCCGATAGTCGATACACATTCTTAATGAGCCATCTTTTTTGCTTACAAATAAAACTGGTGCTCCCCATGGCGACACACTAGGCCTTATGAATCCTTTCTGTAATAAGTCTTTTAACTGCTCTTTCAACTCTCGTAATTCTGCCGGAGCCATTCTATATGGAGGAATTGAGATAGGTTGAGTATCTGAAAGCATATCAATACCAAACTCTACTTCTCGTTCTGGAGGCAAACCGGGAAGATCTTCAGGAAACACATCTGGAAATTCATTTACCACCGGAATGGATTAAAGGGTTGGTGGCTCTACATCTACATTTTTCACTCTAACCAAATGGCATATGTATCCTTTGGAAATCATCTTCTTTGCCTTAAGATAAGAAATAAATTTACCTCTTGGCATCCCAATATTACCTTTCCATTCGAGGACTATCTCTTTTGGAAATTGGAAATGCACTATCTTAGTTCGGCAATCTACTAAGACATAAAAAGAAGCTAACCAATCCATACCCATTATAACATCAAAATATACCATGTCTAGCTCAACAAGGTCAGCCAATGTATCGCGATCACAAACAGTTACAATGCAATTACGATAAACTCTCCTAGCTATAATAGATTCACCAATCGGTGTAGACACTTCAAATGGCTTCGCTAATAATTCTGGTGTTGTTTTGAACTTTCCAGCAATCAATGGTGTAACATATGATAGTGTAGACCCCGGATCGATTAATGCATATACAATATGTGAAAAGATGGACAATGTACCTGTAACCACGTCCGGCGAGGTTTCTAAATTTTGTCGATCCCCTAGTGCATATGTGCGATTCTGACCTCCACTAGAACAATCTGCTCCCCTAGCTCCTCTACCACGACATGTAGGCATATGTAGTCCCCTACCTAAAGAAGGGGTTGATGAGGTCGACGCAACAACTGATCTAGTTGGTTGAACAATGCCACCCACTCCCCTATGAGGGCAGTTTCTCATCATATGCCCTGGTGTGCCACACCAAAAACAAACATCCGTCCCAAACCTGCATGCACCTAGATGATTCCTTCCACATTGTTTACAAGGCTGTTGTGGAGGCCTTGATTGGCTCGTACTTCCTTGCTCTTGATGACTGCCTTGGCTTTCACTTCTTTGCCAAAACTGATTGCCTCTAAACCCTTGGAACCGTGGTGGAGCACTAGCTGTAGAGTAGAAAGCTGATGGCCTAGGTGGTCTGTTAGAGAACCGAGGCCTAAACTCACCTAGGGATTGTGTAAACTGACCCATGGATCTGGCCCTCTTAGAATGCCCTGTTTCCAACTCTTGTGTTCTTCTTCTTTGCCTTTGATCCTCCAATTTTTGTGCAAAAGCCTGCATCCTTGCTATATCCATATCTTTATTTAATGAAGCAATTGTACAGTCTCTAACCAGATATGAATCTAATCTGTCCACAAAACGATGAACTCTATCCTCCATAGTAGCTACTACATTAGGAGCATACCTTGCCAAGGAATTAAATTTGAGACTATACTCCCTCACACTCATATTTCCTTGGTGGATATTTAAGAACTGATCCGCACGGGCCTCTCGGATCTCCAATGGCAGATAATGATCAAGGAATGTCGTTTTGAACTCTTTCCACATAGCTGAAGGTGCATTTGTTCCCTTAGATTGCTTCCAAGCTTCATACCACAATATAGCCACACCCTTTAATCTGTATGCAGCTAGCTCAAGTGCTTCTTTACCACTTACATGCATAATATCCAAAGTGCGTTGGATTTGATCTATAAAGTCTTGGGGATCTTTATTAGGATCTGACCCGGTAAATGATGGAGGGTCCAAGTTAAGAAAATCACGTATCCGTGTTCCAGCTGATCTAACTACACCACTAGTACCTGCAACTGGACCTTCTTGCCTTTGGCCATGACCATCAACTATACGAGTCAATAATTGGACTGCATTCCTCAAATCTTGCTCGGTAGCATTAATAGGGGGTTCCTGAGGTTCATCTTCCCTCCTTATTTCTTCAGGAGATGGAGGCGTCGAGGAAGTCTGCGATAGAGACTCATCTTGAGCCCCACTTTGAACAGCTTGACTTGGTGGTGGTTGGCTGGTCCCTTCTTGGGCAGCCACTTCTACTCGTTTACCAGTACTTTTACTCCTTCTCGTAATTGGCATCTTTGCTATAATAAAACAATTGAGGAATGAGATATGAATCACCTACAACACAAGTTCTATCGTACGATCTAAGAAATGAAAGAAATGAGACAACTCCTATATGTCCCGTAGCCTCCTGTTTATAAATGTGGTGCACAACACATCCATAAGCAAGACTCTACACAGACACGGCTTTGTAGACTCCCTAGGATGACCTGCTCTGATACCATTTTTGTCACGCCTCAAAACCCATTAAGACGGACAGGCACCCGATGCCCTAAAGGCCCGAGAGAACCAACCTACAACCTGTTCTTACTGAGCATATACTATAACAATTGAGGCAAGTTAACTTTGGATGCAGCGATACAAACCAACGTAAGTAGATCCAAAAGTTATATACAAGACTTGGCTGTTTAGGCCACAACTCCTTAAGACACAACTGAACCATGTACATACGTCTACAAAGTCTCTAAAAGATAGAAGACTAAAGTAGGTCGGGACAGACCCCGCCTTACGCTTAACTACGATACAATACCAAACTAATTTACCAAGGACTTAATAAAGCTCCGAATCAACTTGGAGCTCACAAAAAGTAGCAGAATTTTGAGTGCTCCTACTGAGGAGGTCTACTAGCTGGAGTACCTCAGCCTGCAACATGAAATGCAGCGTCCCTAATACGGGACGTCAGTACGAAAAATGTACTGAATATTTAAGGCAAAAAGTATATGCAATACAAGGCACAAATGAAATCAAGTAGCAACATATGAGTGCATAGATTAGGAGAGAAGACCACCTTTGCTTACTCTTGTGGAATCAAGTAAGCTACATTCTTTTCTTTACCTTCTTTGTATGTTATAATCTTTGTTGGGCATGTGATACAAGTGACCAGCTGATCAGTGGTAGAAGAGGATGACCCATGCTAGGCGTATTAACCCCTGGATGAGTCTCAATTACCTACTTTGGATCGGCCCCTGCTAGGGCTTCGCCCTGAGCGGCCACCCTTCTATACCAATAGGGATAGGCCCATGCTAGGCTTTCGGGCCCCTGAGTGCCCCACCCTTAATTATATAGATCTTCATTAGATCTTTAATCTTGAATTTTGTACATCCGTTCAAACACTTTTGAGATGTTATTTTTGTTAATCGCAACACTTGAGATTTTGATTTGGTGTCAAACTCATCTGGCGATATAAAATAAGGAACAGTAGTGGAATACATGAAAAATAATACTTTGAGGCCTTAACAATTGACATAAGGAGCTCTGAAACATCAACACCTTACTTTAAGACCTTACTGTTACAAATTGACTTCAATTGGCTTAGGAGAAGGATTCATCAAACTTTCTTTTGCAAATACCATTTCTATAACAGCACAAGGGGAAATTACACAAGTATAGAGTAGTGAACATATAATGAAGTAGTTCCATGTACTTCGAATGGGGAAAGAAATATTGTTCGCTATTTGGAGATAGTACGCTGCCACCATGCTTCCTTTTCTAGAAATAGAACTTATGAGAATCACTTTATTGATATTAATTGCAGGTGGCAGATTTCATGCCAAAAGGATATAGAATCGAATAGCCTTACATACCTTATATTTATGACCAATACCACTATCACGATTCAGCCTTCCTTATTGGGTGCTAATCTACAACATAAGTCATGATTAAGATAACATCAGCAGCTAATCACAATAAGGTTCTCCAAAACAGTAGCTAAAAATATTTGATGGAAATCAGGCCCATACAACCCTTACATAAATGGTGAACCACCACACCCTTCCTCTACACATTAATACAACTTCAAACATCATATCCAGAGATACCCAAACAGCCCTCAACAACAATATTCATAAGGGCAGCCACTATCAATCTCAAATCTTTCAGCTAATAGGAGAACATGACTCAAAGATTCTCTCACAATCCATTTGAGTTCTTGATAAACATATACAAAATTCTCCACTCCAAACATTACAAAGAGAGGCCAAACAAAGGGGTTGAAGTCTTACTTAATTCTGAAAAATTTATTCTCCTCCATTATACACTTGGTTTCAAGAATTCAAACTCTCCTTCAAACTTCTTACTTAAAAATGAGACAGCACTCAAGAATCCCTAAGGTGTTTTAGGGCTGCTTATTGAAGCCAAGAGAGACCAAGAAAGAAACTTAAGAAAATCTGAAACTTTGCAAGTTCAAAATGGAGAATAAGACTTGATCCTTATCCTTTGAAAAAGGAGGTGTTATGGCCGACACTCTTGACCAATTTTGGGCCATATAATTTCAAGTAGGTGCCCCACCTGCTTGTCCTTTTAACTTGGGCCCTTTTGGACTTAATATTATTGGACCTTGGCTGTCCATTTTTCCTTTGTTCTTTTAATCAGCTTGGGACAGATTAGTGCAAGTAGGTGGTACACACTTGGCCAAATAACATGGTAAAACAAATCTTAGGAGGTCATGTTACTTACTTAGTTTCACTTGGGCTTTATCAATATGGGCCAAATTAGCAGATTTGGTGCTGGGGGCCTTTTTCATTACACAATTTTCTTTAATAGGTTGGCTTTAAATGAGCCTTTTCAATATATAAGCTAATAGTCAATCACATTGGGCCCTTTAATCTATTAATATAGATCAAGTAGGTGATGCAGCTGCTAGTCAATTTACCACCTTATCTATAATTACTTAAATACTTTCCATCGGAGTTAACTTGCAATACATATGCTAAAACGTGCAAGGCATTACATCACCTTCCAAGCTAGTTTAAACCAACACTAATCATGTAAGAAACATGATCCCTCACCTACACTATAAGTATAAGTCAAGTATAACATGAATAGAACTACCACATACAAAAATACAGGCCGTTACACCATCTGTGACCCTGACGCCCTAGAGCTCTGACCAGCTTCCGAATATCCCGTACGATCGAACCCCCTACCCATGGAATGTGGGGGTGCACTCTGTGCTGGCTGGGAAGAAAATCTAACATGCTGCTGAGACTGCCCACCTCGAAACTCGTCAGGATAACTGTAACGGCCTGTATTTTTGTATGTGGTAGTTCTATTCATGTTATACTTGACATAGACTTATAGTGTAGGTGAGGGATCATGTTTCTTATGTGATTAGTTTTGGTTTAAACTAGCTTGGAAGGTGATGTAATGCCTTGCACGTTTTAGCATATGTATTGCAAGTTAACTCCGATGGAAAGTATTTAAGTAATTATGTAAGGTGGTAATTGATCTAGCAGCTGCATCACCTACTTGATCTATATTATAGTTAAAGGGCCCAAGTTTGATTGACCAGATTTAGGCTTATATTTAGGGGCTCATTTGAAGCCCAAACCTATTAAAGAAAATGTGAATGAAAGAAGACCTAACAGCCAAATCTGCCAATTGGCCATGATGGATAAAGCCCAAGTGAAACTAAGTAAGTACATGACCTCCTAAGATTTGTTTTACCATGTTATTGGGCCAAGTGTGTACCACCTACTTGCACTAATCTGTCCCAAGCTGATTAAAAGAACAAAGGAAAAATGGACAGCCAAGGTCCAATAATATTAAGTCCAAAAGGGCCTAAGTTAAAAGGACAAGCAGGTGGGGCACCTACTTGACATTATATGGCCCAAAATTGGTCAAGAGTGTCGGCCATAACACCTCCTTTTTCAAAGGATAAGGATCAAGTCTTATTCTCCATTTTGAACTTGCAAAAATTTTCAGATTTCCTAAGTTCTTTCTTGGTCTCTCTTGGCTTCAATTAGCAGCCCTAAAACACCTTAGAGTTCTTGAGTGCTGTCTAATTTTTCAAGTAAGAGTTTGAAGGAGAGTTTGAATTCTTGAAGTACAAGTTTAGAGGATAAATTTTCAGAATTAAGGTAAGACTTCAACCCATTTGTTTTCCTCTCTTTGATAATGTTTGGAGTGGAGAATTTTGTATATGCTTATCAAGAATTCATGGATTGTGATAAATCTTTGAGTCAATATTCTCCTATTATGCTGAAAGATTTGAGATTGTTAGTGGCTGCCTTATGAATATTGTTGTTGAGGGCTGTTTGGGTATCTCTGGAAATGATGTTTGAAGTTGTATTAATGTGTAGAGGAAGGGTGTGGTGGTTCACCATTTATGTAAGGGTTGTATGGGCGTGATTTCCATCAAATATTTTTAGCTACTGTTTTGAAGAACCTTATTGTGATTAGCTGCTGATGTTAGCTTAATCATGACTTATGTTGTAGATTAGCACCCAATAAGGAAGGCTGAATCGTGATAGTGGTATTGGTCATAAATATAAGGTATGTAAGGCTATTCGATTCTATATCCTTTTGGCATGAAATCTGCCACCTGCAATTAATATCAATAAAGTGATTCTCATAAGTTCTATTTCTAGAAAAGGAAGCATGGTGGCAGCTTACTATCTCCAAATAGCTAACAATATTTCTTTCCCCATTCTAAGTACATGGAACTACTTCATTATATGTTAACTACTCTATACTTGTGTAAGTTCCCCTTGTGTTGTTATAGAAATGGTATTTGCAAAAGAAAGTTTGATGAATCCTTCTCCTAAGCCAATTGAAGTCAATTGTGCCATTAAGGTCTTAAAGTAAGGTGTTGATGTTTCATAGCTCCTTGTGTCATTGTTAGTGCCTCAAAGTATTGTTTTCATGTATTCCACTACTGTTCCGTAATTTCATGTCTCCAAGATGATTATGACCACCAAATCAACATCTCAAAGTGTTACGATTATCCAAAATAACATCTCAAAAGAGTTATGAACTGATTAACAATAATCTCAAAGATTAAAGAATCTAAGTGAAGAAATCTATTTAATTAAGGGTGGCAGCTTAGGGGCGAAAGCCTAGCATGGGCCGATCCCTATTGGTATAGAAGGGTGGCAGCTCAGGGGCGAAAGCCTAGCATGGGCCGATCCCAAGTTGTGTAATTATGAGGACCGCATCCCAGGGGTTAATACGCCTAGCATGGGTCATCCTCTTCTACCACTGATCAGCTGGTCACTTGTATCACATGCCCAACAAAGATTATAACATACAAAAAGGTAAAGAAAAGAATGTAGCTTACTTGATTCCACAAGAGTAAGCAAAGGTGGTCTTCTCTCCTAATCTATGCACTCATATGTTGCTACTTGATTTCATTTGTGCCTTGTATTACATATACTTTTTGCCTTACATATTCAGTACATTTTTTGTACTGACGTCCCGTATTGGGGACGCTGCATTTCATGCTGCAGGCTCAGGTACTCCAACTAGTAGACCTCCTCAATAGGAGCACTCGAAATTCTGCTACTTTTGGTGAGCTCCAAGTTGATTCGGAGCTTTATTAAGTCCTTGGTAAATTCGTTTGGTATTGTATCGTAGTTAAGGGTAAGCCGGGGTCTGTCCCGACCTACTCTAGTCTTCTATCTTTTAGAGGCTTTGTAGACGTATGTTCATGGTTCAGTTGTGTCTTAAGGAGTTGTGGCCTAAACGGCCAAGTCTTGTATATAACTTTTGGATCTACTTACGTTGGTTTGTATTGCTGCATCCAAAGTTAACTTGTCTCAATTGTAATAGTATATGCTCAGTAAGAACAGGTTGTAGGTTGGTTCTCTCGGGCCTTTAGGGCATCGGGTGCCTGTCCGTCTTAATGGGTTTTGAGGCGTGACATACACCTATCAAGTCATCCTAGTTAAGGAAACACATATCATACTTTCAAACGTCATCTTAACATGCATAGTAGTAGACACTAGTGAATATGAGAACTACATTTCATTTAGACACCATGAACCTTTAATACTTTCAAGCATGCATGAAGTGTGAGTGTGTGTGTACATTGGTCAACATGATCACACAATGGCTATCAACAACATATTGAGGCAGCCACCCTCTTAGACCACATTACCCTTTCAAGCATAGACCACACAACACACAATAGCATAGGAGGCAAGTTAACTTCATCGAAAACTTTAGGTTACCTAATTTATTAATTTAGAACTTAATTAATTAATTTAAAAGGGCTAAAACCGAAACTATAAAGGAAATTTCCAGATTTCTGTTAAGACAAGAAAGGGACAACCTAGTACCTAACCTAGGATGGTCCAAAGCATTGGTTATGGTCCTAACGACTTAAGGGTACTTTAGTAATTGCCCTAGGTCACCAAATTAATTAAATTAGCAATTTAATTAATTAGTTTAAATTGTCAAAACGAAATCCTTACACTAACCTAGTACAATTCAAGAAACATCCTAGTACTTAACCTAGGATGGTCCTAAAGGGTTGATTATGGTTCCAATGACTTAGGGGTACTTTAGTACTTACCCTAGGTCCCTAAATTAATTAAATTAAGGATTTAATTAAATAATATAAAGTCAAAATGTTGACCGAAACCATAGTCAACACCAAAATTCCAGACTTTGGGTGAAGTCAACATTCTTCTATGTTTAGTCAACTTAGGAGGGGCGTTTTGGAAATTAATCAATTAGTTTATTAAATTAACTTATTAAACCTAAGTTGTATAATTCAAGATAAGTTCCTAAACCTAAAAATCACGATCAAAACGTTGAGACTCACGACGCTAAGGCAGTAGGCAACAAACCGCAAGAAAACGTAGAACGCTAAAGATTTCTTAGGCGAATTCAAGGTCTTTTTCAAGGTTTCGTGCAAGGTGATCTTTGTAGATTAAGTTCTACTTAAGGTATGGGTTTCTCTCCTAGACTTCTTTCTCCAAGAGAACTTTTTTTTGAACGATTCGAAGATCTTGAAAACTAGGGTTGTTTCCGTATTCTCGTCAAACTCCTTTCCCTAGTATCCTTGTACGATTTTAATGATTAAGTAGGTTAGAGACCATATTGTTGGTATTTGGTGCTGGCTGATCTTATGTGTAATGTTCTTGAATTATGAGTATCGAATGAGCCTATTAACTTATAATCGTATGAATTAAAATGGTGACAACGTGAATTAAGAATTGATGATGTGCTAGTTACGTCTGTAATTATTTAAGCGTTGATGTGTTTGTCCAAATGTTGTCTTGCTATTATGGTGACGTTATGAAGATGCTAAAGTCATCAAATGTTAATATGATGCTGTCCAAGAGGTTCAAAAACATTATCACTAAAGCCATAAACTAAGATTGGCATAAAAGACATCTATGAAATCACATCTTTAATGAACTGCCTATCTTATGCCAACAAATTGGCTAACACTACTTTGTCATAAAGGACGCATGCAAATGGATATGAGTTTATGTAAATGATTGAAAGATTGGATAATGGTTCATACATATTTAATTTAAATATGAACATACGTAAAATTGGCTTATGCCAACAAAAATGGTTATGTAGTTTAATATCCAAATGTTGAGGCCAATACTAATCATATGCCAATCTTGTGTAGTTAGAGTATCAAATGATATTATAAGCACTTCTAAAGTAATTCAATTAATCCATAACCAAGGGCATGCCACTCATTGGGACAACTCCCAACATGCTCTAAAAGAATGAACTATGAACATATGTAACTCATTGAAAGTAGTGTTCATCGTCCATAAACGATGAAATGAAGCTACTACACTAAAGTAAGGAAGTAACACGAGTTATAACATAATTAAAGGGGTCTAAATTAATTAAGTGACATGAATGGTGTGTTAAAGGAAGTGAGACAAGTCTTACTTACACCTCAGCTACTATGTTAAAGGAATACTCACGAATGAAGGTGTTAGAATGTGTGAGACTAGTCTCATTAACACCTAAGGATGATATGTAAGGACAATTCACATTTCATCAATGTAAAGTAAGGATGATATGTAAGGACAATTCACATTTCATCAATGTAAAGTAAGGATGACAAGTCATCAAAAGATTAAGTAAATATCAATATAGAAGTAAGCTTCCATAATGCTTGAGTCAACTCTAAAAGATAAAGAAGATAATGGAAGTGAGCACAGCACCGATAGACTAGTTATGAGCATGTGCTTGCACGTATAAGTCTCATGAGACGAGGCTACCACCGAGGTGGATTAGTAGTCTCATTAAGTCCCTAATCTTCGAACTATGTCTAGCCAACATAGGAACTAGCCAGTGGTTTCCACCTAAGCGAGCTAGGTATGTTCAGTTTCACTTTGGCCGGTGATTCCACCTCTTTTCGGTGTGGGGAAGACACCGGATTTCATGTTTAGCTCAAATGATCTATGTCGGTTAATGCTCAATATGTTCTTGGTTCACTATAGCCGTGAGCCACTCTTTTTTGGTTTGGAGTGAACACTTGAGATGGATTTGCCTTAGCCGAGAATCACCCCTTTTTGGTGGGCAAACACTGGATTTCATGAGTAGCTCACATGATCTAGATTCATTTTAACTGGTGAATCACCTCTTTTTGGTGTGGGGAAGACACTGGATTTCATGTTAGCTCGCATGATCTTATTCCTAATGATGTCTCTATGAAAGTAAGAAAGGATGATGATGATGGAACGTATGTTCAAAGTGAGCCATGAAGAAGAGCTTAAGAATGTCGATTGTCAATATCACACTCATGAAGTTTCAGCAAATAATGGTCAAAGCCAAATAATATTGGCTTATAATGACTTCTTATATGATGCCAATAAAGGAAAGTAGAAACATAATGTTAACTAAATACCTCATAACTTCCCTAACATGAAAGTAATGAAATATGTGGCATAGCCAATAGAGACTGGCTTATGAGATATTAATGAATATATAAAGTAATGAATGACTAATTGTAAGATAGTGAAATCATTCCTTAGTCCTTGGATTACTTACATCGATTCATTGTGGGTATGGGATTACAATGAATCATTGCACTTGTAAGTAGAACATAGGACCAAAGGAATTATTGAACTACACGACAAGAAGAAGAAAAAAGTCTAAAAAATAAACTAAGTCCCCAAAAAGGAGCTCTCGGGTTTGGCATGATCAAAATCTTAAAACTTTGCCCGAGTTTTTCTAAAATTTTGTTGATGATACTAATGTATTGTAATCATATAGAAAATGAGGTGTGTGCTTTGAATTCATTAAAATACATCATATTCATACCACAATTCACAATTAACGAATTAGGAAAGTCTAGTGATGTCACTTTCCAAAAATGGCATGTTGTTTAGGAAGAGCTTTCCTTGATCATGCATAGCTTTATGTTTATGTGTGCATACACCCAAACTTAGTACAAGTGGTGTATTAACCCTATACAATTTACTATTTGTATAGGTGCAAGTCAGAGGACAGATTGACGACAGTTGCAGCGGTTTGGACTTCAGCGTTTCTCCAGACCATTTGGTAGTCCTCTTGATTTCGAGGATGCTACAACTTAGTCTAGAGTTAGATATAGACATAGCTAGTGGATGTTGTCCCTAGCGTTTCCTTCATAGTTTATTTCGAAGCTTTTTGTAATAAGGCCGTCTTTGGCAAACGTATTTATGATATATTCATATTCTGTTTTGAATTGATTCTTATGATAGATGGTTGTTTCTTTACTTTGATCTTAGAATATAATGAATCTATGTAACAATTATATGAAGTCTATGTGTACTTCATACGTTTAAAAAGTTATAAATTTTTCACAAATTTAACTATACGAATGTGATGAATACAAGAAGAGGCTTGTGTGCGACCTTTGAGAGGTCAACGACGCCGGTTGTGATTCGGAATCCAGAATCCGGGTTGTGACAAACTTGGTATCAGAGCATGAGGTTAAATTACCTAGGATCTAAAGCTCAACACAACCACGTTGCATAGTTTCTAACTTTTGATTGTGAAGCGCGCCACAATCATGACTTAGAGACTAAGTGATGCTAAGAAACTTCCCTTCTTCTACTCTTTATCGTGCTATCTAGAGCCTTGACACTTTGTGTCATTCTAAGTATCTAACTTTATTCTTGTGTGAGCACGTAGAAGAATTCACACAAGAATTAGGATGGCCAAGTGGTCTAAGGCGCCAGACTCAAGATCTAGCCTTCCCAAGAAGGGGCCATAATGGAAATGCCCAACGTGGACGAAAGACGTGTGGTGAGTGTGGCTGTTCGCATGGAGGTGAATGCATGGTAATGTCTAAAAGCCTGCTATGAGTATTGATGAGGAGGAGAAGGCTAAGTTGGCTGCATACCAACTCAAGAATATGGCTTAGACTTGGATTTTCTTCATAAGTGTTATGCAATAATAGACTATAGAAACAGGGTAGTAATGCTTCAGTTTCCAAATAAGTTGGGTTAAAATGAGAAGGGCGTGGTTCAAATCCAACAGGCCAAATAATTTCCAATCTTAAAGCTAATAAGATGATGTGTAAGGGATACTTATGCCACTTAGTAAGAGTCAAAGACTTAGAACAAGAAGTTCCTTCACAGACTCTGTGTTCGTAGTAAATATGGGGTTTGCTAAGAAAGGGACGTTGATTCTGAGGTATATATAGGTCATTATGAGATCTTATAGCAAGTAGGTAAAATGACCAAACGACTTTGCTTCTGTTTATCCAGTGTTTCACGTTTCGATGCTTGAGAAGTGTCTAGGCGATCCAATGTCCATCCTACCCGTCGAGTGGTTAGGAGTCGATGGGAATCTTTCCTTATGAAGAGGTTCCTGTTGCAATTTTAGATCGTCAAGTGAAGCGACTGAAGAACAAGGAGGTTCTCACCGTGAAGGTGTTATGGAGGAACCACCTTGTGTAGGGAGCAAGATGGGAGTCCGAGGCCGATATGAGATTCCGTTACCCTCACTTGTTCAGTTCTTGAGGTTAGATATACTCTTCCTAAGTCTGGCTTTTTATTAAAGAAACTCATATTCTTAGTACATTAGTCGATCTTGGTATTGTAAGTCCATAATCATATGTATTATAATTGTACTATGTGAGTTAAATGAATTCATGTTGCAGTCATGTTGTTATTTTTGTATAGCGTAGACATGATTTTTGTGTTGCATGTGTTGTGATGTGCATTAAGTTAAGTGTGATTGAGAAAGAAGTTCCTCAATCTCAAATATGAAGCTTGAGATAAGCTTGAATGATATACATCATCCAAATAAGTGTGAATCAGACATTCACAAAAGAGAAACATTTAAGCATGATAAAGTAACTTTCAAAAATCACCCTCTTTGTTTAAATGATGTGTAAGTGTCATTCGGGGACGAATGTTCCTAAGGGGGGGATAATGTAACATTCCGGAAAATCATATGTCTAATGAAGAGCCCAGTAAGTCCGTTAGAATGCGTATTGGGGTACATAGGCATCCCAATGCCCAATATTGAGAAATATTTGGCATATTATAGAATATTGGCTAAGGGGTGTTAGCCAATTTCTATGTATGCACAAGTAATTAAAATAACAATATCATTCATATATAATCACATTAATTTAATAGGTATCGAAATATTGGGCATTGTATAGAAAAATTGGCTAAGACATATTAGCTAATTTTCTATATATGAATATAAAATATACTTTTTGGGTTGCCATACCTAATCCAAGATTCATTGACCAAGAAGTGTACCTGCAATGAAGACCCTAAGCTACAAGAAAATCCGTTCAAAATAGTTTCACACAAAGTACTAGGTATCCAAGTGTCAAGCCTAGTAACATCCCACATGACCATCTAAAATGATCATGTAAATTAACTAGTGCCCAAGGACATAGTGAGGGTCCTTGGGACAATAAGTAAATATTCCAAATAGGACATCAAGAATAGTTAGTTAGGAAAGTACAACCAACCCATGGGCAAGCACATGGGCAAAGCATGTGGGAATCGGCCATAGGAGGGGACCATCCTAACCGAATTCGTTTAGGGTAGTTAAGGGCCAGCATGTGCGGACGGGTCCCTTCATGTGGGGCCTAACTTCCTAACCAACTCTAGGTCCTAACTAACTGTCCTAACTATCTAACTATCCTAGTACTAACCGAGATGGACCCACTAGTGCACCCGACAACCTAGGACTAAACCGGGTTGACACTAACCTAGTACTAGTTAAAGAGACAACCTAGTACCTAACCTAGGATGGTCCAAAGGGTTAGTTATGGTACTAAAAACTTAAAGGTACTTTATTAATTCCCCTAGGTTACCTAATTAATTAATTTAGCAAATTAATTAATTAATTTAAAAGGGCAAAACCCGAAACTACAAAGGAAATTTCCAGATTTCGATTAAGACAAGAAAGGGACAACCTAGTACCTAACCTAGGATGGTCCAAAGCATTGGTTATGGTCCTAACGACTTAATTAATTGTATTAGAAATTTAATTAATTATTTTAAATTGTCAAAACAAAATCCTTACACTAACCTAGTACAATTCAAGAAATATCCTAGTACTTAACCTAGGATGGTCCTAAAGGGTTGATTATGGTTCCAATGACTTAGGGGTACTTTAGTACTTACCCTAGGTCCCTAAATTAATTAAATTAAGGATTTAATTAATTAATATAAAGTCAAAATGTTGACCAAAACCATAGTCAACACTAAAATTCCAGATTTTGGGTCAAGTCAACATTCTTCTATGTTTAGTTAACTTAGGAGGGGCATTTTGGTAATTAATCAATTAGTTTATTAAATTAAATTATTAAACATAAGTTTTATAATTCAAGATAAGTTCCTAAACCTAAAAATCACGATCAAAACATTGAGACTCACGACGCTAAGGCAGTAGGCGACAAACCGCAAGAAAACGTAGAACACTGAAGATTTCTTAGGCGAATTCAAGGTTTTCTTCAAGGTTTCATGCAAGGTGATATTCGTAGATTAAATTCTACTTAAGGTATGGGTTTCTCTCCTGGACTTCTTTCTCCAAGAGAACTTTATTTCGAACGATTCAAAGATCTTGAAAACTAGGGTTGTTCCCGTATTCTCGTCAAACTCCTTTCCCTAGTATCCTTGTAAGATTTTAATGATTAAGTAGGTTAGAGATCATGTTGTTGGTATGTGGTGCTGGCGGATCTTATGTGTAATTTTCTTTAATTATGAGTATCGAATGAACCTATAAACAAACTTATAATCGTATGAAGTAAAATGGTGACAACGTGAATTAAGAATTGATGATGTGCTAATTACGTCTGTAATTGTTTAAGCGTTGATGTGTTTGTACGAATGTTGTCTTGCTGTTATGGTGATGTTATGAAGATGCTAAAGTCATCAAATGTTAATATGATGATGTCCATGAGGTTTAAAAACGTTATCACTAAAGCCATAAACTAAGATTGGCTTAAAAGACATCTATGAAATCACATCTTGAATGAACTGCATATTTTATGCCAACAAATTGGCTAACACTACTTTGTCAAAAAGGATGCATGCAAATGGCTATGAGTTTATGTAAATGATTGAAAGATTGGCTAATGGCTCATACATATTTAGTTTAAATATGAACATACGTAAAATTGGCTTATGCCAACAAAAATGGTTATGTAGTTTAATATCCAAATTGTAACAACCTGAAAATGGCTATGCTAAGTAATGCTTAAACGTACATAGAATGCCTGGATTAGACCGGGTTCACACGTCTTGTTGCGCGTAGAACCAGACCTCAGAACCTATGCACTAGCCAAGACAACCAACTTGGTGAGTTAGTTGAGCTACGCAAGGTGAGAACCAACCATGTAGGGCACACGAATTGAAGAGATTCACCTGGATGAGTTTTACCGGACTTAAAAGGGGTAATCTTAGGTTTGGAGGGTCTAGGGGTAAAATGGTCTTTTCCAAACTAGGGGTAGTATTGTAATTATAGTAAGTAATTAATTAACTAATTAATTAATTTAATTAGAGGAACAGTTTGGGTCGGGTCGACCCGAAATGACCCGTTTCGCGAGGGAGGCTTTACCCGGGTTCGAGCCTTGGTGGAAGCGATGTTTAGGTGGATTTAATTGATGTTTATTACCTGATTTTGTAGGGGATTGGTGGTCATTTCACGTAGCCTTTGAAAAAAATCAGATTTTTAAACAATTAAGAGAAGTCCTAATTTGACTAAGTCTCCACCTAATCTCCTAATCCTAAGCTAGCACTAACTCACGTCTCTCTCTACTCTCACCTCACTTGCATGATTATTCTCTAGTATAAGAAAAGAACAAAACAAAAAAACAAAGAGTTCATCCACACTCAAGAACTTGAACGCTCAAATTCAAAAGAAAAATAAGCTTCAAAATGAAAAAAAGCAAAGACCAAATTCTCGACGGATTGTGCTTGTGATTTCGGCGGTGAGACGTTGGCTTAGTGGGGGTGGGGGGGTGGGGGTTTGACAGAACGTAGGAACATCTTTGAACGACTTCAGGTATGGATTTTCTTCCCTCTTGGTCCCTTTCCCAAGAGACCCCTAAGGTTCAGTCTATTCACAATCGAAAACTAAGGTTGTCCCTGTTGCATGCCCCTGTCATTAGATCCTTTGAATGATTTAAGTATGCATTGGTATGTCTTCTGGTAGATGATTTTTGGGATGGCTGTGATTACGTGTTTGAATGTGTATTCGGAATTATGTAGAAATGAAAGAGGTGTTCCAAAAATGTGAAGTTCGTTAACTTGTTTGTGCATGTGTATGCCGTGAATTAGCCACGGTTTGAAGCTTGATGACATGTTAAAATGTTATGAATTATGTGTGTGCAAATATGTTAAAAACGTGATGTTCATATGAGTTCAAAGTTGCTAAATTGAATGATAATTCTTGACTGAAAGTAACCTTGAAAATACCAAGATCTCCCTAAAAAACTACTCGAAATGTCTTAATGTTTAACGTGAAAGAGGTTGAGAAAATGGACTGCAAAAAGGTGAACAAATTTCTAGCTTTCTGGAAATTTGGTTCGGCCACTTACTTCAAAAATTTGAGTTTGAAAAAAAAAATTAAAATGCATGAGGTCATTGGGGATTGAACCCAAGACCTCACCATATACAAGTTATATAAAAATTCAATAATAAAAATGAGGTAAGGGGGATTCGAAATGGAATAAGGCTCAAGTGAAGAGTTAGGAGAAAAATGAAATGAGGCATGTGGGGTTCGAACCCATAACCTCTCGGTCAAACAAGAGAATAGGAGAAATAATTAAAAGAAAATAAAATGAGGTATGTGGGAATCGAACCCACAACCTCTTAGCCGATGAAAAGAATTAAGGAGAAAAATAAAGTGGGGTTGTGGGGGGTCGATCCCACACTCTCTCGTCAACACGAAAAGAGTTTAAGGAAAAAGGAAAATAAATAAACGTAGGTGTGGGGGTTCGATCTCGGATCTCCTAAGCGTAAACGTCTAAGGGGAATTGGGGAAAAAGGAAAAAAAAAGAAAGTGTATGTGAGGGGATTCGAAATCAGGTCCCCTAGCCGACAATAAGAAATCAGGAAAAAAAACGTAAGTGTTGTCCAAGGGATTCGAAATCGGGTTCCCTTGCCCAATTCCGCATTGACACATAAGTCATACGTGAATAAATTATAATATGAATGTTGCCTTTAAGGATCGAAACTGAGATCTTGGCATTCTTACAAGATGTATAAGTCTTGTACCACATAACATTGGGTAAGTATGAATCACTTAGACGAATTACAAATGAAGCCTCATGGCTTGTATGTATGGATCCATAAGTTCAGCATACGTTTAAAAGTAAGTGAACCTAAGATGTTATGTAATGAACGATGAGACCCCAGAAGGGTTAAGTAAGAGTGTGAAACACACTAAAAGGCCAAGTGAAATGGCATTTGATGAAATGAACATTCACGTAAAAAGGGGTGAGTAATTATAAAGGGCAAACGTGCTAAGATGAATGAATGTGGTGACAACATAATAAGAGGCTAATGTGAAATATGAGAGCAATCTCAAATGAGCCTAAGTAAATGTTACCAAAACGTACTCACCTATGAGAGTGTAAAGTTAATGAAGAGACCAGTCTCTATGAACACTCTAATAAAAGTATTAAAGTTAATATATACTTAATACTAATGATGAGATGAGAAATCATCTAATGAGATATGATGTCCTCATGCTAGAAGCCAACTTCTATGATGTATGAGATGAATGTAATGGAACTTTATACTGAGCACCGATAGGTTAGCTATGAGTGGCGATTCCTTCTTTCGGGAAGGCAGAGGTTTGTGTAATTCTCATGAGATGAGACTGTCCGTCCAGACGGGTATGGGTCTCCTTATATCTCCTAGTCTTTGAACCTATGCAGCCAACATAGGGATCTAGCAGGGTTCAATTCCCTATATACGCTAGCATGTTTTGGTTTCACTTTGGCCGGGGATTCCACCTCTTTTTGGTGTGGGGTAGACACAGGATTTCATGGAGCTCACATGATCTATGTTGGTTAAAGTTAAAGTTCCCAAAGAAAGAATAAGGCCAGCCTCATATAATGCACACAATGAAATGAACGATACCAAAGGTGTTTGGGTAGGATACTCAAGAGGTGAACTAGACTTATGTAATGACACTAGGTCATTCTTAGTCATTGCACAGTGAACCCAATGAGAGTCTTAAACTACATCCTAGGTATAGCTGGTGTTCACACTAGCTTATGAATGAAATGAAATGAAGTACGTATGAATGAATGAAGCAGACTCTGTGTTTGCTAAAGAAGGCTCCCTAGTTGAGGGCCTATATGTTGAGCCCTCATTTTGGGAAGTCCTAATGTTAAGTCCATGATTCCAGGGTCTCATGGCATATGAACGAATTAAATGAAATATGATTTGTGCTATATGCAATATGTTATGTACTATATGCAATATGTTATGTACTGTGTGCAATATGATACGTATGATGATGCATGTTACTCTCATGGCATGACTTTCCTAATCCGATTTTGTCAAGTCCATTGACTTGACTTTCCATAACTCATATCGTTAGGAGAGAGCTATTCTAAATCATGCATGTCTGCGGTGTGTGATTGAATATACCCATACTTAGTACAAGTGTGTACTAATTCCATACATTTATCTACTTTTAGGTGCAGGTGCAGCTGGACGTTAGAGCTTATGAGTCGACGCAGAAGTTATCCGGACGTGGAGCTTTCGAGGATGCTTACTGATTTGTTCTAGCGTAGACGTAGGCATGAGCTAGTGGAGTATGTTCCACTAGCGTTTCTTTCGTATTTACTTTCAGACGTTCTATTGTGCCATTTTGGCAACTCTATATTTATGACTATATCTTTCATTTGATTATCTTGATTTAGATGGTTGTTGTGAACGCTTATGAGTTTACATAGATAGTATTATGAGAGATCAATGTTTTCCAATATAAAGTTAAGTAAACAAAAGTTCAAATTTTCCGCTAAAATTAACCTAGATGAAGTAACGACGACGTTTGTAGGCTTGTCTGCGACCTCTGAAAGGTCAACGATGCCGGTCTTTTCTGGGGTCTAGATTCCGGCCGTGACAAAGTTGGTATCAGAGCATTAGGTTAAATTCCAAGGATAATAAGTTCACATCAACCACATCGAGTAGTTTTTAAGTTATGGTAGTGAAGTGCACCACTATCATGAATTAGAGACTGCATGATGCGTAGGAAAATTTCCCTTCTTCTGATCTTATCGTGCTTTCCTTAATGTCTGATTTCTTGGTGTTATGAGCATATCTAACATCAATTCTTACTTTTTTAGAAAAATGAACACAAAGGAGAACGCAGGTCGGGGAAGAGTAGGAGCAGCTGCTGGGGACAACCAAGTTCCACCCCAGGCTCCAGCTGCAGGAGTGGCCATGCAGGTTAACCCAGCTGGGTTGATTGATGCTGAGGTGCGGACAGCTTTGGCACAGATGGCTCAAGCCATCATTGTCCAGGCTCAGGCTATGACAACCCAGGCCAACAGACAGGAGGTTCAGCGGGAGAACCCACCAGCCCACAACATGGAGAACAGGTTGCGAGATTTTATGAGGATGAATCCTCCAATCTTTACAGGATCTAAGACTGCAGAGGACCCTCAGGAGTTCGTGGAGAAGGTCTAAAAGATTTTGGTGGCGATGGGGGCCACGGAGATTGAGAAAGCTAAGTTGGCATCGTAACAGTTGAAGGATGTTGCAAAGGCTTGGTGCAAGATGTGGCATGATAGCAGGGCGTTGGGCGGAGGTTCGATCACATGGGAGCTGTTTAAGATAGCTTTTCTTGAGAGGTTCTTCCCCAGATATATGAGAGAGGCTAAGGTTGAGGAGTTCATCAACCTTAAGCAGGGCTCGATAACTATCAGGGAGTATTCCCTGAAATTCATTAAATTGTCCAGGTATGACACTTCTCTTGTGTCAAACAGCAGGGATGAGATGAGCAGGTTCCTTACAGGGATCTCAGAGAAATTGGAGGAGGAGTGTCAGGCTGCGATGCTCCATGATAGCATGGACTTGTCCAGGCTTATGGTACATGTCTAGCAGGTTGAGGAAAGCCAGAAGAAAAGGAGAGTCCGTGAGGTCAGGAGGCCTAACCCTTCTGACCAGGCAGGTTCCAGCAGAGGTGGTGGCAGGAACACTTTTGGAGTTCGTGATCAGCCCAGATTTAAGAAGGGGCATCAGAGTTCAGGGAACTCTAACTCTCAGAGGAGTGCAGCACCTAGAGGAGGCAGACCTGAACCAAAGAAGGTCAATGGAGGTGATGTGCAGCGTCCCAGAAAGGGATGTGGCAAGTGTGGCCGTATTCATAGTGGAGAGTGCAGACTAGGCACAAATACCTTCTTCGGTTATGGAAGGAGCGGACACGTGGTCAGGGACTGCCCATAGAATAGGGGTCAGATTGTAGGTAATGCTCAGCTTAGGCCTAATCCTCAGAATGCTACTGCAGCCGAGCCTCCTAAGAGGAATAGATTCTATGCCTTGAAGGGCAGGGAGGAGCAGGAGAAGTCTGCTGATGTGGTCACAGGTATGCTGCAAGTTTTCTCAACCTCTGTTTATGCTTTACTTGATCCAGGGTCTACGCTTTCTTTTGTGACTCCCTTGCTTGCTCTTACTTTTGAAGCATTACCTGAGGTTTTGAATGATCCTATTATGGTTAGTACTCTCTTAGGAGAAAATGTGAGAGCTGATAGGGTTCATAAAGACTGCCCAATAGTAGTATGTGGTAAGACTATGTGTGTAGACCGTGTTGATTTACCCATGAATGACTTCGATATTATACTTGTTATGGACTGGCTCCATAAATGTTATGCCTTCATGGATTGTCGTAGTAGGGTTAAGAGATTCCATTTCCCTAATGAAGTAGAGCTGGTCTGGGAGGGGTACAATTCGAGTCGTTCAAGTCCCTTGATTTCGAAGCTAAAAGCTAATAAAATGATGTTCAAGGTATTGTTATGCCATATTGTGAGTGTCAATGATCTAGGTCATGACATTCCTTCCATAGACTCTGTGCCTGTAGTGAATGAGTTCCAAGATGTTTTTCCCGATGATTTGCCTGGAGTCCCTTCCCCTCGAGAGATTGATTTTGGTATCAACCTAGATCCCGATACCAAACCGATTTCAATTCCTCCCTACAGAATGGCTCCAGCTGAACTAAAAGAGTTGAAGCTGCAGTTAAAAGATATCACCGATAAGGGCTTCATCCAGCCGAGCATATCCCCTTGGGGCGCTACAGTGCTGTTTGTGAAAAAGAAGGATGGAACCCTTAGAATGTGTATTGATTATCGGCAGCTCAACAAAGTCACTATAAAGAACAAGTATCCACTTCCCAGAATATATGACTTATTCGATCAGCTCCAAGGGTCTAGTTTCTTCTCAAAGATTGATCTTCGTTCTGGGTATCATCAGCTTAGGGTTAGGGATGAAGATATCCCAAAAACAGCCTTTCGTACCCGTTATGGTCATTATGAGTTCCTAGTCATGTCATTTGGTCTCACTAATGCACCAGCTGCATTTATGGACCTCATGAACCGAGTCTTCCGTGAATACCTTGATTCTTTCGTCATAGTATTCATTGATGACATCCTCATCTACTCTAAGACCAAGGAAGAGCATGAACAACATTTGAGACTAACCTTGCAGGTACTTAGACAACATCAGTTGTATGCCAAATTTAGAAAGTGTGAATTCTGGCTTAGATCAGTGACCTTCCTGGGTCATGTTGTGTCCAATCAGGGTGTGGAGGTGGACCCTAGGAAGGCTGAGGCTGTTAAGAACTGGCCAAGACCTCTTACTCCCACCGATATCCATAGCTTTCTAGGATTGACTCGTTACTACTGCAGATTCGTGGAGGGTTTTTCTTCCATTGTTGCCCCACTGAAAACTTTAACTAAGAAGAAAGCCAAGTTCGAATGGACGGAGAGTTGTGACAAGAGTTTCCAGGAGCTCAAGGACAGACTCACTTCAGCCCTAGTGCTTACGTTACCTAAATATGGTGAGAATTACACTGTTTATTGTGACGCATCTAGGTTGGTTTGGGTTGTGTTCTTATGCAGGGTGGTAAGGTAATAGCCTATGCATCCAGACAGCTCAAGGTTCATGAGAAGAATTATCCCACTCATGACCTGGAGTTGGAAGTTGTGGTGTTTGCATTGAAGCTGTGGTGGCATTACTTGTACGGAGTGCACGTGGATGTGTTCACAAACCACAAGAGTCTCTAGTATGTGTTCACACAGAGGGAGTTGAATCTACGTCAGCCGAGATGGTTGGAGCTATTGAAGGACTATGATATGAGTGTCCACTACCATCCAGGGAAAGTAAATATTGTAGATGATGCTTTGAGCAGGTTGAGCAAGGGGAGTACAGCCCACGTTGATGATGGGAAGGAGTTGGTGAAGGATGTACACAGACTGGCCAGACTGGGTGTGCGGTTGATGGCTTCTACTAGCGGGGGTCATCCTAGTTATGAATCATCCTTGGTAGTTGAAGTCAAGAAGGGTCAGCATCTTGATCCTGTTTTGATGGAGTTGAAGGACTCAGTGCTGATGAAGATGAATGAGTCCTTTGCTTTGGGAGGTGAATCATACTTAGGTACCAGGACAGGCTGTGTGTACCAGATGTGGATGATTTGCGGACCAAGATTGTTGCAGAGTCCCATGGTTCCAGGTATTCGATACATCCAGGTTCCACCAAGACGTATCATGACCTTAAGCAGATCTATTTGTGGGATGGCATGAAGAAGGACATTGCTGAGTATGTGGACAAGTGTCCTAATTGTCAAAAGGTTAAGGCGGAGCACCTTAAGCCTGGTGGTCTCACTCAGATGATTGAGGTTCCTACTTGGAAGTGGGAGGAAATTAACATGGACTTCGTGGTTGGTCTTCCGAGGACTAGGAGACAGCATGACTCCATATGGGTTATTGTGGACACGATGACTAAGTCTGCCCACTTTATCCCTGTGAAGTCTACTTACAGGGCCGAGGATTATGCAAGACTCTACATTGATGAGATTGTGAGGTGGCATGGGATTCCTTTGTCTATCATTTCAGATAGAGGAGCTCAGTTCACTTTGCATTTCTGGAGATCCTTCGAGAAGAGCTTAGGCACGCAGGTAAAGCTCAGTACTGCCTTCCATCCTCAGATAGATGGATAGGCAGAGCGTACTATTCATACATTGGAGGACATGTTGAGGGCGTGTGTGATCGACTTCAGAGATAGTTGGGACGACCATCTGCCCTTGATAGAGTTCTTATATAATAACAGCTATCACTCCAGTATTGGGATGGCACCGTTTGAGGCATTGTATGGTAGGAGGTGTAGGTCTCCATTTGGGTGGTTCGAGGTTGGAGAGTCATCCATTTTGGGTCCAGAGATCATTCATGAGGCCTTAGAGAAGGTCAGAGTGATTAAGGACAGGTTGGCTACTACTTACACTCGGCAGAAGTCTTATGCAGATAACAGGAAGCTGCCCTTAGAGTTTGATGTTGGTGACCAAGTATACTTGAAGATATCACCCATGAAGGGGGTGATGAGGTTTGGCAGGAAGGGGAAGTTGAGTCCGAGGTACGTCGGGCCATACGAGATTCTACAGCGAGTGGGTGAGGTGGCCTATAAGTTGGCATTGCCTGCGGAGCTAGCTTCTGTTCATCCAGTCTTTCATGTCTCTATGTTAAAGAAGTGCCTTGGTGATCCAGCATCGATTCTGCCTGTTGAAGGTTTGGGGGTTGATGAAGACTTGTCCTATGAAGAGGTTCCTGTTGATATTTTAGACCGGCAGGTGAAGCGGCTGAGAAACAAGAAGGTTGCCACAGTAAAGGTATTGTGGAGGAACCATCTTGTTGAGGGTGCTACGTGGGAGGCCGAGTCCGATATGAGATCCCTCTATCCTCATCTTTTTAGCTCTTGAGGTTAGACTCCTTACTCTTAAGTCTAAGTTTCCTTGTCTCCTCTATTCTTTGTTGATATTGCTTGACTGTGGCATTGTACGAGATAATTAGAAGTGTCATTAGGGGACGAATGTTCCTAAGGGGGGGGGATAATGTAACAACCTGAAAATGACTATGCTAAGTAATGCTTAAACGTACCTAAAATGCCTGGATTAGACCGGGTTCACACGGCTTGTTGCGCGTAGAACCAGACCTCAGAACATATGCACTAGCCAAGCCAACCAACTTGGTGAGTTAGTTGAGCTATTCAAGGTGAGAACCAACCATGTAGGGCACCCGAATTGAAGAGATTCACCCGGATGAGTTTTACCGGACTTAAAAGGGGTAATCTTAGGTTTGGAGGGTCCAGGGGTAAAATGGTCTTTTCCAAGCTAGGGGTAGTATTGTAATTACCCTAAGTAATTAATTAATTAATTAATTAATTAGAGGAACAGTTTGGGTCGGGCCGACCCGGAATGACCCGTTTTGCGAGGGAGGCTTCACCCGAGTTCGAGCCTTGGTGGAAGCGATGTTTAGGTGGATTTAATTGATGTTTATTACCTGATTTTGTAGGGGATTGGTGGTCATTTCACGTAGCCTTTGAAAAAAATCAGATTTTTAAACAATTAAGAGAAGTCCTAATTTGATTAAGTCTCCACCTAATCTCCTAATCCTAAGCTAGCACTAACTCACGTCTCTCTCTACTCTCACCTCACTTGCACGATTATTCTCCAGTATAAGAAAAAAACAGAACAAAAAAACAAAGAGTTCATCCACACTCAAAAACTTGAACGCTCAAACTCAAAAGCAAAATAAGCTTCAAAACAAAAAAAAGTAAAGACCAAACTCTCGACGGATTGTGCTTGTGATTTCGGTGGTGAGACGTCGGCTTAGTGTGTGTGTGGGGGGGGGGGTTTGGAAGCACGTAGGAACATCTTTGAACGACTTCATTTATGGATTTTCTTCCCTATTGGTCCCTTTCCCAAGAGACCCCTAAGGTTCAGTCTATTCACAATCGAAAACTAAGGTTTTCCCCGTTGCATGTCCCTGCCATTAGATCCTTTGAAAGATTCAAGTATGCGTTGGTATATCTTCTGGTAGATGATTTTAGGTCTGGTTGTGATGACGTGTTTGAATGTGTATTCGGAATTATGTAGAAATGAAATAGGTGTTCCGAAAATGTGAAGTTCGTTAACTTGTTTGTGCATGTGTATGTCGTGAATTAGCCACGGTTTGAAGCCTGATGTTGACATGTTAAAATGTTATGAATTATGTGTGTGCGAATATGTTAAAAACGTGATGTTCATATGAGTTCAAAGTTGCTGAATTGAATGATAATTGTTGACTCAAAGTAACATTGAAAATGCCCCTAAAGATCTCCCTAAAAAGCTACTCGAAATGTCTTAATGTTTAACGTGAAAGAGGTTGAGAAAATGGACTGCAAAAAGGTGAAAAAATTTCCAACATTCTGGAAATTTGGTTCGGCCACTTACTGTAAAAAAATTGAGTTTTACAAAAAAAATGCATGAGGTCATTGGGGATTGAATCCAAGACCTCACCATTACAAGTTATATAAAAATTTAATAACAAATATGAGGTAAGGGGGATTTGAAATGGAATAAGGCTCAAGTGAAGAGTTAGGAGAAAAATGAAATGAGGCGTGTGGGGTTCGAACCCACAACCTCTCGGTCAAACAAGAGAATAGGAGAAACAATTAAAAGAAAATAAAATGAGGTATGTGGGAATCGAACCCACAACCTCTTGGCCGAATGAAAAGAATTAAGGAGAAAAATAAAGTGGGGCTGTGGGGGTTCAATCCCACACTCTCTCGTAAACACGAAAAGAGTTTAAGGAAAAAGGAAAATAAATAAACGTAGGTGTGGGGGTTTGATCTCGGATCTCCTAAGACTAGACGTCTAACGGGAATTGGGGGAAAAGGAAACAAAAGAAAGTGTAGGTAAGGGGATTCAAAATTGGGTCCCCTAGCCGAGAATTAAAATCATAAAAAGAAAAAAAAAACGTAAGTGTTGTCCAAGGGATTCGAAATCGGGTTCCCTTGCCCAATTCCACATTGACACATAAGTCATACGTGAATAAATGATCAAATGAATGTTGCCTTTAAGGATCGAAACTGAGATCTTGGCATACTTACAAGATGCATAAGTCTTGTACCACATAACCTTGGGTAAGTATGAATCACTTAGACGAATTACGAATGAAGCCTCATGGCTTGTATGTATGAATCCATAAGTTCAGCATACGTTTAAAAGTAAGTGAACCTAAGATGTTATGTAATGAACGATGTGACCCCAGAAGGATTAAGTAAGAGTGTGAAACACACTAAAAGGCCAAGTGCAATGGCATATGATGAAATGAACATTCACGTAAAAAGGGGTGAGTAATTATGAAAGGCAAATGTGCTAAGACTAATGAATGTGGTGACAACATGATAAGAGGCTAATGTGAAATGTGAGAGCAATCTCAAATGAGCCTAAGTAAATGTTATCAAAACGTACTCACCTATGAGAGTGTAAAGTTAATGAAGAGACCAGTCTCTATGAACACTCTAATAAAAGTATTAAAGTTGATATATACTTAATACTAATGATGAGATGAGAAATCATCTAATGAGATGAATGTAATGGAACTTTATACTGAGCACCAATAGGCTAGCTATGAGTGGTGATTCCTTTTTTCGGGAAGGCAGAGGTTCGTGTAATTCTCATGAGATGAGATTGTCCGTCCAGACGGGTATGGGTCTCCTTATATCTCCTAGTCGTTGAACCTATGCAGCCAACATAGGGATCTAGCAGGGTTCAATTCCCTATATACGCTAGCATGTTTTGGTTTCACTTTGGCCGGTGATTCCACCTCTTTTCGATGTGGGGTAGACACACGATTTCATGGAGCTCACATGATCTACGTCGGTTAAATTTAAAGTTCCCAAAGAAAGAATGAGACCAGCCTCATGTAATGCACACAATGAAATGAACGATACCAAAGGTGTTTGGGTAGGATAATCAAGAGGTGAACTAGACTTATGTAATGACACTAGGTCATTCTTAGTCATTGCACAGTGAACCCAATGAGAGTCTTAAACTACATCCTAGGTATAGATGATGTTCACACTAGCCTATGAATGAAATGAAATGAAGTACGTATAAATGAATGAAGCAGACTCTGTGTTTGATAAAGAAGGCTCCTTAGTTGAGGTCCCATATGTTGAGTCCTCATTTTGGGAAGTCCTAATGTTAAGTCCATGATTCCAGGGTCTCAATGCATATGAACGAATGAAAAGAAATATGATTTGTGCTATATGCAATATGTTATGTGCTATATGCAATATGTTATGTGCTGTGTGCAATATGATACGTATGATGATTCATTATCTCTCATAGCATGACTTTCCTAATCCGATTTTTGCAAGTCCACTGACTTGACTTTTCATAACTCATATCGTTAGGAGAGAGTTATTCTAAATCATGCATGTCTATGGTGTGTGCTTGCATATACCCATACTTAGTACAAGTGTGTACTAATTCCATACATTTATTTACTTTTAGGTGCAGGTGCATCTAGACGTTAGTGCTTATGAGTCGACGCAAAAGTTATCCGGACGTGGAGCTTTCATCCGGATTTGGTAGGCCCTCGTGCTTTCAAGGATGCTTACTGATTTATTCTAGCGTAGACGTAGGCATGAGCTAGTGGAGTATATTCCACTAGCGTTTCTTTCGTATTTACTTTCAGACGTTGTATTAGTGCCATTTTGGCTCTATATTTATGACTATATCTTTCATTTGATTATCTTGATTTAGATGGTTGTTGTGAACGCTTATGAGTTTACGTAGATAGTATTATGCGAGATCAATGTTTTCCAATATAAAGTTAAGTAAACAAAAGTTCAAAATTTTCCGCTAAAATTAACCTAAATGAAGTAACGACGACGTATGTAGGTTTGTCTGCGACCTCTGAGAGGTCAACGATGCCGGTATCGTCTGGGGTCTAGATTCCGGTCGTGACACAAATGTTGAGGCCAACACTAATCATATGCCAATCTTGTGTAGTTAGAGTATCAAATGATATTATAAGCACTTCTAAAGTAATTCAATGAATCCATAACCAAGGGCATGTCATTCATTGGGACAACTCCCAACATGCTCTAAAATAATGAACTATGAACATATGTAACTCATTGAAAGAAGTTCTCATCGTCCATACATGATGAAATGAATCTACTACACTAAAGTAAAGAAGTAACGTGAGTTATAACATAATTAAAGGGGTCTAAACTATATAAGTGACCAGAATGGGGTGTTAAAGGAAGTGAGACAAGTCTTACTTACACCTAAGCTACTATGTTACAAGAATACTCACGAATGAAGGTGTTAGAATGTGTGAGACTAGTCTCATTAACACCTAAGGATGATATGTAAGGACAATTCACATTTCATAAATATAAAGTAAGGATGATATGTAAGGACAATTCACAATTCATCAATGTAAAGTAAGGATGACAAGTCATCAAAAGAGTAAGTAAATCTCAATCTAGAAGTAAGCTTCCATAATGCTTGAGTCAACTCTAAAAGATAAAGAAGATAATGAATGTGAGCACAGCACCGATAGACTAGTTATGAGCATGTGCTTGCACATGTGAGTCTCATGAGACGAGGCTACCACCGAGGTGGATAAGTAGTCTCATTAAGTCCCTAGTCTTCGAACTATGTCTAGCCAACATAGGAACTAGATAGTGGTTTCCACCTAAGCGAGCTAGGTATGTTCAGTTTCACTTTGGCCAGTGATTCCACCTATTTTCGATGTGGGGAAGACACCGGATTTCATGTTTAGCTCACATGATGTATGTCGGTTAATGCTCACGATATGTTCTTGGTTCACTATAGCCGTGAGCCACTCCTTTTCAGTGTGGAGTGAACACTTGAGATGGATTCGCCATAGCTGGGAATCACCCCTTTTCGGTGTGGGGCAGACACTGGATTTCATGAGTAGATCACATGATCTAGATTCATTTTAACCGGTGAATCACCTCTTTTCGGTGTGGGGAAGACACTAGATTTCATGTTAGCTTGCATGATCTTATTCCTAATGATGTCTCTACGAAAGTTAAGAAAGGATGATGATGATGGAACGTATGTTCAAAGTGAGCCATGAAGAAGAGCTTAAGAATGTCAATTGTCAATATCACACTCATGAAGTTTCAGCAAATAATGGGCAAAGCCAAATAAGATTGGGTTATAATGACTTCTTATATGATGCTAATAAAGGGAAGTAGAAACATAATGTTAACTAAATACCTCATAACTTCCCTAACATGAAAGTAATGAAATATGTGGCATAGCCAATAGAGACTGGCTTATGAGATGTTAGTGAATATATAAATTAATGAATGACTCATTCTAAGATAGTGAAATCATTCCTTAGTCCTTGGATTACTTACATCGATTCATTGTGGGTATGGGACTACAATGAATCATTGCACTTGTAAGTAGAACATAGGACCAAAGGAATTATTGAACTACACGACAAGAAGAAGAAAAAAGACTGAAAATAAACTAAGTCCCCAAAAAGGAGCTCTCGGGTTTGGCATGATCAAAATCTCAAAACTTCGCCCGAGTTGTTCTAAAATTATGTTGATGATACTAATGTATTGTAATCATATAGAAAATGAGGTGTGTGCTTTGAATGAATTAAAATACATCATATTCATACCACAATTCACAACTAACGAATTAGGAAAGTCTAGTGATGTCACTTTCCAGAAATGTCATGTTGTTTATGAAGAGCTTCCCTTGATCATGCATAGCTTTATGTGTATGTGTGCATACACCCATACTTAATACAAGTGGTTTACTAACCCTATACAATTTACTATTTTTATAGGTGCAGGTCAGAGGACAGATTGACGACACTTGCAGCGGTTTGGACTTCAGCGTTTCTCCAGACCATTTCGTAGGTCCTCTTGATTTCGAGGATGCTACAGCTTAGTCTAGCGTTAGATATAGACATAGCTAGTGGATGTTGTCCCTAGCGTTTCCTTCACAGTTTATTTCGAAGATTTTTGTAATAAGGCCATTTTTGGTAAACGTATTTATGATATATTCAAATTCTGTTTCGAATTGATTCTTATGATAGATGGTTTTTTCTTTACTTTGAGCTTAGTATATAATGAATCTATGTAACAACTATATGAAGTATATGTATACTTCATACGTTTAAAAAGTTATAAATTTTCCACAAATTTAACTATATGAATGTGATGAATGCAAGAAGAGGCTTGTTTGCGACCTTTGAGAGGTCAACGACGCCGGTTGCGATTCGGATTCCAAAATCCGGATCGTGACAGCATCATTTAACACTTAAGGAAGAATTTCCATAATTTTATCTTAAAAGACTTTAAGTGAGCACATCAAACCTTACCGTGAACTGACTTAAATATACAATTTCACATAAGTACTCTCCTCCAATAGGACTCTTAGGTCACGCTAGGTGCAATGTGAGAGTAGCATCCCATACTATCATTCCCACTAGCGCTCCTAATGGATTCCCAAGGATTTGATCACGTTACAACAAGTTGACCAAAAAGATGCATTTACAGTGAACTATTTCACTGACATTACAGAAAATCATCTTAAGTCATTATAGTAGATTTAAAAGCATTACATTAAACTAAAGAGTCCAACAATGGTGAACTTCCAAAGTATTACAAATGAGGAGATGAGTCCCTTTTCCGTAGGAGTTTACCTACCTAAGGATAATCCCAAGATTCTCTAAGTTAAGACATGAAGGAAACGTCTAAACACTTCCTTCAATGCACACCCAATCCTCAAGACTACCCTGTTCGGCTTACTCGCCTCGGGAGAATGAATCATCACTCAAAGACAATACCTTAGAAGAAAACCAAAAAAAACACCAAAGGCTTCCCTTTAGGAATGCCTACTTAGTGCAATAAGTAGGATGGCGTCCCATACCACCATCTACCCTAAGTAGTACATTCTTTTAGAAGGTTTGGCACCAAGTCTTCCCTTTCGGAAGGTCCTACTTAGTGCAATGGATAGGTAGCGTCCCATACCACCACCTACCCTAAGTAGCACGTTCTTTTAGAAGACTTAGTTCAAGCAAATCACATAGGTATTACATTAATTAGACAACTTATCATTTTCATTACTTTTGTGGGGGGTTGGCTTAACCGACAAAGACCATGAGAGCTAGGCATGGAATCTCGACATTAACCCCTATCGAATGAGGGATCCTCACTTGCCTAGAGTAAGGTCATACTCTTTAGCTTTTACATGGCTTTTCCAATAGTTATACCTATGCGGGCACATAGTTAAGGGATAGGGACATTACTACTAAGTAACTCATTCTCTACTAACGAGGAGTACTCATCTCAAGAAGTATAAGGGAATACGACATCCCAACTCACGAAGTGTATTCCACCTCTTCTTCCTATCCTCTCGGTGCTAGGCATAACTCCCCACAGATTCTCACATTATAGACTATAGGTTAAGGATAAATAGCTAATGCCACATCTCAACTCACGAAGTACATTCATCCTCCGACCTATCTAGGAAAGCTCATTAGGAATAGTGAGGTTACTACTAGACACTTCATCTCAACTCACGAAGAGTGTCCACCCCAAGACTCCCCTTCTTACTAAACTTAGATTCATTCATTCACTTAAAGTGTGTGTGTACATGTGAGCACACCTTGCATATAGACATCATTTCATACACATTACTTCTAAACATGCTTTAGACTTCCATTTATCAACTTACACACTTTACATACTTCACATAGTCACATTCTCCAATTAGACCAAAATCTAGGTCAAACATACAATTTAAGCTTCACAATCACAAAACAAGACCCATTTACCATTTCTATTCATTCTACCATTTAGATCTTCAAGATTACATTATCAATATATATTAAACATATCCAAATCATCACATAAGCACCGCCACCAAAAAGGTGGACCATACCACTCAAGATCAATTTATAATAAGAAACAATACAATAAGCAACATCCTCATTTTACCAAGACATACAACCTATAAGCATTTCATCATTTATTCATCATAATAAGGCCGTTAGGGCAGTAGCTAAACCAACATTACCACCCAATAAAACCAAAGTTCATTTCATACATAAATATGCTCATTTGACCCATTTCATAAACCACAATTTGAAAGGAAACTTTAATATGATTTCATCAAGGCTTTAGAATTAGAATCATCAACTAACATTAATAATATCATTAATTAACTTTTAGAGCCATTTTCATGCAAGACCCATATTGGGTTGAAGATAATAGAAGTTAGGGTTTAAAACCCCTTTTTGAAATTCATTGGAAATGTCTTCTTGAATGAAAGGGTATTCAAGAATGTATACCATACCTCAATAAGCAAGACAAACTCAAGAGTTTTTTATGAAGAGACACGTCCAACCAGCCCCTCCTAGCTTCCTTGACCTCTAACTAATATGGAGTCTTGAGAGAGTTTGTCTTTAGAGAGAAAGAGTTGATTTTGAAATGAGGGTCTTGTCTAGGTCTAGGGCTTAAAACTAACTTATATAACTTTAAAACACTAAAAATATTGACCTAGGGTTATAAAAGACTTGGGGTGAATTTACACAAAACACCCCAAGTAGGCAGCAAGCTCCAGCAGCTTTTTGAAGGAGCCAATCGACGACCCAAGCTACTGGGCGTCGATGGGTCAACGGCCGTCCTGCTGGGCGTCGATGGCTTCAGAGACTGCACCATGGGGGGTTCTAGACTTCCCACTAAGTATGTGACTACGCCCCCCAGTCGACGGGGAGTCGATGGGCCTACGCCCAGTAGACTGCCTCTTCGATGGAGCAGTGCTCTTTGCAGTTTGGTGCTAAGTCTTGGGCCCTTCATCTAGGGCCCCTTCTGGGTCCTAGGTGGGGTCGTGCCCGAACATTAAACCCCTAAAATAATTAGTCTAAGTCTTAGGAACATCTCATGCAAGTTTCAATCAAAATGAACGCATAAAACTCACTCAAACACCTCAAGACACACAAGTACATTCTAGGGCACACCTTCCGAACGTCACGGACGTTTTTGGTCGATTGACCTCCAAACTCAATCAAACTTCACACACACCTTAGGAATACTAAACTAACTCATTTTAACACAAAATGCACTCAAGAAACACTTACAAAGCTCTAGTTCACCTTAATTCATTTTAGGGCGTTACATTAGGCTCTATTTCACCTATGTCATTTTCGGGATCTTACATTCTCCACCACTTGGACAACATTCATCCTCGAATGACACTTGCCACTCTCCGAACACTTCCAAGAATAGAGAACCTACTATCAGCACATAACAAAACCATATAACACCTTATCAAGGAGAAAACATCAATTTCACATAGTTAAGAGATTCACAACAATACAAGAAACTAGAATATACTTCTATAACTCATTATGCTACAAAACTCACATGCTTCATTCCAAATAGTAAAAAGTCATTTTATATTCATTATTATACTCATAAACATCAGATATAAACACATTACAACAATTTTAGACCAAATAATCAATTATTCACATTTCTAAAATTTTTACAATGAGCAGTTCCAGTGCTACAGTGATTTTAGGCTAATTTTTCAAAAATCCATTTTTTAGGAAATTCATGATATAGACATGCTAATATGCAAGGTAACATCATATAAACATCTTTCACAACATGCTCATAAATCAATAAAATACACAATGCAAGAAGTTAATGAAATTCAATTTCAACTAAACTCCTAAACATCATCACATGCAACAACTAGCACATCTATCTAGCCATACTCCCCCACTTAGAAGGGACTCATATTACAACAAAAGAGATAAGACTTACTAATATCATCATCACTCTCATCTGTCTTCTCACCTCTAGTCCGGAGTGCATAAAAACGCCTCTTTGTTGGAGCATCATCCTTTGGAACACTAGGATCAACTTTCTTACCCTCTTTTCCTCTAGAAGCAATGTTAGGACAATCTCTCACTTTGTGTCCATCTTTTCCACATCCAAAGAAACTACCGGAACCCAATAGACACTCACCAAAATGTTGTTTACCACAAGTGGCACATGTAGGTTTGCCATCTTTGGAACTACCTCCTTTCTCAACCTTGAACTTAGCACTCCTAGATTCTTCTTGAGCTTTAGCCCACTTTTTGAACCTAGGTTGCACTTGATCACTAGCAACACTCCTTTTCAAATTCCTTGACATCCTCCTAAGTTTAGACTCTTCAATTGATTGTGCATACACCATGAGTCTAGCCAAAGTCATATCATCATGTAGCATAGTCGTACGGAATTCTTCCCTCACTAAGTCGGCTACACCCGTCACAAAGCGACTCATTTCATCCCTTGGATTAGACACTAGAGATGGTGCATACCTAGACAAAGTTGAGAACTTCAAAGAGTATTCCTCAACACTCATATTGCCTTGCTTGAGATTGATAAACTCCTCTAATTTTACTTCCCTCCTCTCACAGGGAAAGTACTTACCAAGAAAAGCTTCCTTAAATTCTTCCCACTCAATAGGATCCGACTCCACCGGCCTATTATCCTTCCATTGAGTGTACCAAATTTTAGACACAACTCTCAATTGATACAAAGCCAACTCTGCCTTCTCCCTAGATGTAACCCCCATAGAACTCAATACCTTGTACACACCATTAAGGAACTCTTGGGGATCCTCATCTACCTTAGAAATAAGAAATATTGGAGGATTCAACCTCACAAAGTCTCTCAACCTAGAGGTCATAGTTCTCTCCACCACATTCACCCTAGGCACCATATTCAAATTCACTTGAGTAGTTACGGCTCGGGCTAAAGCAAGCAAACCCTCTCTAATATCTTGATTAGTCAATTCCGGGGGAACCACCAGAACCTCATTACCTCCCCCCACATTAGGGGCATGACCACCTTGAGGAGGCACTTGAGCACCTTGGACACCTTGCCCATCTTGAAGAACTTGCTCAACTTGAAGAGGAGCTACCTCATTCACCCTTCCCTCTTCCAACCTTCTAGCGGCCATCCTTCTAGTATTCATCTCCTAGTAACACAAGGAAACACATTTAGAAGGATACTCATAACATTTACTCTACCGCACGACAAGGAGTAAAAAAGAAGGAAAACACTATCGTCCTATAGCCTCTCGCCCATATATATGTCGCGACTCACACCGATGGTCAAGACTCTACTAGACGTGACTTGATGAGACTTTTTAATTCCTAAGACTACTTTCATCAACCTATGCTCTGATAACAAGCTTTGTCATGGACCGAGACCACACCCTAGAAGTTAGGGCACAATCTCGGATTGTGACGCAGTGTACTCGACCTCTCGGAGGTCTCATACAAGCCTCTCATATCATTCATCGCATAAACATAATGAAAAGTAGTGCGGAATTAAAACTTTTCATAAAACAATATCATAGTCTTTAAAAACTATTTCATATAAAAGTAATAGGAATACTAAGTCTCAATCTCATCATCTTAAGACACAAGAGTACTTGATACACGGCCCATACGAAATAGAAAAACATAGGACTATTAAGTCTATTACAATACTTCAATACGAAACATAAAAGACATATATTCCCTCGAGTCAAGTGAGGACATACTTCAACTTCTCTTGAACGATCTTCTAAATCCAAGTCTTCTTCCCAAATCTCTTCACCTACCAAGAACTATATTGATAGATAAAAGCATGGAATTAGTACAACCACATGTACTAAGTATGGCTTATGCATAAAAATCATGAAAACGGACATTTATTAGAAATATGCATCTTTTCATTTAGAAATCATATTATAATCATAAGAACAACATTTAGCAACTTAGAATCACATAATAAAACATTTAACCAAAATCATAATTTTTGAACTCACTTTACAATGAACTCAATTCACTGTACAGTGAAGTACCTCACTGTTACAGTGAATTCTTCTAATTTCGTTTTAAACATCTTCTAGCATGTAGTCTTCTCACTAAAGCTATCCTAAGATTCACTTAAGTCACACAAAGAGAGACCGCCCATACACCCTCTCTATATATGCCTAAACGATCCTTAAGATTACTCATAATGAGACACATACACACCTACAATACACCAACACACAAGGCATACATAATATGACAATCTCCCCTACCAAGTCTATCAAAAGACCTACTTAAGTAATTCAAGAAGATAACGTCCATGATTGACCTCTTCAAGATTACCTAAATAGTCCTTAAGACTTCCTAAGTTTAGATCATGTCAAACATAACAAGCAACTTCCCTAACTAGAGTCATTCTCAAGACTTCCATAGATAAGACATGAAGAGATCATCCTTTATGCCCTCTTCACACTTTAACTAAGGAATCCTTATGTAACTTTAGATTAGGTACTTATTCACTTACATACTTTATATCATTAAGTCATTAGTTAATTAGTTCATTTAAGAGACATACATCACATAAAGGACATTCAAATAATAGTCTTGGACAAGACCTAGGGACTCTTACTAACATCTTCAAAGCCTATTGTGCAATGTCTAGATAGCGTCTCATACAACCACCTAAACCTCATAGAACTTCTCTAATGCTAATATGTATCCCATATGATTAGAATAGGCAGTAACCTACATAGACCATGGTAGCAAAACATGGAATCCGGAGTTCTATCCTACTCCGATGAGGTTGTTCTACTTGCCAATGGTAGAACTTAGACACATCCCATGTAGGCACATGGTTAAGGAAATATGAAGGGCATGCTTTGTAATCTAGTCTCATACTTTAACTAGAACTACATCCCTTACCATACTCACTTGGTGCTAGCCTTCGTTCTCATAGATTAAATCACACTAAGGTTCATACAAAAGGGTCCCATATCATGTTCATGACCCAATTACATTTACCCTACCAAAGCAAAGTCCACTAGGGCTATATCACTATGGCGACAAGAAGCTCATCATGACTTTGCTAAGCATTGATATGGTGTTGTTCCAGCCAATCAACCTTAAGTCCATCATTCATTACATGAAGGATACCATTATGGCTTTCGACTTCAAGTTTCATAACCTTACCACTTGGTTCAAGGTTTCACATAAGGGACCCTCTTATCATCATTCAAGGTTCACATATTCATATTCATATTCATACAAGCATCAAGAAGAGACACAAGTCTACCTAAACAAGACACCACATACTTCACTTTAGCACATATAACATACATTCTTTAGACACTTAATAATGACGCTTAACATCATTTAGTCAACCTATTCATTACCTTAACATCATCTACATAACCATTATAGACTCATATAGCCAAGTTAGGAACAACCATGTATCAATTCTAAGACTACACACTTAACACATAGACATAGCATAACATGATTATCTAATATCATCAATAGACTAACACATACTTTCACATATATGTAGATATAATCATACATCACCAAATCAACTACACAAATATCCATATAACTTCAAGTAGTGCCGACAAGGCCATGATCATCAATATACTTAAAATAACGTCGACATGGCCACATCAATTCACATAACACCGCCACCATAAGTGGACCAAACCAATCACAACATAATTGAAGTCTAATTAACATTAATTAAAGTAAAATAGGGCAGCGTACCACCTCTTCATCTTCAACACTTCAAGCCAATACCAAATCATCCAATTCAACCTCATAAGGCCATTACCCATGGCCATGACCATCATTTCAATACACAAACTATAATACTCTATGAAATCTAAACCAATTCAATATAGATTCAATAATCTATGACCAATTATACATCAACTGAATACAATTATTACATCATTAGATAGCCCATAAGAAACTACACATTAATTCATAAACATTAGACCAATATCAAGTAACCCATAAATTAGTCAAAAATTAGGGTTCATCAATTACATGGGTTATAGGTTATTTGAGTTAAAGTCATGTAAATAACAACAATTCAATCACTATTCAATGATTAAAAACCTTTAATGCAAGAACCCATGGTAGAATCATGAAATTGGACAATTCATGTTTGAAAACTTTAGAAAATATCTTTGAAGTTGGGCTCCTTGATGAAACGAGTGTCAAGGATCAAAAACCATACATCAATGAATCTAATTCTTCAATTTGATGAAAAATATCCACTCAATTCGTCACACCAAGCTCTTACTTTACTTTGGACTTCAATGGAGTCCTTGGGAATTCTTAAGGGATTTTGGGGTTTTGATTTTGAAGAATGAAATCTTCTAAGTGTTAATGACTTATAAACACCTTTAAAATACCCAATATACCCCTTAGGAACCTCCAAACTCTATATTTGGAAGTGGGGTGAAATTACAACTTCACCCCTCAACTTACAGTGAAGTTGCACGCAGGACACAGGCCAATCGACGGTTGCCCATCGACGGGGCGTAGGTCCACTTATAGGCCATCCTGTCCTCCGTCGATGGGTTCACAGACTTGGAACTGGGATCTTAGCTCCCCAGTCTAAGTCCCAAACTACGCCCACCACCTACGGGGCGTCGACCAGGCCACTGGCCGTCGATTGCCATCCGTAGGTGGATTTCCTTGGGCAGTTTTGGTCACCAGTTTGGGTCCTTCCTCAAGGACCCTTGGATGGTCCTTGAGGATACTTTCCTGGACATTTCCAACCCAAACATGACCGTATACGAGTTTAGGACATCTCACATGAATTTCATCCAAAACAAACACGTAAAACTCGACGAAACATGCTTAGACAGACAAAGTCATTTCAAGGCACATCCTTCAAATGTCATGAACGTTCTTGGACGTTTGACCTCCAAACTTCTCGAAACTTGACACACTACCTATATACATCATATAAACTCATTTAAGGACCTTAAAACCTCATTAATCACACATAACCACATAGGACCACATATGAGGCACTTAGGTGACTTAGTCGTCGAACGTCTTGGTCGTCCCTTGACGTTTGACTTCCAATGCACCTAATACCTTAGACACTGCCTCAATACCATTTAATAGACATATTTAGTACCTTAGAACATCTTGAACACAATGTTAGGCTCTAGTTCACCTATGTAATTTTCAGGATCTTACAATTGTCTTGCTTTGGCTATGTTGAAATGCACTTCTATTCATGTTTGTTACTATTATGACTTGATTATAGAGTTACTGGACTATGTATTAAACTATATATTATGTATGTTGACTTGACTAGACTTAATGTTGTTGTTCTTATGATATACATGCCTATGACTAAATGAACATGTCCTATTGGTTGGTATGGTTTGTTGAATGTGCATAAAGGTTTTAATGAAAAGTGCATACTCATTGGAATGTCCCTTTTCTTAGAATGATTTCAAAGTATGTGTGCATATGATCTTATACTTAGTACAAGTGGTGTACTAACCCCATTTTCTCCCTTTTCCCTAATATTTTAGGTTCCGTTCGTTGAAGGCTCTTTGAGACGACTTTGAAGAAGACTTGGAATTTCTCAATCATCCAAGTGGGTAGGTCCTCACTTTCCGAGGGCGATGTCAATATCGAGCTTATGAAGTTGTTTTAGTTTTAAGACTCTTATGTTCTTTCTCTTTTCATTTGAGTACGGATTGTATAGCCTATACGTGGCTCTTTTACATTGATGTATGGGCAATGCCCAAATTGTTATAATCTTGTTAGATGGTTATGAGATGAGACACTCTTTAAAGACTATGTTATATCTTATATATACTTATGTTAATTAAAAGTAGAAGACTATGTAATCTTCCTATATGAAGGGTCTAGGTATACTCGATACGAATATATTATGTGTATATAGAGGTCTATGTAAACCTCCATGTAGAAGTAATGAAAAGTTTTAAATTTTTCCGCATTTTTAACCTATGAATGTAATAATGTATGCTAAGAGTCTAGTCTTAGTCCTCAAAGAGGACGACGACGTTGGTTACGTCTCGGGGGTGCTCCCCAGATGTGATAATATGCACATAGAACAAGTGAAATCATGCTAAAGAGGACATTTGATCAATAGGTATTGCATGAGAATATCCTTTCATGGCAACCCTCACATGTGAGATTAGCATATCATAATCATCATTTTATAACAAGGCACATAGGCAAGTCATCACCAACCTTATATCATTTCATCTTACGCATAATCTCAGAATCACATAGTCAAGACATTTAAATTCAACATCATACCAACACCTATGTAGGCTATTCACAAGATATACTTCAATTGAACTACATCACAAATCACAAGACATCATACTTGAAGTAAAGGTTAGGATCATGAAGACTTACCAAATCTCCTTCACAAGCCATCATCATGGTCTTACCATCAACCAACCAATTACATCCAATAATAGGTGTAGTAACATCAATCAATAGAAATTAATACAAGAACTAGGTCAATTGCATCACCACTATCCCAATTAACAATAATTCATAACCTAGGGTTAGGGAAATTAGAGTTCATCATGAATTCATCAATAAATAGATCTAATCCCAACAATAATTACCCTAGTCAATCCATACATGAATTAGAATAGATAAAACAAGTCTAATAATCAAACCATTCTTTAATTCCCATCAATTCATGACCATGATCCAAGATCTGGGAAATTGGGGAAGGGAACATGATCAACATGAAATTGTGTCAATTAACATCAACTAATCAGCAATCTATACTCAATTAGACATAGGAAATCACAATTTATTATCAATTTGAAGTTTACAAGAAAACCTATTAGAATTGGAAAACCCCATGGAATTGGGTATTTTGAAATCAACTTTGAGAGGACCTCTTGGAGAAAGAAATTCCAAAAGTGAAGAACCCATACCTTATTGAATCTTAATCCATGAAATTGAAGTGAAATCCTAGATAAATCAACCTTCTTCTTCAAAGTTTCTTCCTACTTCAATGGAGGAATTGGGGAGAGAGAAAGTAGAGAGATGTGAGAGCTTTTGGATTTTGTTTTAGGAATTGGGTTTGGATGAGTGAAAAATAATTCAAAATGACCCTTAGGATATACATAATCACCCCCTAAATTACCCAAAACACCCCTCACTTAAATTGGTCTTTTTGTGAAGTCTAAATGTCAACAATACGATTTTACCGAATCTGAGAAGTGGCTCCGCGTCGCGGGGACAACACGTACTTTTATTTTTGATAAATAAATTGAACCAGTGAAGTCCGTGTGGGCTGCGTGTCGTGCAGTAGCACACTGATTCTTGACTTTCGCAGGCTGCTTTGACAGTCTGCCCACCCATGTTGGGGTCCTCCTCCATAACCCTTCGGGTGGTCCTTGGGGCATCCTTATTGGACCTTTAGACCCTCTATACTACATTCTACCTAAACAAAGTCTTTTTACAAGTTTTATACTTCATTTGACCCTCCAAAACCATCCCCAAACATAGCGACGTCAACTAGCTCAATTAAGCTAGTTTCTGTACGTCATGGACGTTCTTTAACCTCATGGCTCTAAAACTTCTTGGATGATTTATATACATTATTTTAGGTCTTAAAAAAGTATCTAAACCTTTAAACACTCATGTTAGTCTCTAGACTAGTTCTCGACTTTTCGGAGTGTTACAAATAGTTACCATTCATCCATATCTATGGCTCATTTTTAGGCCTTGTACGGTAGGAGATGTAGATCTCCAATTGTATGGTTTGAAGTGGGCGAGTCTTTACTTTTGGGTCCCAAATTGATTTATAAGACTTTGTAAAAAGTTCATATTATAAGAAATCGCTTGAAAACAGCCTACAGCCGGCAAAAGTCTTATGCCAACCATAGGAGAAGAGACTTAGAGTTTGAAGAAGGTGATAAAGTGTATCTAAAATTTTTGCCTATGAAAGGAGTGGTGAGATTTTGCAAGAAAGGGAAGTTGAGTCCTTGTTATGTGGGTCCCTATGAAATATTGCAAAATATTCGTAAGGTTGTATATGAGTTGAGGTTACCTAGTGAATTGTCTTCGGTTCATCCGGTGTTTCATGTCTCAATGCTTAGGAAGTGTATCGGTGATCCCGAATCCATTCTTCCTATTGAGGGTTTAGGTGTGCAAGAGAACATCTCCTATGAGGAGGTTCCGGTTGAAAACCTTGATAGACAAGTAAATAAGTTAAGGAACAAAGAGGTGTCTTATGTAAAGGTGTTATGGAAGAACCAGCTAGTTGAGGGTGCAACATGGGAGGCCGAGGTCGACATGAATTCCCGTTATCCTCACCTATTTAATAACTATGGTTAGTTGTTCCTATTTATAGTGAAAATAATGAGTTTATTTGAAGTTGCCTTGATTTTTGGTAAAATAGTGAATTTTATGCTTTGTTACAGTGAGTTGCAGTGAATTGTGCCTATTGAAATGAAAGTTTTCAAGAAAATGACCTTTATTTTATTTGAACTTATGTGGTGTATTTTGGTATATTTTGCCTTCATGAGTTGTATTGAGCATGATAATATGTGTTGAAGAAAACTTTGGCATAAGTAAATAAGCATGTAATGAATGTTGAACTCTTATGGGTTGAAAATGATGTTTTGAGTGGCATTGTGAAAAAGGTCAATTGGTTATATTAATTTGAATTGTAACTCATGTTTGATATGTTGTTGTTGGTTGGTCTGCTAGTCTTGAGTCTATTACTTCCTTTTAAAGATTTTTAGTGTTATTCGGGGACGAATGTTCGTAAGATGGGGGGGATAATGTAATACTCCGAAAGTCTAAAGCATAATCTAGTGCCTAACATGAGAGTATAAGAGTTATAACACTAGATTAAGGTCAAATATAAAGTATATAAGTCATTTAGGAAGTTTTAGAATCAAAACGTCAAGGAACGTCCATGACGTCCGGAAACTAGTGCAAGAGGTGCTAGCGTGCCTTAGCCTATTTGACAAGGTTTAGGAGCCAGAATTCAATGAAATTTGGTGGTAAGGTTTCTAACACGTATTAGAGTTGGTTTATTATTGAAATGTCTGGGTACAACTCCCCAAGGACCAACCAAAGGGTCCTTTAGGAGGACCCATGCATTTTGGCAAAAAGCATCCAAATGGGCAGTGTCTACAAACGATGCCCATGGACGGGGCATGGTCCGACAGACGGGGCATCGATGGACACCGTCATTGGACACTTATCCATTTTGGCCAAGGTTCCATTCGGACAAATCTCTGACCAAAACGACGGACATGTAGGACGGTTGGTCCCAAGGTTCGTTGACTGACCTACAAGCCCGTTGGTCGGGGTCTCGTAGGTCAGGGTCCTTGATTCACTCCCACAATTTAGGTTAGTTATTAAATGGATTAGGTGGTTAGTTAGTTACTTAGGGGTTATGGGAGTCTAATTAAGTTATTTAATGACATATATAAAGCCCCTAACCTAATTAAACTAAACCCAACTCTCATAATTCCCAAAACCCAATTGCTCTTCCTTCTCTCTTCTTTCTCTCTCCCAAAGAAACTCCATAGAAGACCAAGAAAAGGAGGGTTCTAGGGCAGAAATAAGGCTACTTTCCTCCATCAATATTCATCAATTAGCAAGTTATGGGATTCCTTTCACCTTTGGGATCTCTTTCCATAAAGGGTTCCTCCAAATTGATTTCAAAAGAATGAATTTCAAGTGGGTTTTCTTCTATTACGAATTTGAGCATTTAAATGGCTTTGTTTATGATTTATTTAGGTAATTATAAGTAGATTATGATGTATTATAATTCAAATATGCTAGTTCTTGATAATTAACCTAGATTGTGAAGTAGATTATGAATTTGACCTAAGTCCCTAACTCTAGGCTATGAACTAGTGATTAATTATTGTGTAGTGTTTCAATTGACTTCATTAATGTGTTGATTACAATTGTGTGATGATATTACACCCATTTTTGTGTTGAATTGGATGGTTGATGGTAAAACATTGATGATGGATTGTGAAGGAGATTGGGGTAAGTCTTGTGATTCTCAATCCTTTACTTCAATTATGATTAATTATGCTTAGTTATGAAGTTATATTGAAGTATATATTATGATAAGATTGATTAGGGTTGGTATGATGTTGAATTGGAATGTCTTGAACTATGGCTTGTGAGTTGTTGGCTACGATGTAATCATATAAGGATGGTGATAACTTACCTATGTGCCTTATTATAATGTGATTATGTAAATGTGCTAACCTCACATGTGTGAATTGAAATGAAACGACAATACTCATGTAATTCCTATTGAGATATGATGATGATTATATAAGGGATAGACCCTATGACCTAAAATAAGTTATGATGTTTAATAAAGACTAAAAGACATTTGAAAAGGGACTCTACTTAGCATCGAGTGAACTAGAGTGAGGAGTATCCCTTCCCACATAGGGAAGGTAGGATCACTAATGTACTCATGAGATTGGAGACTATAATGCATGTAGCATAAAGAGGGTCCCAACTACATCTCCTATTTCTTGAACTATGTTGCCTCCATAGGAATACTAGTTAGTGGATCCACATAGATGCTACATTCGTGTTTTGGTACTACCTTGGCAAGTACTCCGCCTTCTTTAAGTGTAAGGTTCCATGACACCGGATTCCACATTAACTCAGGTGGTATATGTCGGTTAAGGCAAGATGTTCCCAAACGGTATAATGAAGTAATGAAGTAAACTCTAACTAGGATGACCTAAGGGGTTTAACTTAGTCTAGGTAGGGGTATGGTACTCTACCTATAATTGCACTAGTAAGCCTTGAGGGAATTCTTAGAAGGATGTTCTTATGTATGTATATTCTTATAAATGTAAATGGTATGTATATGATGATATTTCATATTAATGACATTATGTGATGTGGTTTCACTTATGAATATGTGTTTGGTCTCTATTGCTAAAGTATGATGATGTTTACTCTTAAAGATATATTATGTGAAGTTGGGCATTGCTTATGGTTCTTGTTGGGTTTACTTGGTTAAGTGAGGTTATGGGGCCTTTCTTAGTCATTGCACTACTGGACATAATGGGGTCTTGGTTTGGTAATGATGTTATGAACTACTATACATGCTTGTTGATACTATAAATTGATGATAGAGTTATCTTGATTATGTGCTCAATTATGTGATATGCGTGTTGACTTGACTAGACTTAGTATTATTGGTCTTGTGATGTACATGGTCTTGACTCAATGAATATTTACTATTGACTTGTATTGGCGGTTGAATGTGCATAATGTGTTTTCAAAGTAAATTAGCATGCTTTAATGAAATGTCCCTTTTTAGCATGTTTTCTATGTTGGATGTGCATATGGTCCTATACTTAGTACAAGTGATGTGCTAACCTCATTTCTCCCTTTTTCCCCAACATTTTAGTTCCGGTCGTTGAAGGGTTCGTGACGAATCTTGAAGGTAGACTTGGATCCTCATTCTCCAAGTTGGGTAGGTCCTCACCACTTTGAGGACAATGCCATTTTCTAGCATAGATTGTTGATTAGTTTTAAAGACAATTTGTTCATTCTCTTTCATTTGAGTACAATGATTTTATAGCCTATATGTGGCTTTTATTGTATTGATGTATGGGCTATGCCCAAATTTTATACTCTTGTTTAGATGGTTTAATATGAGACATTCGTTTTAAGACTAAATTATATCTTATATATATGTGTGTGCCATAAAAGTAGAAGACTATGTAATCTTCTTATACGAAGGATCTATGTATACTCGATATGAATATATTATGTATAAGCAAGAGGTCTAAGTAAACCTCGTGATGTAGAGTAGATGAAAAGTTTTAAATTTCTGCATTTTTAACCTATGAATGTAATGATGAATGATAAGAGGCTAGTCCTAGTCCTCTTCCAGGACGACGATGCCAGTTACGTCTAGGGGTACTTCCCGGATGTGATAGTTCCCAAAAGTAAAATGAAGTAATAAAGTAAACTCTAACTAGGAGGACTTGAGGGGATTGACTTAGTCTAGGTAAGAGTATGGGACTTTACCTATACATTGCACTAGTTGGCCTTGTGGGAAGTCCTAGAAGGATGTTATTATGTTCTTATGATCTTATAAAGTGAATGATATGCGTATGTTGACTTTACATGTTGATGATACTATATGATGTTGGTTTCACTTATGAACATGTTATTGGTATATATTGTTAAATATGATGATGAATACTCATGATGCTATGTTATGTTAAGTTAGATATTATTTATGATCCTTTGGTTGGTTTACTTGGTTGAGTGGGGTTATGGGGCTTCAATTGGCCATTGCACTAGTAAGCTTGGTAAGGGGTTATTATTAAGGTTTTGGCTTGTGTTGTAACTATATGGACTCTTGAGCATGTTTTGGTTTTATAATGTGATATTGGAGTTGCTTTGGTTGTGAGTTCTAATATGCTATACATATGGTTACTTGACTTAACTTGATGATTATTGTCTTATAACATGTTTCTTGGATGTGCATAAGGCTTTACAAAACTATCTTAGCATGGTTTTGAAAAAATGTCCCTTTGAGCATGAATTTAAAGTCCGTGTGTGCATATGTTCCCATACTTAGTACAAGTGGTGTACTAAACCATAAACCATATTTCTCCCTTTTTCCCAAACAGTTTAGGTTCCGATCTTTGAAGGGTTCGTGGCCAATTTGCAAGAAGGCTTGGGTATGTCCTCAAGTGTAGGTATGTCCTCAAGTTCCGAGTATGATGCCTTTTCTCACTCTAGCTATGTTACATTGTTATAGTCTAAAGACAATCATTTCACTCTTGTTGTGTCAAGATATTGTTGTAAGCCCTAAGTGGTATTTATACATTGTGTAAGGGCTATGCCCATATTGTTCTATTCCGTTTAGATGGTTTAATAAGAGACATCCCTTTTAAGACGATATTGTGTATCATATATATATATGTGACATAAAAGTAGAAGACTATGTAAGCTTCTTATTGCAAGGAGCCTAAGTAAACTCCCCATCTATATGTTATGTGTAAGAGAGAGGTCTATATAAACCTCATGATGTAGATGTAGACAAAAAGTTTTAATTTTCCACACTTTGAACCTATGAATTTAATGATGAATGCTAAGAGGATAGTCTTAGTCCTCTCCGAGGATAACGACGCTGGTTACGTCTAAGGGGTGCTCTCCGGATGTGATAAACTACTACCTATTACAAATAACTAATGATAATAATATGTGGCTTGAGATAGCTGCCACGTAGCTGGAACTACTTACACATAGCCTTCACTGCATGTTTATCTTCTTTTACTGAAAATTTATCTTCAAAACATACATCTTGTTACTTGGTTCTTTTGTCACTTTGTAGCTTTTGACTTTATTCCTGCGGGGTCCACCTATTTGCTTATTTGTAGACATAATAAATGTTAGCATATGTTTGACACTTTTTTCTCTTTATTGAAGATGATACATATCCTCATTACTTTTTTCACTAGTATGTGAGGATGCAGTGTCTAATAATTCCATTTTCTTTTCTTGATTGGTAGTTTTGCCGAGACTTGATAAGGCTTCTTTGAGCCTTCTTTTTAATTCTTCTTTTGAAACATCGAATTTCCTTCGTGATGAAGAGTCAATAACTAACATGTCATCGTGATCTTTCGGAGTCCATCCTTTAATCTTGATAGTCTTGCTTAGATACTTGATCCTTTCAATTTCATGAATATCAAAAGTCCAACTAATCATATAAGATATCCTTTTCGAAATAAAGAACTTACACCATTTAATATTTTTCGGAGTGTGGAGATATTTTGCTCTACCTGGAACTTCTCAACTGCATTAAAAATTGTGGTGATAATACCTGTTTATTTCCTCCGAAGTGGATAAACCATTCGTAAAACCTTCTAGGGATCATCGCACCTTCTATATCCTCTAACTATTTAACGAACCAACCCTCCTTGTAATCATACCAATTATACGTCTAGGGACGATAAGATGTTGACAGTGGAATGGGGGTACGTAGGTGATCCACAAAACATTCAAAAGGACTTAATATTCTTTTAATTGTAAATCTTGAAAATTGAATACTATCTAGATCATTGTTATCTGTTAATTTATGCTCAATTTTCATTGAATCAGTATCTTTTAATATAAACTCATAATACCATCGGGTTTTTAGTGGATCCTCAGTTTCTATATAATTTCGATTAGAGCAAGACTGTTCAGGAGGTCGGGCACTCCAAAGAATTCATATTCTTTGTGAAGCGCCATGATAAGCAATACCTACAAAACTGTAATGGGAAAAACCGTTTTATCTGACTGAGTAAATATTTCTTTATTTTTTGTCAGGGTAGTTGGAACTACAACTTGTGCATATGTTTCTGGTGGTTTTATTTCATAAATATCTTTTGTTGGACACAAATAGTAGTTGATGATGATTTATTTACTGATGAGGAGTTTGATTTTGGCAGGTTTGGAAATTCTTCCAGGACTAAGTAACGATTCTCTAATATTTTATCACCCTCTTTGAAGAGTTTTTTTCATTTTATCTTCTGGTTTGAAGGGTTGTATTGGAAGCTTCGGAGGCCTTATTCCTGGTACTCGTGGTCTCATTATTTCCCTATAAAAATTCTCTTGTCAAAAAGTCGAGTAGAGAATTATTTGTTCCTTTTATAAATTCTATTTCAAAATCAAAGCTAGATAATAAAGCCTGTCATCTGGCAAATATTTGTTCAGAAACCATATTTTTAACTTTCTTTTTCAAAACTTCTTTGGCTACTTTGCAATAGACTTTTAATAAAATTTCTTTGTCTATTAAATCATCTTGAAATTTGGTAATACATCGTACTATAGCAAAAATTACTTTTTTAATAGTACTATAATTTTTTTGTGTATCATTCCAAAATCTTGAGGTGAATAGTTCAGTGGATCCTATGGAATTTTTTGTTTAAGTATGCCTCCATACCCTATATCTGAGGCATCTGTTTCTACTATCATAAGGGTCTCTGGGTATGGTATATGGGAGTTTTTTGGACTATTATTTTATTTTTTGGACTGCACTAGTGTGCTCTAATCTCCATGGATCTGGATTATTTTTAAGGCACTGATAAACAGGCTTACAAACCTGTCTAATATTAGGAATAAAGTTAGCAACATAATTGAGACTCCCTAAAAATCTCTAGAGTTGTGTTTGATCTATTAATTCATCCGGAAATTTGGATGAGAACTGTATGGCTCTACAAATGGGTTTATAGGTTCCTTGATATAAATCATGGTCAAGTAATCTAATGGAAGTCTAGAATAATTTAATCTTTTTAGCACTTACTACTAGACCATTTTTCTTAACAACCTTTAAAAAGGTGTGGAGATGTTTAAACTGTTGATCAATATCTTTGGAATATATCAATATGTCATCTATGTAGACTATACAAATATGACTATACTGATTAAATATATTATTCATGATATTTTGAAACTCGGACGGAGCATTTTTTAGTCCAAAAGGCATTATATTCCACTTGTATCGTCCAAAAGGGACATTAAAGGTTGTTTTATATTTATCTTTTTCGGCGATTTGTATTTTCCAAAATCCTAATTTCACGTCAAACTTACTATAAATAACAGGTTTATAACTTCTCTTAAGAAGATCACGTTTGTTAGGTATGGGATACCTAATCCATTTTAATACCTTATTTAGGGGCTTATAATTGATAAATAGCCTTGGGGCACCTCTTTCCTTTTCGGCACTGTTATTAACATAAAAGGCCGACAACTCCATGGTGACTTGGATGGTCTAATAATATTTTTAGCAAGCAAGCCATTAATTTCCTTTTACAATATTCCATTAATTCGGCGTTCATTGATCTTTTCGTCGAATCCCTCAATATAAGGTAATTCGACAACATATTTTTTCCTTTCCCAAAATGCATTAGGAAAATGAGAACAAACTTCTCGTTCTATTTCAGCTTTTAAGCTTTAATTTTAGCTTCAATTTCCGAGTTTTTTAAAGAGGATTGAATTCTTTTTATCTTGATATCTTCTCTTAAATAATTAATTTGTAGTGAGAGTAGATTTATTCTAAATATATTTTAAGTTTTTATATGCTCACTTTCCCTTTTTGATATACTATTTATATGTGGGAAGATAATCCATTTTCCTTATATAGTGGTGTGAATTCCATCTAGGGTAGCCGTATATGGTTTTAGTTGTGTTATAAAGGGAGTGCCTAAAATTATTTCTTTATTCATATCTTTAGTTATTACAAAATTATTTATGAAACAAATTTAATCTTTACATATATATCCCTTGTGGCGTTTATAATTTATTTTAAGTCTTTCTCCTGTTGTGGAGAATAGTCGAGTACGACTTTTTTCAAGATACTTAGTAGGGATAATTCTTTCAATGATGCAATTTTGATCTACACTAGTATCTAATCAAGCAATTTTTTGGATAGAGTAATGTTTATTTATAACTAAAGTAATGGGTATATGATCGCTATGGGCTTTAACTATTGCAATACTATTGACTCCTGAATTTATTATTTGAGTTATTTCTAACGGTTCTAATTTTTATTGTAAATTTTGACTTTTGGTGGATATTCCTTCTGAACTAGTAAGTTTTTGTTTGATTATTTTAATTTCTTTCTTTACATGTATAAATTTTGTTTGAAGATCATGAAGTGTTGTTTCAGAATTTTGTTCTCTATTTGTCATACTAAAGGGTTTAACAGTATGATTATTTATTTGTTGATTAAGAATTATATCCTTTAATGCCCTTAAATGTTTTTCCTTACAGTCCTGATCTTCGATATGTTCAATTATATCAAAGAAAATTTCTTTATTACTATTACTAATGACATTGATGGAGGGGTTTTAGTAGTTGCAAACTACACCCTTACATCCACCGTATGTTGAATTATTAATTTCAGAATTATCCTTTATATTGGGTTGGCTATCTCTACTATAATTTCTTTTGGTACTAGTGTGATTTTCCTCAAGAATTGAGTATAATTTATTTATAATATTATCTTCTAGTTCTAACTATTATTGTATCCTTCTTTTTATTAGGAGACTGATTATCCTTAGCATGGTGTCTGTGTTTACATAGTTCTAACACATATTAATGTCTTTATTAACAAATCTACATTTTCTTTCGTAATACAGGGGTTCGTCGTGTTTATTGTTATAATTTTTACGACGATGTTTAGCCCTCTTTAATTGATTTTTAAGTTTTATAATTGTTTGTAATCTAGTAATATTTATAAAACTTATTATATTACCATAGGTTAATTGTTTATAAGGGATTTTTCTTTTAAACTTATCCTGTAATGTGCTGATATATCTGATAAATATTTCATTTTATATTCTGTAATGGCTATTGCTATATTATTATAAAATTGATACTGTATGAGTTCATCAATATGTCATTCAGCTAATTCTCTTTCCGAATGCGAAGTATGAGATATACTCTCATTTTCTTCGTATTGTATATCTAGAAAAGAAAAATTCCTTTTTGTAGGATAAATAGAACTTATTTTATTAATATCATTATCATTACTTTTGGATAAAGGATTACTAAATTTTAATTCGGATTTTAGTTTTTTATTAACAAGATTATCCATGATTTCAAACTTTTCTTGAAGCCTTAGGAATTTGATTCTGTTAGTTTAAATATTGGATGAGTTTCTACATTTTCAGTTTTATCCTTGTAGGAATGACTTGTTTTACTTTCTTTAGTGTTGATTATATTTATTTAAAAATGTGAGGTAGTAACAATTTTACCATTTGTGGGTGGACTAATTTCTTCTAAAGGAGGAATTTTAGATTCAACTACCTTATTAGTAGTAGTATACCATTCATCAATAAGTATTTCTAGCGAGTCAATTTGGTCGTCTACTTCCTGTGTATTCAAACCATTTAAAAAACTCTATATTAAATTTTAACCTTCTCATATCATTTAATCATTTATTTCTAAAGGTTATTCTTTCTGATAGAGAATATCTTTGTATATACCATTGTTTTTTTAATAGAAATTTCTGGACTAGTCCAAAGTTTATTTAAACAATTAAAATCTAGTTGAAAAGGTTCATCTAAATGAATCATGCCAATACAATTCTTAAATTTTTTAATGGATTTTACTAAAGTAGTATCCTTACTTATTATTTTATTACTCTTTATGGTAGTATCTTTACTTATTATTTTATTACCTTTTATGGTAGTCAATATTAAATATTCTAAATCTTTTACACATGGTAGGGTAGACATGAATAATTAAGAGTTTATACAGTACGGAGTATCTAGCGGAGAGAAGAACTATCCTTGGGCTTAAATGTCTGCTTTAAAAATTACTACCGGAATAATAAATTCTTTGTATAGTAATTGTTGTTACTTTTTCTACTAATTTTCTTTGATCTTATTCCTCTAGACTTGGTGACGGGAACACCCTTCGGTATTGAGGCTTGAGTCCTCATAGATGAACTTGGTAGTACTTATTGATGATTATAGTACTTGTTGCTACATGTTGAGTATTGTAGTTGATTTATGATATGAACTGATATATACTGTTTTCTATTTTGAGTTGGCCGATGATACCTACTCAGTACTTGTGTTTTGTACTGACCCCCTACTTGTTGTTTCTTTCTTTGTTATTTGGGGAATGCAGCAAACGTACCGTCGTCTTCAACTCAGCAGCAATTCTAGCCAGTCTTCACTACACCGGATTTCAGGGTGAGCTAATGCTTCTAGCTTGGACTGGATCTTCTCTTCAATGTCTTGATGCCTTGAACTTCCGGCATGGACTAGCCTTTTATTTATTTTAGCTTCTTAGATACTTTTAGATTTGTAACTTGAGGATAGATGTTCTTGTGATGATGACTTCCAGATTTTGGGGATAATGAGTTTTAAGTCTTCCGCTTTGTATTTTGTTCAATATGTTGGGGTTTTAGATTGGTTGGTTCGCTCACATAGTAGGATAAGTGTGGGTGCCACTCGCGGCTCGATTTTGGGTCGTGACAAACTTGGTATCAGAGCATTAGGTTCGTTGGTCTCATCACACAAGAACGAGTCTAGTAGAGTCTTAAAGAACGGTAGGGGGACGCCTTTACTTTTCTTTGAGAGGCTATAAGACTTTAGGAAAATTCCATTCTTCTTTCTTTCTTTCGTGCTATTACTTGGATCCAATTGGTATCTAGGTGATACAAATTGGTATCTGACCATCTTCACTCTATTTCACAGATGGTTAGAACTAGAGCAACGACTGCACCAACACCGGCAAGACAAGAAACGTCTGAGCCAGCCACTGGGGCTGTAGCTCGGAGAGGAACAGTGGCGAGAGGCTGTGGAAGAGGTCGTGGGAGGACGTCCTCTAGAGGAAGAGGACAAACACCTAGCCCACCTGGTACTAGGGCGATGACTCCTCCACCGACGGAGGAAATGGTAAGAGAGGGTGAGGAAGGGGAGAATGAACAAGCACAGAATGAGGAATTGCTTTATGTCTTTGTTGGTCATTTTATCTTTGTTTATCATTATAACTTCTTCTACTTGATCTTATCTCTTTATCTTCTTTATTGATATTATTCCAAATCAACATCTGAAATTATATTGTCTTCTCCATTGCATTTTGAAAATTGATGATCAGGGTATTTGTGTCCAATTAACTTGCTATATCTAGTCAATAAATCTTCTGAAATAAATTGTTTCTTTAAAGCTCTTGTACTAGGTTGTTCTTCAGGTTTCAATAAAGATAAAATCCATCTCTGAACTTCATCCATATCTGCTCTTCTTAATTCCCTTGAGTTTGAATATATCATAACGTGATCTCTAGCGTAATAGTTTCATATGTCATATCCATTTAAATAATTATTAGCTAATTCTTGTATGATAGTTGATATGCCAATTATTCTTTTATTAGCATAAAAACTTGGTATCTCTGTCTTTTGTATCTCTTCTTGTTGTCCAATCTCTTCTGGTATAATCATATCTTTGGTTAGTCCTATCTTGATAACTTGAATTGGAGATTTTACCTCCTTATATAGTATTTCCGCTGGTGCTGTATAAAACTTAATATAAAATAAGTTTCCTTTTTTAACTCTTTTATATGTGATAAATGCTTTGTATAACTCTGGTATTCCACTTATTTCTTCTCCGTCATATGTATATACTGTACTTAGTAATACATAACTGTAACATGTCTTAACTAAATTTGCACTAGTTTTATGTTGTGCAATGAGTCTGTTGTATCCTTGTAATTTTTGAGTTATATAATCTTGACTTGGATCTTTGGTTTGAGTAGATCTGGGGTTAAGGTTTAAATATGTTTGGATTTTATATATATTTTCAATGTACGATTGGGTAATGTAATTATATCTCTTTTTATCACTTTGGTTTTGTAAGCTAACTGCATAGGTAGAGGTTTGTGGTTCTGTGGGTATTTGTCTTGGTGTATTTTGGATAAATGGTTTAACAAATAATTGGTTTAAGTTTGTATTTTTTGATTTTTCATTAACTCTTCTACTTGTACCTGCAGCTGTATTTAAACAAACATTATGGGTTTTAGGGAGTTTTCCATCGTCTCCTTTTATCTCTGGATTTTTATCGTCTTCCGATCGACGTAGCCCCGCATTTTTATAGTCATGCTGCTGACTTATATTATCTTTAGACTTCAGATTATCTTCATTAGTCTTTAGCTTTTGTATCTCATTGTTCATACTGTCCACTTTAGTACAAAGTGTAGTAATGGCTTTGAGTAGCTTTTCAATTGTATCTTCTTCTTTGTTTTCAGTTTGAGTAGCTTTGTCTTGATAAGTAGTCTGCAACAACATTCTTGTCAGTGTTTATTACTTCAATTGTAAATATAAAGTTTAATATATTTAATACCAATCTTCTAATTTCTTTCGTTGTTACTGAATCTTGTATTTTTCTGGTTAACCACCATTTTACTTGTGTATTATCTGTTCTTACAATAAATTTGTTATATGCAATATATGGTTCAAATGCTAATAAACATTTATATACTGAAAATAATTCTTTCCTATTTATTTCCCATTTCATTTCCGTATTTGTATATGTTCCTGAATAATATCTACAATGATATTCTATATTGTTGTCATCATATTTATATTTTAATACTCCTCCATAACTCTTTTCACTTGCATCAGTTTCTACTATATAAATAAAAATTTTATGTTCATCTGGAAAATATAATTTTGGTAATGTTTTACACAATATTTTTATCTTTTGTATTTGTGCTTGATCTTTATTATCAAACTGATATTCTATATCTTTCTTTAATTTTTGTTGTAATGGTTTTAAGTTTTCTGCTAATTTCGGTATATGTTCTCTTACTTGATTAACTAGTCCTAAGAATGATTGTAATTTCTTTTTTGTATCTAATTGTTCATTCGAATTTATGTTAGTTATTATATACTAGAAATATTTGAATCATGAATTCTAGATTGACAAGTGCTTAAGAAAGTGTAAGTCACTATTATATAGTTTTCCTATCCGTCCTATAGCCTACACTACAACCCGTTAAAGTCTTATTTGATTCTATTTAAGCATGCTTAATTAGTGAAGATGTACATAATGGGCAAGCATATGGTTCTTTGTGCATACATGTAAATTTTATTTGTGAGTGTTCTTGATATGAAGTCTTTAATTTATATTCAGTTTTTTGAATTGAGTGTGTGAACTATTTATTCTTGTGAGGGTATTTGTTTCATGATATATAGGTGATTTTATTAACTTTCTTTGATGAGAGTAGGTGAGCAAGCTTAAATTTGATGAGTTAAAAGTCCTTCCTTGAGGTTAGGAAATTAGAGGTTTGTTGTTTATTTGAATGTCTTACATAATGATTGAGAAGTCTCTTAATGTTCTGAAATTGATATATGACCTAATTATTTGTATAAATCAAAGTAATGACATTGCTAGTTGGATTTTCTTGAGATGAGCTTTAATATTTGCTCGAGGACGAGCAAAAGTTTAAAGTGTGGGGTGTTGATGTGAGGCTAAAACTATATATTTTTAATCATTATTTGCCTCACATTTATTATTTATACTAGGTAAATTTTCCGTGCTTTGCGCGGTCATAAATATTAATTGCATTAAACTTGTAGATAATTTTTTATTAATATCTATACATTAAAAATAATGGGAAAATAGGTTCTTAACAAAATATTTGCAATATTCAAACATGAATTTGATTTTTTGTCACTATCACATAACTCAAGAACCTCTAATGAATGAATTATTCACAAAATAATAAATCATTGGTTCTTTAATTAACATTAAAAGGAAAATAAAGAATAAAATAAGAATATATACACAAAGGCATTTCGTAATAAAATAAAATATATTTAAGTTGTATAGATTATACAATTGTGATATATGTCTTAGGAGAAAATTCAAAATTTTGTTAACATTCTCAAAGAAGAAATTACGCTTGAACATGAAAGCAATTATAATTTTTGAACTTGCGTAATGAATTTCTTCAATTGATAAGTGAGATATTTCATATCTATGTAAAAATAGATTAATTTGTAAGCTTATATATACTTAAGTTATATAATTTAATATAGAATATCAATACATGAATTGTTGGAACTAAGTACAATAATTATTTTCTGGACAATGAATACGCGTACTATAAATGTATATGTTCAATATAACTGGAGTCAATAACTTTGCATAAACATAAAAAATAGAGTTTAAAACATGTAGTCAAAAACAATAATAAATATCAAAAGCATAAATTAATGATTGTAAAAAAACATTACATAATATGTAAAAAAAAAAATGAAATAGGAAGGAAAAAATAGAGTCCACTAAATTCACAATGCCCCCTTAAGAAAATTATTTCCCCAATACCAAAGGTTTAATTAATTTCATCATTTCAGGATGAAACGATTTTATTCACCAACTTATTAGTACAAAAACAGTATTGTCAGTAAGTCACTCAAAAGGAGAAAAGTACATCAATATTTAATTTTGCAGAAGTAGAAGAAGAAGATAAGAATTTTTGTTGTTTCAAAATGAGAGGAAATCCTTCTATTTATAGATAACAAAGGACAGTGTAAACAAATGTTTATTGTGCCTTATCGGAACGGTTACAACTATTTGAAAAAGTTGCAACCCTTGGGAAAGTTGACAACCTTTCATAAAAGTCACAACTTTTCATAAAGTCTCACCTCTTCATTAAAGTCGTAACTCTTGATAGAAGTAGCAACTCTTCATTAAAAGTCACAACTTTTGATAAATGTCGCAACTCTTCATTAAAGTCGCAACTTCTCATCAAAAGTCAGATCTTTTCATGAAAGAGGAAAGTTAATTTTGGAAATAAATAAATTTTAAAGAAAATGCTTGCTTGTGGTGGTGTCACCTAGGAGGGCCTAGGGTTCTCTTTTATATGAATACTAGTTAATTTCTTCGCGCCTTGCGTGGTCATAAATAATAAATGCATTGACATTGTAAAAAAAAAATTCTAATATACATACATTAAAAATAATGGGAAAATAGGTTCATAAAAAAGATATTAGAAATATTTCAACATAAATTTAATTATATGTCATTATCACATAACCCAAGAACCTCTAACGGATGAATTATTCATGAAATAATAAATCATTGGTTCTTTAATTAACATTAAAAGGAAAATAAAGAAGAAAATAAGAATATATATACAAAGACATTTCATGATAAAAAGAATCATTTTAGTTGCTCAGATTATACAATTGTGATATATCTTAGGAGAAAATTCAAAAGTTTGTTAACATATTCAAAAAAAGAAATTACGCTTGAACAAATTACGCTTGAACAGGAAAGCAATTACAACTTTTGAACTTGCATAATGAATTTCTTCATTTGATAAGTGAAAAATTACATATCTATGTAAAAATAGATGATATTTAAGTTTATATATAGTACTTTTAAGTTATAGAATTTAATATAGAATATCAAAATATGTATTCTTGGAGATGAGTACAATAATTATTTTCTGCACAATGAATATACATACTATAAGTGTATATGTTCAATATAATCGAACACAATAACTTTGCAGAAACATAAACAACAGAGTTTAAAACATGTACTTAAAACAATAATCAATATCATATGCATAAGTTAATGAGTGTAAAAAATATACCAGGATATATAAAAATAGAATGCAAAGGAAAAAATCGAGTCCACTGAATGCACAATATCCCTTAAGAAAACTGTTCCCCTCCAATACCAGAGGTTTAAAAAATTACATCCTCTCGTGATGGAACAATTTTATTTACCAACTTATTGATACAAAAACAACAGTGTCAGCAGGTTGCTCAACTGGAGCAAATCAAACGAATATTTAATTTTGCCGAAGTAGAAGAAGAAGATCAAATTATTATTTTTTAAAATGAGGAGAAATCACTCTATTCATAGACAACAAATGGTAGTGTGAACAAATGTTTGTTGTGCCTTATTAGAAAGGTAACAACTATTTAAAAAAGTTGCAACCCTTCGGAAAGTTCATAAGCTTTCATAAAAGTAGCAACTTTTCATAAAGTCGCAACTTTTCATAAAGTCGCAATTTTTCATAAAAGTCACAACTTTTGAAAGACGTCGCAACTCTTCATTAAAGTCACAACTTTTGATAAAAGTCACAACTCTTCATTAGAGTCGCAACTATTCATAAAAGTCACATCTTTTCATGAAAAAACGAAGGCTAATTTTGGAAATAAAGAAATTTAAAACGAAATTCTTGCTTGTGGTTGCACCACATAGGCGGACCTAGGATTCTCTTTTATATAAATATATAATTTGTCCTTTTTAGCATAAATTTTATGAATTCTTCTAAATTGTGTGTTTATTTGTAGGATTAAATTGACGAAAAATTGAGGCAGTTTGGAGCTAAAACGAATTAAAGATGAAAAGTTGAAGAAGAAAATCAAGCAGACAGCTTAATAGAAATAAGTCAATATAATATTAATATAATTTATATGCAAATAAGGAAAGGAAAACTTACCTGCTGGTCCACGTGCCAGGCAGCAATATAGAGAGTTTCTCGCCCAAAACTAAAAGCTACACGCGCAAAAAAAAAGGGAATTCAATTCCTTTTTGTTTTGGATTCCTAATTTGTTTGCACTCAATTATTTAATTTAGGGGTTTACTACATTTATAAATAGTGCATAGAAATAATTATTAGGGAGGAGACCAAGAATCAAGAAACAAGACACAAATATAAATTTTTTTCTAGGTTTTGAACTTTGAAAGAGCCGCCGTGAAGGCCGGAGAATTGTGTTTTATTCTTTCTTTTCCTTTATTATATATTTGTATTATTGATTAATAAAATATAGTTTAGCTATTGTTCTTAACCTTTTATCATTAACACAAACATATTTATTTTAATAAATTTTGATTGTGTTTTTGAGATAATCAGTAGCTAAATTTCATAACTATGGTTATGGGAACCATAAGTGATTAACAAAGTATGAATAGTAACTAAAAAATTCTCAAATAAGTTTTTGCATGCATTGATAATTCTTTCGTTTAGAAGTCTTTTTAACGAGTGCACGCGTTAGAACTTGCCTTATTGCTACTTGCCGGACCAAAGAGGTAGTTAACAAGAAAAGAATTATCCACATAGATTTAGTGTAATACTATCTAATAGACTAGTGGCGATTGGTGCGAAGTAATAACTAAGACATACATCGATTATGATGTCTCATATGAGGTAATGGTAAGGGTTAGTACATTATACACACGTAGCCGGACCAAGGTACGGGGTGAAATTCTCTAGTTGTCGAACCAAGGAATTAGAGATACGTAAGTTATCACTTTGCATGTAATACATTAGGAATGAATTGTTATTACTAGGATTACTGCGTTATGAGCTTATGGGGAACACATTCCTAGTTATTTTTATTAATTTGGATATATAAAAAATACTTAGTTCAAAGTTATTTTTATTTTAATTTAAATCCCCCCATTTTTATACGACGACTATCGAGTTAAATATTTGCTACTGATAATATTCTTCCATATTCTCTGTGGGATCGATCCCGATACATAGTTGGGTAAATATATTGCATACGATCGATTATATTTCTTTTCAAGAAGTATATTTGAACGTTATCAATTGACATCATTTGTCCAAAAGGATTAGTCTACAGAAGACACATGAAATGTTACAAAATCATATTAGAAGGAAGTAGATATCCTTTAACATATAGTACGCCTCTGAATCTCTTTATTAAGTACATTCTCCTCTTCTTCTTCCCAAAGTCATTTACACCTTTCAGTAGACTATTCAAACCTAAGTTTATTGTCCACAGTCTTACGTCATATTTTAATAATTTAAGAAATGGGAACTTGAACTTTGAATAGACACCCCAGACTTTGAAATATTTCAAGTTTGATTTTGTTCCTTTGCATTTCTCATATGGAATAGATTGTGTCCTAAACGAACGAAATTGCTTTCTAAAAAGACAAAAATTTTTGTTGTTCCCTTTGGTAGTAAGGATTGTTCCTCCACACAAGTTTTGTGATAAATCCGAACTTATAAATAATGCATCCATAATTTCTTTCAACGTTCGGTTTTTCATTAGATTGAGGTGAATAGAGCAGCAGTTTGATGGATAATTCCACTTTATACTCTCCAAACATATTTCTGCACAAGGAGATTTATACTCTCCATTCTTATCACTTCTTATCTTTTTTCCAACTGATTTTCAACTTCGATATTATATTATCTAGACATTTCTATTGATATATCCTTACCATTCAGCAAATAGATATAGTCATTTCTAATGCAATTGTCAATGAAAGTTATGAGATACTTTTTTCCATCACGAGATGACGTTGACTTCATATCACAAATGTCAGTGTAAATCAACTATAATGGATTAGAATTCCTTTCAACAGATTTATAAGAATGCTCAGCATACTTAGATTCCTCACAAATATGACATTTTTATTTATTGCACTCAAAGTGAGACAAACTTCTATGTTGATCAGTTTTCCTTACAAGATTTTGTAATTGACATACCCCAAGTGTTCATGTCACAAACTTTGACTCAAGCAAGTAAGAACAAATAAAAATATTGAGTTTGAAAAGCTCTTCGCGAGGTAGCCTTTTTCTCACTAATATTTTATTCCTATTTCTTACAATGTTTTATGATACAAACATTGTTTAGAGTAATCACATTGTCAAATATCCTTTTCAGAAGGACTTTCCATAACTTTCAATTGATTGTTATAGAAAACCAATGAATAAAGTTTCATCGGTTACAATAATGGCAATATAGTCAAAATGTTTCTTTTATAAAACATAACAAATGATTATTCATCAATATTCATGTCTATGCGAATACTTTTATTATAATAGACATATCTTTTCACGAAAAATCACAATATTTTTAGTGACACTTTTTCATAAAAGAACACAATTATTTTGAACAAGTATATATATAATTTGATAGTTTCATACTAGTCACAACATATACTAGTAATAGAGAAACTCAACAACCACAATACTGAATATACTCCAAGAATTTTGTGGGTCTAACATAATACAAAAGTATCACTAAATTTCATATTTTTTGCTCCAAAATTAAATTAGACACCAAGTCTATCTTTATTATAAGCAAAGAACCCCCACATTTTAAATGTAATCTCAAAAATATTTTTCAAGTATTTAAAAATAGTTTTTCCACATATTTCCCAGACTATCAAAATGTCATTGGCTTTATGAAACCAATTCTGGAAATATTATTCTACAAAAGAATTATATTGCTTCAATTCCCTTTGACAATCTTTACATAGTGTCAAAGTGCATTCCATAGAGGCACAAAATCACAAACTCTAAGTCACTGGTATTTTTTTCTTTATCAAAAATAAACATATCACTTAGTATTTAGAATACTAACAATAAAGACAAAAAGTTTTTGTAAAATTTGTTTCTATATAATAGTGAAGTTTATAGAAGTCAGAAGTACATCATTGACTTATTATGTGAAGTTTTCATATTTTTCAAACCAATTGCATAGTATGATTTATTTAGAGTAGAAACTACAACAGTTTTAAGTCTACAAAAATCAGACACAATTAAATTTCACATAGAGTAAAAAACTACAAAAGTTTTCTAGTCTCCAAACAAGATTAAACATATTCTTTATCACATAGAAATGTTTTTTCTTTTCAATAGTCTTCCAACTATAACATTTTGACAACTATTTTATCAAACAAAAATACGCATCTCTCATTTTGCAAACTAAAGAATTTTAAAGGCAACACTATTTGCCAAGCAAAATTCGTTCCACAACATATGGTTTGCAGGAAAAAAAAATCCAAAGATACACATGATAAAAATCAAATTTGTTAACTCTTATAAACTATTTCCTTCCTTAGACAAAATAATAAGAAGGTTATCTTATGTAATTTTTAACCGGAATACAACCAAAAAATGTTTTCTCTACATTTTCACTTCGACCTTGCTAAACAAATCACCAAATTATGGAGAAGTAATGCATTAATCTTCTACTTCCATGATCTGTTTCTCTCAATCAGTAAAATACAAAAAATACCAACAGTATAATAATTTCCTTAAGACTGTTGGTCATCTTGTATTTCTAAGATACTTAGAACAAAACTTTGAAGAACTTGGTAAGACACAACAAAATTAAGAACATTTTCACAACTAGAAATTAAAACTAGTAGAGAAACTAGTATCAAAAATAGAAAAAAAATATACGAAATACTTTTCTTAAAGAAGAATTGTTGTCAATATGTGTCTAAAGAATCTTACGGATTCCAAATAATTTTGTGATACACTCAAATTACACTTCCCTAAAGAAGTATAAGCGGTCGTATCAAGTAAAGAACCCAAATGTTAGGTTGGGGTTGATCCCACGAGAAAAATGGTTTAGACTTAACTTTAATCTACGATTACTTCTATTTTAATCAAGTCCTTTCCA